>CM071861.1:10884725-10950696 GCA_036759665.1 Gynandropsis gynandra
TGTCATTTAGTCATATCGGATTTAGTGACCATGGAAGGTTTAATTACGAAAAATGTAGTGAAAGCCGCCATGATTCTAAATTCGTTGTGGTTAATGGACAAAATTGTTTATACTCGAAGGTTGTGATGGTAACATTCGAGCTCGTACAGTACATACATTTCTTCGGATACACATATGGCCCAGTGGGAGATTGTAAGGATTTTTTGGGGCCATATATGTATAATTCAAATGTATGGTGCCATTATATTATTAGCCAAAACTAAAGTGATCTTGTATATAATTTATGGCTAAAGGGTATAATTGTTATGAATTAAAAGTGTAGAAACCAATTTGTAAATTTGAATTTGTTGAGGGGCTAAATTAGAAATAACTAAAGTTGTATTTCTATAAATACATGGGTTGTGGTCCCCAATGAACATATAGACAAAGATAAAAATATTTTTGTTTCATAAGAGAAGAAACAAAAGTCTCTCAATTGTCGATTAATTGTTCGTTGGAAGATTCAATCCGAAGTTCTTCGGTATCTCGATGGATCAAGGTACGCTTCCGCAATTTTATATACTTTCTAATTCTTCATGAGTTGCGTTGGAAGGTTCAGTCTCCAGTGATGTACCTGAGCAAACAAGAACAAATTTTGGGTTAGGTTTGAGAATATTATCCTTGGCTCTAGTAACTAATATCCATATAAATCAGCAACAAAATCCTAATATGTCTCCCGAGATGCTCTACATGGTCCTAGAACAAATGAAATTTGTAAAAATCAATACAGAATAAACTATTTTGAATTTATTTGGCACGACTTGGTCATATACGAAATTCCAGACCCCTGTAAACAAATTCAATTAAACGATATTGAAGTGTGCGACCACAGTAACATGAAATGTTCCAAATATAATAAGTATTTCTTTAATTTATATTGTAAAAATATGTATGTATTTTTTTATTATGATAGTATCTGTTTACATGTAAATGCATTTTGGTCAACAATGATTACATTATAACGATTTGCATATTATGAGTTTAATAATTTTATTATTTTAATTTTTGAAGTCACGATATATTTATTTAGAAGAGCGTTCTTGTCGACTTCCAAATAAATTGCATAAATAAGTTTGGTCATCGCAATTTAATTTATCGAACACAACCAAAGATACATAATTATGACTTATTTAAAATTAGTTTGAAACAAAGGCAATCCGATTAATACCAATAAGTATACCATGTTGTTTAATAATTTTTTTAATAAAACATTTATATTGTATTTGTTTAAATTGGTTAATGTAATGTTGATTTGTTCGTACTTAAATATTTGGATCTCCAATTGTGATGTCAATTTTTAGGATCGGATTTATATGCAAAGAAAAATATTATTTTATATTTATCTCAAATCGGTTAAAATTTGGATCGTTAGTTGACGTGTGGAAAACACGAGTTATAATTACCTAGACCACTTCACCGCAAGTATACGGATCGTGTAGTACCAGGGTCGATCTCTAGGGACTAAGTGTGGCTAAACTAGGAACAAAACTATACTAGGAAGGAAGATGATAGGAGGGGATATGATACTAAAGGTCCTAAATCTATCCTAAGGGTAACAACAAAACGAAGGTGAAGAGAAACTAGATATGATGAATACTACGGGTAATACGGGATACCGGATATTGCACATAAGAACGACTAAAAATCATAGATCTACAACCTACTCTTGACGACGGGAAATTCATGCTCTACTGTCGAGGAGTGATTCTTCCGAGCCTAAACCTCCTAACCATGGATACATGCAACCCTGCCTTCCGACAGCCGATTAACACGCACCATGGCAGCGTTACGTCCGCAATCACTATCCCTAAGTTGGCTAACCGACCGGTCAGATTCTCATTAGCCAAAACTTAATCTACTACTTAGCGGACCGGATTCGTTCCTTAACCTTCCAGCAAGGTTCGAGATCCATTGTTGTTGAGCGGTCAGCACTAACATAAGATTGATACTGCTAAGCATAGAACCGTAATCAAGAGTGAAAATCGTAAAACTAAGCATTAAGAAAAGTCATCGTTCATACATACAAATCCAATAAACCCTACCCGCAGTAGGGACTCTACTCACTCATGGAAATAAAGGAAACCAAAGATAACACAATCCAATACATGATAAAACCCTAAGGAACTCGATGCCTCGACCTTCCCTAATGCGTTACCGGTGTACGGGACGGTGTTTCTCTTCTTCTCCGATGCTTCCCGAGCATTCCCAGATGTTTTTCCAGTGCTTCCTTGCCCTGTTCGTCGCCCCCTTTGCCCTAGATCTCTTCTCTCCTTTTTATTTGCTCGTTTGAAACTAGATCTAAGTTTGTTACGGATCTCGCGGCCCGCTCGGGTAGTGATGTTACCCGGTCGGGTAAAGGCTTGCCCGACCGTGTTGAGCATTGCACCCGATCGGGTAGTGGTCACCCGATCGTGTGGTCGAGGAGCCCGAGTCGCGTAAACTTGCGGGGCAGATTGACGAGTAACCGCCCGGGCGGGTGTTCAATTGTTGCCCGATCGGGTAAATGTTACCCGATCACCTTGTTCATTTGCCCGGTCGTGTAGTTTTGCATGGATGAACCCCGTAGGCTTTACCCGAGCGGGTAGAGAGTGGTGCCCGATCGGGCACCCTTGCTATCTTGAAATTCTCCTTTTCCGCTCGTTGCTCGGGTGTTCCTTTTGGGTTCTGGAGCTCGGTCTTGGCTCTGAGTAGATTTTCCTTCAGATCTTGTGGTTTTGTTCAGAAATCCTTCGTATTTAGCTCATTTAGGCCTTGTCGCCTAAAAACCTGAAAACCAATAAAACCGGTGTGTGAAGCTCAAAATAATATCGGATAAGTAAGTAGACGATGTAAGAAATATCCTAAAATGACATAAAAACCTATCCTAAATATGATACACTTTCAGTGTTATCAAACTCCCCCAGACCTAAACCTTTGTTTGTCCTCAAACAAAACTAGAGTCTAGCCTTAGAAGAATCTAATAACAATGGATACTAGCTCAAAAATTCCGAAGTATTAGTCATTTTTGCATTTCAGCGCGTCACATGGATAAAAGCCTAAGCGTACCGAGTATAGCCCTATATCTACCGAAAGTGCTGAGCCATGAAATCTTTCCTAAAATCTAAGTCTACTTCACTACCCTAGATAACGTCCAAGCAATCTCCATACCGATTTTCTCTAAGCTCTTGATATCATTTGAATTTTCTTTTCTCGTTCTTATTCATTTATTTCTTTTTCGGTGCTTAGATACACGCTTTGTTCCTAGGACGTCGAAGTCGAAGAGGATAGCTTTCTACTTAGACCCAGGCTGCCTATGGCACACTCATAAGGTTGCGCTACCTTAGAGGAGTGAAGAGTTGCGTTTTTGACTTTTTGTCCTTTAATTTCTTTTTCTTTTCTTGATTACGCAACACTCTAACCCTTAGGACGTAGAATAGCTTCTCTACCCACCACTTAGACCCGAACCATCGAATATCGATGTACTCATGTCGATCTTAACTCGGAAAAGCGTAAAACTTATCCTAGATGACAGCGGAGTATAAGCGTGTGGTCTAACTCTAGAACGCTAAAATATATCAATGAAGCATAGCTAAATGGTATCTACGGAGATATGTCTACTTGGTATCGAGATCTAAAGGGTGAATTCAACTAGACATAGGGTTTCAATCATAGCTACTCGACTAAACGGTATCTAAAAGGGCTTCTAAGCAAACCTAAACTATTATCCACGATTCAACAAAGTAGCAAAAATATGACTAAACTCGAAAAAATTTTCGCTAGATCCGTTTTATTTCTAAATCCTAATCCTAATCTAATCATGCCGCTCTAAAAATGCATCCGAATATCAATGAATGTAAGAGAAACCCCCCCAGACCTGAACGGAACACAGTCCCGGTGTTCTAAATCTAAAAGGGACCTCTACCCCGATCTCCTTGTTCATGTGCCCGGTCGTGTAGTTTTGCATGGATGAACCCCGTAGGCTTTACCCGAGCGGGTAGAGAGTGGGGGCCGATCGGGCACCCTTGCTATCTTGATATTCTTCTTTTCCGCTCGTTGCTCGGGTGTTCCTTTGGGTTCTGGAGCTCGGTCTTGGTTCTGAGTAGATTTTCCTTCAGATCTTGTGGTTTTGTTCAGAAATCCTTCGTATTTAGCTCATTTAGGCCTTGTCGCCTAAAAACCTGAAAACCAATAAAACCGGTGTGTGAAGCTCAAAATAATATCGGATAAGTAAGTAGACGATGTAAGAAATATCCTAAAATGACATAAAAACCTATCCTAAATATGATACACTTTCAGTGTTATCATTAGTTTTTATATATTATATTGAAAATTTTTATAATCTTAAATTAAATTTTAGATTCAATTATATCTAAACTACATATTTAATAAAAATAATTATTTGCATCATTAAATTGATATCCTTGAATATTAAGATTCACCAAAAAATAATTTTCTATCTTAAAAGTGATTCACCCCTGAATTATTTGATCGACTCCTTGACATAATTTAGTTATGTGATTTCGAATACGACCGTCAAATGTCGTTTATCGATTTGTTATCTCTATAACTTGCATCAGAAATATGGATCCATCATTAAAGAGCTAAAAACAAGCTTGACGAAGAAAAGAATGGAAAAAATGTGTCTCGATTGAAAAGAAAAAGAAAATGGGATAAATCTTTGTATTATGTATTACACCTCTAGTTACTGAGGTTTTATACAAGTGTAAAAAGATATACAAATAAATGAAAAATGTATTTACATATTATGTCCAGCACACCCTTCTCCTCAAGTTTGGATTTGTGAAGCATGATACAAACTTGAAGTTTGAAAATGAAGCAAGGAATGAAATTTGGTAGGTTGTAAAGCTTTAGTAAACACATCTGCAAGCTGCGTTTTGGTCTGTATATGCATGATATGAAGAAAATCGGACTTAATCTTATCATGAATGAAATGATAATCTAGTTCAATGTGTTTCGTCCTCTCATGAAACACTTGATTGGAGACAAGGTAAAGGGTTGATTTGTTGTTGCAGAACAAATTTGCAGGACGAGTCACTAAAATATTCAAATCTTGAAACAAGTGATCCAACCAAAACAAACTCACATGTCGCGTTCACTAAAACCATGTACTAGGCCTCAGTGTTATTGCAAGAAACCACACTTTGTTTATTAAATTTTCATGAGATAAGGAAAGAGACAAGAAAAATGAAAAAACTTGAAATAGAGTGACGAGTGTAAAAGCAAGTTGCCTAATCTGAACCAACAAAAACATTCATGTGTAAGTCCAAGGTGACATAATTAACCAAACCTTTACCAATATTGGTTTCAGATACTTCACAATGCAATGAGCCACCTGAAGAAGTGATATCTAGCCGAGTAATTGTAAGGTATAGTAACCTAACAGGAAGGTATCTGTAACTATTAGCATCAGACAGAGGGGTCTCTGAGGTTTTACGCAAAGTTACGTTATGATCCATAGGAGCAGACATAGGTTTGTAGCCAAGGAGTCTCGCATCAAACAGAAGTTGGAAGCGATGTTTTCTTTGAGAAATGGAAATTTCTTTGGAGTTATGAGCAATCTCCAATCCAACAAAATAACTAAGAAAACCAAGGTCCTTAATCTTAAAATGTTGAGTTACAAAATGCTTTAAGACAACAACAGAAGAATCAACATTGTTAACAATGATAATATCAACATAGACAAGGAGAGCCACAAATGATGTACATGTCTAAGAATGAAAAGAGAATACTCAGCTTGAGATTGAACAAAACCATAGCTAGACGAGATATCATTAAACTTGCTAAACCGCTTACGAGACGCTTGTCTTAAACCGTATAAGGATCTTTGCAGTTTTCACGCAGCACCAATAGCTACATAATCCACCAACATAAGGTGTATAGCCTAGAGGAAGAGTCATGTAAATATTCTCCTCAAGATCACCATGAAAAAAAAAATTGGTGACATCCATTCGAGTTAAATCCCAGCCATTAACAACAACAAGAGCTAAAAGAAGTTTAATAGTGACTAACTTAGCCAAAATGGAGAATTTATCAATAAAATCAACACCCTCCATCTGAGTTGGTTTTAATTATATAAACCCATATGCAACCAACAATCCTCTTATCCGTAGGCAAAGAAACAATGCTCCAAGTACCATTATCTTCCAATGCTTTAAGCTCAATATCCATAGCATTACAACATTAAAAAAAAGCAATTGTCTCCTCAAAAGAACAAGGTTTATTGTCTGAGCTAAGTTGAAAAAAATTCTCTATAATTTGGTGATAATTTTTCATAAGTAAGAACATATGACAAAGGGTACAAATAGTGGGAAACAATTGTATGATGAGTTTTATAACAATGGTGTTGTTTAAGGTATGAAGGTGGATGAATTGTTCTCATTGGTCTAGAAAAACGTTGAGCAAATGTATCATTAGAAGGAGAATGTGGATTAGTAACATTTGTATAATCACATTCTAGAGGAGAATCTTAAATGTAGGGATAGGAAGATGAAGAGAAAAAGGGTAGTCACAGATTTAATAGTTGATTTGTTGAATATCTAAATGAAAGGCAAAAATGCGTTCATGAAAATCTACATTCCGAGAAATGTAAACCCTTTGAGTTGCAATATCCAAGAGTTTATATACTTTATAACAAGCCGGATATCCAAAAAGAAAATCGACATTGGCTCTTAATGAAAATGTGTGCCTATCTTGTGGTGTTGTAATAAAAGCAACCAAACAATCTAAGATTATCTTAAGAAGGCGTAAAATTTTTAAACAACTCAAAAAAAGTTATATTCATCAACAAGAGAGAAGGAGTTTGATTGATCAAGTACACAACATCTTGATACAATCACTCCAAAATTATAATGGTAAGTTTGATTGAAACATTAAGGTTCGTGTAACATTTACAATATTTTTGTGTTTCCTTTCCACCACAGAATATTGTTAAAGCGTATAAGCATAAGAAAAGAAGATATGAAGTCCTTTTGTATTACAAATTTAATAAAACTTAGTTCATTAGCATTATATGTCCTATTAGCTTTCATTCAAGTCTAAAACTGATTCTCAACCATGGAAAAAAAATATAGAAACACTGTCAAAACATCAAGTTTAGATTAAAGAAGATATATCCAAGTTGCTCTAGAAACGTCATCATAAAAAGTAATAAAATATTGAAAACCTTCAACTGAAAAGACAGAGAAGGAACCCCAAAGACCAATATGTGTGAAATATAAAATATTTGAAGACATGTGATTGAAAATAGGAAATGGGAGACATTTATGTTTAGGCAAATGACAAACTTTAAAATGTTCAAGTTTTGTACATTTAGATATATTTAAAACTTTAGAAAAGGTCTTGATTTTATCCAGAAAAGGAATTCAGAACCAAAACATTGAATTATAAAATTGAAGAATGATAACAGGAATCAAATATGTAAAGATTTTGATGAAGATAATCCTTCTAATCATCAAACGTTGAGTAGACTCGTGTATAAAACTTGTGAAAATTTAAAAAAAAAATCATGTCAATATAAGGCATTGACACCGAGAAGATTTAAAAAATTTAGTATAAAAAGGACATCAAACTTATTTATAATGATTGTTCCAGAGGACTCAACATTTATGTTTTGACCGCTCGAAAGCGTAATCAAGGTTGTATGAATAGTTTTCATATCACTAAACAAAGCATCATTGTAACAAACATGGATGGATGCACTGAAATCAATCACCCAAATATTAGACTTAGGCTACATAAACAACTCAGAATCAACTGAACAAACAACGAAGTAAACATAAAAAGCATTACCACTAAAAACAATAAGATGATCAGGAGCTGTAGAGGCTATAATTGAAGGACCATTAGGCTTAAGTTGGTAAGCAAGCTTGGAAAATAATAGCTGAAGTTTCTCTATAAACATCTTGTGAAATTCAGACAAAACAAAATTAGAAGAATCACCTGATCGAGTAATCACATTAGCAACAGTCCATTTAACAATGGAAGACAACTTGAATGATTGATTATGAGAAAGTTTTTTGCTGAGGAAAAGCATGAGGTAAACGACGACCAAAAGACTTATAACCCGGAGGATAACCATGCAACTTATAACACTTTTTAACAGTATGGTCATACATACCACAATGAGTGCCTACGTGACGTTGTTTATATGAAATGTAGGCCCCTAAAATAGCTGCAATCATCTCAAAAGAAGTGTTACAAGCTTGGAAAACCAAGTTATCACCTAAAGATGCTGCTCATGTTAATTGACTTGGTTAAACGTTTTCCGAATATATGGCAAGTGATCCATCATCAAAATCTGACCACAAGCATGTTCATATCTCAAAGAGAAATTCAATGACAAAATTTCGTTCAAACAAATCAAATCAACATTGATCAATATAACAAGTGCAAAGTACACAAATGCAAATAGGACTTAGTTGAACAATTTTCAATTCTTCCCAAAGTATGACTAAATTGGTGAAGAAAGAGATAACATAAAGGGATCCCTGACGAAGATTATACAAACGATGAGCATTATTCTGTTGAAATCTCTAAGTGTTATTGAACCACATATCGTGAGCAGATTTTATGTACAATCGACTAGATGCAAAGTTATTGGAGACGAAATTAAAGATCTAGGAGTTCACAACAATATTATTTTAAAAACAACAATATATATAAATGTAAAAAATAAATTATAAAAAGGAAGAAGATGTAATCGTATCCGATTATTTTAATTATCCGATTATTTTAATTATTTTATGTAATTAATAACTTAAGTTACAATTTTTATATAAAATATATTAATAAGTCTAATTAGAAACTGTAGTAACCAATATGTATTAGTTTAATTGATGGAAGAACCCAAATATATTTTTATATTTCGTGTTTCAGTTTTTATTTTGTAGAGGATATTTAAATTAATTGAGATCTCGACAAAAAAAAATAATAGTTTGTAAAATTTATACAGAATTTACGAATATATTATAAATAAAATTTAAACTACTCATGAAACATGGGTGGATTAAGAACGGAACTGTTAATGCAATTGAAAAATTTAGGATTAAATTTTGTTTTTTATTTTCTTTTAGTATACATATATTTTTTCCTTATAGTTTTTAATATTTTTCGACAAGGATACTTTTAGTTTCACAATAATTTGAAATAGGAAAAATATAATAAAATTATAATTATCAAATCTATTTATGAACCATATAAAGTTTTGGTAAAGTTATGAATCTAGCAAAAATTAACTCGGTTTGCAAAACATTAAACGACTTTAAATAGACTTTAGATTTTTTTAAAATATAGCCAATATATACTTCTCACTATCTAGAAAATATCTTTTAAGATTGTGTGAACTATTCTTAATGTTAAAAATATTAGTTAGAAATACATATATGATATTATATAATGAAATATGTTATAAATACTCTACCTTTTTTTTCTTCCTCCTATTTCTATAGTCTTCCCATAGACCCATGACATATCATGTTTTTTTTATTATGGATCTTTCACATAAACTCCAAAATATTTGAAGAAAGTTTTAATCTTTACTTATTGAATTATAAAAGACTTTTGCAAATCGTTTCAAACAAAATTTATGCATCAACGGTGCCAGATTTGGTGCAACATAGGTCTTTTGTCTTTTCATTGCATTATCACTTCGATTGAGAAATTTCGAAGTCAATCAATGGAAGACAAATGCCTCTCGTATCTCTAGGGAGATGAAATCCAGAGTGCACTTGTCAAAATGAAGATCGATGAGTCGGTTCTCTTCCGAGCTCATGATCAGTGATTTAAGATGGTTTGTCACTAGATGTTTCTATCAATCATATACTAAATTATGGTAATGTGATTCCATACCAATGTAATTTTGTTGTAACCATGTTAGGATATGCAACACAAGTACATCAGAATTGAAGTGCAATCATGATGAAACGTTATGTCACACCATTTAACGCTCTGTTTGTGCCCTGACATGAGAAATTCTAATGCTATTTTGTTACGTGTCTCGAAAAGCAATTTTTTAAAGCAATTATGTTGACTCGTTGACAACATTAAATGATATCAATGTACTTTATCAACACGGTCGTGTTACAACTTCACCAGCATCGCAACACAGTTGAAATATAAGTTTAACACAATTGTGTTGATAAGTAATAAAACATAAGTATTAATATTATTATTCTAGTTTTACTTTGAATTACCTTACTCATCATAATATATTCTAAATAATTACTTTCGTCTTAACATCATCGCATTCTTCATCGTCATCGTTCTATTGATCTTGTTACATTTAACTTTTTTAGAGGTGCAAGTTCTTTGATACGTAATATTGATATATCACTAAGTTCAACTACCACCAGTTTTCTTTTTGAATCGATTTATCCTCTATATCATAATCATCAAGTAAAACTGTACATTTCAGACAAACTTTAACAACCACAGTATATCACATTGTGTTTTTGTATTGAGATATGTAAGGAAAAGTGTTTAGCTTTTCTAAATAAGATGAAGGGATCCTACTTTCAAAACTGATGTAATGTTTTCTATTTCATTTTCCAATCGTCGGATCGAACTAATCACATTTAACGATTATCACATTTAATCCAACAAAAAAATTATTATTTTATGTTTTTTAATGTAAAACTTTGCAAATTATATTTTGTATTTTTAAGATTTAAAAAAGACATTGATAAGATGTCAATTGGTAGATCAATATGTTGGACCCTGCTAATCAACGACCAGCGGTTATAACATATTGAGACATATAAACAATCTTTTCGGTAACTAAATTTATAAGATATGACAAATAGATAAAGGAGATTTTTTACATTTATTTTCTTCTCCATTTCGTTTGAAATGTATTTTCGAATATTATAAACGGTAGTTTAGTCAATTATCCCGATCCCAGAGCCTACGTGTATGCATGCAATGTAGTCTAAGGGTTCATCAATTTTATTGGCCAGAAAATCATTTTTTGTATATCAATATTATGCATATACTTTTTTTTCCTTTTTTCCTTTTTTTTAATTATTTTGCGTATCATACTAGAGTATGTGAAGACCGTTCAACCACAACAAGTGGGAGGCGAAGTGGGACCAACTTTTTAAGTTGTAAAACGTATTAAGACGGCGACGTCGTAAGCTCGAAAGATCTGACTCTTTCATTTTTGTCAGATTCATATATGACCACATAAGCATAAATTTAAATTAAGCTTTTATTCTAACAATAATTACAGATAATTTTTTTAAATGCTTATATTATATGGTATTTGATAGTGGGTGAGTATTATGGGTCTGGTTGAAAAACTCAGCAGCTGCCCACGTTTTTTCACTGTAGGTGATTTGTTTTTTTTTTATAATAATCAAGAAAAACAGATTCTTTTTCATAAACTATGTACCAGAAAAACTCGTGTTTATGTTTTACTTTAGTCTTTGTTATTTTTGGATTGTTGATTTTCTCAAGTCAGATGTCCATGAATAATCCTATAGAGTTTATATTTTGTTAATAAAATTTAAATTACATACATGGTTAATAAAAAGATGGAAACATATACGGTCAATAAAAATTTTCAATATATTGTTGATTTAAATCGTATAGTTACTAATATAATATTACTTTCGGAAGAAAATATCAAAATATAAGGCATAATTTGAAACGTCTGCACATTTGTATTATTTCTCCGTTCTTTTGTATAATGATGTGTGTGAAAAAATTATTGTAAGAAAATATCATAATTTTGAAATCTATCAATCCGTTTTTTTAGACATTGTTATTAACGTCTAAAGAAACAAACTCTGACATTTGCGTTTCTAGACATAAAGATATATTTTTCTTAATTTTCTAACCATTAATATCATAATAGATATCAATTTTTTAATATTTTTATAAAGTTAGCTAATGACCGTTAGGAAATTATCAATTTTTATAAATTTCAAGTTTTATTATCTTATATTAATTTATATACTAATACATCTTTGCAAAAAATATATGTATCTCTAAAAATTCCAAAAATCTTCAGACCAATCAACTATACATTTCCAATTTACCTGAAAAACTTTCAAGCTTATACCGTTTCTACTCAAAAGAAATCACTTCTAGGTGTTAAAAAACGGTTATAGATATTATATTTGTAATGTACTATTTGAATGTGAAAAAAATATATATATTTGCAAAACCAATAAATGTGTGAACTGCGATTATTCGTCCAATATTAAAATTTTACCACCGACGTGATCCCCGATTGTTAAGATCGAGATGTCTTCCATCTCAACATTTGACTCAAAATACAAAATTAATCATGCAATATGAAATTCAACCTAACATGCATCGAACTACTAAATTCATTTAATGTGAACTGCGATTATTTAAATGAAGATCCATTTTGGATCGTGATATTCTTACATTACGGCAAATATATAATAAATTTATGCGTCGTACGGATCACTTCAAATCTCTTATCTTTTCAAATCCTGGCTCTACACCACATGCACATATAATTATATATGATTCAAATTGAAGAAATTAAGAACAAAAAATTGTGAATGAGATGGATTAAAGTGTTGATATCATCAATACCTCAAGCGTAGTCTTGGACCTTAAGCCTAGTCCGATAAAAATGTATTGGGATCTAATTCAAAATAGAAATTAATTCCAAATTAAGAACTATTTAATATATTTATATATGATTCTAATAATATATAATATAAATGATATGAATACATATATTACAAATATAAATCTAACATTCTTATATTTAAATCAAGATGGATAAGACTCTAATTCATATTGATTTGTATCTTAATAACTCAAGGTTAATTTTACATTTAAGTATTTTATAGATCTATCTCCTAACTTAATTTGAAAATTAAAGGATAATAAATGAAAGCCTCAACCTAATAAATGAACAAGTGAGCACAAGAATTGCAAAATTGGAAACACCATATATGCACCATAGCATCACGTGAATTCATTGATTTCTCTCACCTTTCTAATAATTTCATGAACAATTTGCAATGTTATCTACATATTGTTTAAGGAAAAAAAAAGAAATTGGAATAACTAAAAACAATCCATCCATCTTTAGCCGATGAATTTCACCGAATTTTTTTCATCATATGAGAATCAATTTTTTTCTTTCCTAACTTTAGGCTGGATATGAAGAAGCTAGATTTCTTGGAAGACAAGGCGACTCTCTCCAAACCCTTGCGTGTAACCTAAGTAACTCATTTGCCTTCTCCTTGGTCTTGTTCCCACAGTTCACCTGAAGCACAAGACAAAGCTTTGCAACAACCCCAAGCTGCAACATCTCCTGCAGCAAGAACGGCGTCGCACAGAATCTCCCAACTGACAACAAAACCCTAACTGCCCTCTCGCTCGCTGTCTGTGAGACCCTAAGTATCTTCTTTGATACAACCGCGATCGCTGCACCATGATTCAAGAACTCGGCTCGTCCTTCTGCGCATTGACAAAGCAAATCAAGAACCACCATTGCCATTTCGGGAATCCTCCTCTCCGATGAAAATGTTTCGTCTATTAGAAGCTCGATGATTATTGAGATCGCTCCGGCTTCTACAGCCTTGTGCCTGTTCCTTCCCCATGGACATACGTTAACCAAGATCTGCAATGCTGACTTCGTCGCCTTGTGAGAGATCTGGTCGTGCAAGATCTGCACAACCTCAGTGAACATCTCGGGATTTAGGGTAATGATCTGCATTGGATCTGCAACTTCAAGAATTTTCTTGAGAAGCAAACTCGCGTAGGCTCTTGACTCGTAGATCCCACGCTGCATGATCTTCATCAACGATTGTACGATATCGATACCATTTTTGTTGTTTAAAATTTTCTTGAGGCCTGATTCCGATGTCTCGAGATTGAAGAGTAAGCTAAGCGCTTCATCAGTCAAACTCCTCGAAGAATCAAACCCGTTTTCCATGTTGGAATAACACAGATCATCAAGATTCGATGTAGAAGGTGACGAGGAAGACTTGTAGCTATCAACGGAGTCGTTCACGATCTTGGCCAAGAACTCTGGAACTCCGGCGGCTTCCAAGCACCGCCGGTTCGTGACGTTTTCGGACAATATCTGACGGAGTCGTTGGATGGTTTTTACCTGGTTTTGATGCGAGGAAGTCGAATCTCTGATGAGCTTTTCGATCTCTGATTTGCAAATCGGGGGTTTCGGAGTTGGGATCCTCTCGATGCCGTAAGAAGCGTTGAGAATGCACCAAGATTGAATCAAACGACGGAGAGTGTGATTCGGAGTGAGATCGGCATCGGTTACGATTTGTTTCGTTACCGGACAACTCTTGTTATTGCCGGAAAACAACCATTTCTCTATGCTCTCTCGATCATACGTTATTCCAGTGGAGACGATCACCGGATCTTTCATAATCTCTAGAGAGATCGGGCAAAGGAAGAAAGGAGGAACCTCTATTTCCTGATCCATTCGCGAATCTGCCGCTTAAAGTGATGAATTTGACGAAAACCCAGATGAATGTAGAAGAAAACAAGAAAACCCAAGAAGAGAGAACGATCAAAAAACAATTTTTTTCTTTCTAAGTGTAGCAGTTTGGTTTGATGGTTGTGTATTGGTTTGAAGAAGAGAGGATTTGGGGGATTAATATACATGGAACACCGGAGAAGACAAAAGAGAAATGTTCTAAATTAAATGAAAAAAGTCAAAAACACGGAAAATACAAATATTATACTCATATGAAAGTTGTATTTTTATAATAAAATAAATAAAACCAACGAGGAACATAAAAGGATTTGACTTTTTTTTCGAGTGGGAGGTTTGACTTTTCCAAGATGAAAAAACGGCGATGAAAAATGAAATAATAGTTAGTGACGGTGATGAAGCGTGTCTTTTTCTGTGCATTCTATTTTACTCACATGTCATAATTGCTTGATCTTCCTTTGTCACCCGCTTTTGACCTTCTCTTAAAAATATAGTTTGTAAAAGTAGATATCATGATTTGTTTGAAAAGATTTAATTCGATTTATGAATAGAAGATATAAAATAATTTCAAAAAAATTTATGTTGTACAAATAACATTGTAGTAAAAATAGTGAAGTTATCACGGATTAACATTCGTTTCACTTGCAATGATAAAATTAAAACCAAATAAATAACTGAACAACAAATTTATACAATTATGAGTTCAGATTTATCAATTTGATATACCCTACGTCTCATAAAGAATAAAAAGTGTTATTGAATCCGAGATTACAATGTTACACCAAAATAAATAGAATTGAATCTATTTGATTCACCAACCTTTCATTTCTAGTCGTTGTAATTGATGTTGTTAAAGACTTTCACAAAATTACAAAACTCTCATTAGGTTCATTAATTTGTAATACTAATTATTTGTCAAACCAAACCACAACCTTTTTATTGGAATAAAGTCTTTTGCTAGCACAAACAGAAGAAGCTTGTATCAGCACACCACCAATATTATCCACCTTGTTGATATGAGAGTAAAAGAAAACAAATCTACGAATAACAAGCCTTCAACTTTCTTTCCTTAAATAAATGCATGAACTAATCAATCGATTAGCTTCAACAAGTTCAAAAAAGTATTGACTTGCTAATAGGTAAAATTTGGTTACAACATCTGCTGGATTCAAACTTGTATAAAGTTTTATTACCTTGATTTGATCCTTAGCAATCACATCTTTGATAAAGTGAAGACGCGCATCAATGTGTTTGGTTCTCTCATAATATGTATTAGTCTTATGTAACACTTTCAAAAATCACATAAAACATTAACTTGAACTTGACTAAAATCATGTTCAATTGCCAAACCTTTCACCCACAAACCTTCTTTTATGGCTCATGTTAATGCCATATATTCAAACTTCGTTGTTAAGAGAGTTACCATATGTTGCAATGAAGATTTCTAGTTTACATCATTACATGCAATCATGAAAATATAATAAGAAACAAATCTTTAATCAAAATCTTTCGTGTATGTACATTCACATATGCCTAACTTGTTTAAACCAATTTTAAATTTTGGGTACCCTTGATGTATCTGAGAACCCATTTTACGACATCCCATATATGTTTTTCTAGTTTTTCCCATAAATCTACTGGTTACACCAATTGGATGAGCCAAATCCGACATTGATCCAATCATTGCATATATGATGCTTCCAACTGCATTTTCATATGGTACAGAATCTCTTAAGGTTTCATCATATTGATCAATTTAAAACAACTCTAAATGAGAGCCTAAACGAGTCTGAATTGACTTAGCTTTATCCATTGCAAAAGTATCCACAATCTTTTTTCAAGTATTCTTGAGATAGAGTTAGTATACCTAAGACTTTGTCTCTTCTAGTATTCTTACCAAGGATCTTTTTAGTTGAGCCAATATCCTTCATCTCAAATTATGCATTTAGATCCTATTTCAAATGTTCAATCTGCAATTTTTTGTTTGCAATAATTACCATATCATCAATATATAGTTACAAGTACATGTAAAACCATCATTTAGCCTCTAAGGTAGACACAAGAATCACATTTAATTATCTTTAAATCGTGACCAACTATAAAAGAAATGAACATTTGGTTTCATTGCCGAGGTGAGGGGTTGAGGCCATACAATGATTTCTGTAACAAACACACATGATGCCCCTTTCTTGGTTATTCAAAACCTTCAAACTATTTCATAAGAATTTCTTCTTCTAAATGACCATGAAGAAATATCGTTTTTATATCTAGTTGTTCCAGTTCTAAATCAGAAGTAACTACTAGAGAAATAAGGGTTCTTATGGAAACATGCTTCACAACTAGAGCAAATATCTCATTGTAATCAATTCATTCTATTTGTGAGAAACCTTTTGCAACAAGTCTAACCTTGAACTTGGTTTTTGTCCTTCTGAAATACCTGGTTTCAGTTTGAAAATCCACTCAGAACAAATCATGCTTATGTTTGTTGATTTAGAGACTAAATTCCAGGTCTTGTTCTTCTTGAGAGAATTCATCTCCTCCTCCATAGCTTTTCTCCATTTCTTCCAATCTTTGCTCCTACGAGCTTACTGATATGTTCTAGGCTCATATGTTATACCTCTGCTAATAGAAATGCTCAAAGTTACAACTTTTTGTTCATCAAATCTTACTAGTGGTTTTATATGTCTCCTCTTTCTATTCCTACCTAACCGATATAACCCTTTAAATCTTCTATTCTTCAATGAAAACAACATCCTCTAAATTGCTGAAATTCATCGCCAATGTCATTAGTATCCTTACCACAATTATCTATTTTCCCATGAGTTTTCTTAAGATTGTATATCCTTAGTCTTAGCTATAGAGGCAGTAACCATATCACTCTTAACTCCACCTTGAGTTGAATTTCATGACTAGTTCTGATATGGTGTGAACCAGAACTAAATTTTTTCTGCACTTACACCACATCCTTGCTTATAACACATTTTTTTATCCTTTAACAACCACACTTTATAATTTTTAACCCCTTGAGGATACCCAACAATACTCATTTCCTTGCTCTTGGCATGAGTTTCCCTTCATTGACATTAACATAGACAATACAACCAAAACACCTTACATAAACTTACTTAATATCCCTTCTTGATTATATCTCATCTGGAATTTGCAGCTGTATTGTTGTGGACAGTGATCTATTAATCAAACAGGCTTTTGTATATGCAGCTTAGTCTAAAAAGATTGAGGAAGCCCTGATTGAGATAACATACATCTTACATCCTCAAGAATAGTTCTATTCATTCTTTGAGTTACCATATTTTTTTAAGGGGTACACACATAAGTTATATGCCTTAAGATACCATTCTTTGAAAAAAATTATCAAATTCGATACTCCAAATCATTGTCTATCCTTACAACCTTGACCTTCCTATTAGTTCTATTCATTCTTTGAGATACCTCATTTTGCTAAGGGGTCACACATATTATATGCCTTAAGATACCATTCTTTGAAAAAATGTTATCAAATTCGTGATTACAATATTCCAAACCATTCTTTATCCTTAAAACTTTGACATTATTAGTTTGATTTCAACAACTAACTTCTATTTCATAAACTTTCCAAATGCCTTATCCTTCTTCTTTAGAAAATAGATATACACGTTTTTTATTTATCATCTATAAAAGACATAAAATATTGACATTTACCAAGTGAATTTGGTATAGAAGATGCACCCCATAAATTTGAATGGATATAGTCCAAAAGGTTCTTGGATATGTGATTTCCTTTTTGTAAACTAGACCAGTGTGTCTTTCCAAATACACAACTTTCACATATATTTAAAGTATACACACCAAATATTTCTCTTATCCTGAAGTATTTCAAGACCTTTTTAACTCATATGCCCAAACCTTGCGTTCTAGATATATGTTTGATCCTCCTTTGTGAGAAGTTGATTTATTTCTCCATATTATATTCTTCCTTAAAAAATATATATACCATATTTAAGTTCACCTTCAAAGATAGTCTTATAACCTTTAATCACTGAAAGAGTCCCTTCTTTTGACTTATATCAACAACCCTGCACTTCAAGTGTACTTAGTAAGATTAGGTTCCTCTTAATTTCTAGAATGAACTTTATATTTGTTAACACTACATTTGATCTATCATGAATATATTACAAGTCCCTTTAATGCTACATGTAGAATTATTCTCCATTGTTACAATTCCTCCTTCCTGAGTTGTTAAGTTGTAGAACCAAATTTTGTCTTGGTGTTATGTGGTATGTGCATCTAGAATCTAATATTCGCAGTTTTCTAATGTCTTCTTCTGATACAACCACAAACTTGCTTTCTTGTATTGATTATACATCTGTATCAATAGCTTCTCCCTTAACAAGATCAACTTCACCTTTGAACCTTTGTCCCATTATTTCAACTTTTTCTTCTTGAGATAACAATCCTTTTTAATGTGATACTTTTTCCCACAATACCAGCAATCCAAAGTCTTTGTATTTGTCTTAGACTTTTTCCCTTTTCCTTTTTTGGTTTTATCATTCTTCTTTTTACTGACATTCCTTAAACGATATGTCCTTCTCTTTGTTCTTTACTGCACCTTATTATTTTTAACTTTGCCTTTTTACTTCTTGTTGTAGCTTTGACCTCTTTAGTTGAGATTGAAAACCTTGAATACTTAAAGGTTTCCTTGAGTTGATAATAAGTAAGAGGAAGAGATTTTAGCAAATAAATTGCTTGATACTCCTCTTCCACCTTGACTTGTAGATTCTGCAAGTCAGAGAGAATTTTCAGGAACACATGAAGATTTTCTTCAATTGTTTTGCTTTCTTCCATCTTGAAACCAAAAATCCTTTGCATCAAATACAATCTATTAGGCAAATATTGTTTCAGATACAATTTGTGAAGTAGGTTTAATATTCCAAAGGTAATCTTTTCTTGAATAACCTTCATGAGAATTTCATCAGACAAACAAGGAACAATCAAGTTTCTATCTCTTCTACTTCTTTGTTTTCTTTTCCATTTGAGTAGTCTGTAGTTTTGAGCCTACTGTATTCTTGAGACCTTGTTTCAGTATCTTTAGACAGTACTAAAGCAAAACTAGTGGTTTCTGAAGAATCTATGATTGTCACTCCTAATTTCAACCGGAGTTTTTAACCTCATTCTTGCATCCTTATCAGTTTCCCCTATATCCCAAGTTTCTGGTTTATTAGTTAAAGTATCATCCAGCCCTATTATTTCAAGTCCAATCTCTACTTGTTCCCTCCATAGAATAAAATCTCATTTTCCATTGAATTTATCAAACTCCATTTTTTTAACATATATAGAAGTCCAAAGTGCATTTCCCAGCTGATGTGAGAGAAGTTATAATAACACTCCCTCCCCAACACTCAGACTCGGTCCTGGAGCGTGAACATCGCAATCGGGATCTAACATCGATATATTTAAATCGGAACGAGCCAGGGACCTATGGGTTATGGGCCTACTGTAACACCCTGGGTCCTAGGGTGGACCGCGTCCGGAGGGACGATCGATGTGATGGGCGTACCTTGCGTCACAACGAGTGAACACGTACGATGGGGCGTATGACAAGGGGACAAACGGGAGTACCGTGGGGGCAGTACGGCCCGAGACCGTGGCCATCGTGTTGGCCCGGAACGATACTTGATGCGGGACCCGACGAACAGAAGTTGCGGAGCTGGACGGCTAGGTGGTGAGCTGGATGGACGATTGGTGAGCTGGACGGATGATTGTTGAGCTGGACTAATGGTTACGAACCTTAGCAAGAGTGGCGAACGTGGGAGTAACGACCGAGTGAATGCTGGGATTCTGTAACGGCCGAGTCAACGGACCATGAATGCTAGATTACGTAACGTTCGAATAATGGGCCATAACTGCGGGAGTAAATGACCCTTGTAACCGCCCAGGCAGTGGGGGTTTGTCCCTACCCTATAAATAGTCCATATACGGACAGAATGAAACACACGTTGTACTATTCTACGAAATTAATAGAAAGTTCGAGCATTTCCACAGAAAGAGAGTTTTGTGTGTGTTCATTGCGGAAAGGCTGAATAAGGGTTTGACTTACTGCCGGTCACGGTCCATAGTAATTTCTAGTGCCGTGACAACTTGGTATCAGAGCACAGTTGCGGATCATTTGGAAGAATTCCCGACAATGCCGAGAATGAGAACGTACGACAGGATCGACCGGATTGAAAATTTTCGGGGTATCAACGGTGATCACCCTATCAACCCTGACGATACCGTTGTTCGGACTCTCGGAAGCCTTGCTGAGAAGGTGACCGACATCAGTCGGACTCTCCAGAGAGTGTTGGAAGTCGGGATCGGACCCCGGAACACTCCCCCTACTGATCCCAGTTCGTCGAACGGGGCTGTTCGGAATGAGGGGATTCTCGAGGTCCTCTGGGAGGAGATTAGTGCCCTAAAAGCGGCACTAGCGGCCAAGGATAAGGAGAACCTATCCAAACGCGTCCACATCCCCAGTCCGAAATCCTTCGAGGGTGTTCGGGATGCAAGGGTTGTAGAGAACTTCTTGTAGGATGTGCAGCATTTCTTCAAAACCACAAACGTCCCCGAGGAGCACAAGGTAGATGTCGCTGCGACATTCTTTGTTGGTGACGCGAAACTATGGTGGCATACGATGTTATCTTTTGAAGACCATTCTAGGGGAAATGCTGTCCCGAATATGTCTTGGGAGAAGATGAAAGGAGACCTGAGGAATCAGTTTCTGCAGACCAATGTCTCGTTCATGGCACGGGAGAAACTGAAAAACCTTCAGCAGACCGGTACTCCGCGGGAGTACGTCCGCTCGTTCATGTCCCACCTGCTGGACGTGAGGAATATGTCGGAAGAGGACATTTCCGGACTGAAGCCTTGGGCGTAGTTTGAACTGCGGCGTCAAAGGGTTAACACCCTAGACGCAGCGACAACTGCGGCAAAAGCCTTAGCCGACTTTAAGGCTGTATCACTGTCCGGCGACCCTAAGAAGAAGGAAAGTGGGAAGAAGAGAAAGTACCCCACAGGATACAAGAAGCCGGATAGGTACTCCGGAGGGAAATTCGAGAAAGGGGGTACTAGTTCCTCCGGAAAAGCAAAAAAAGTTGGGTGCTTCCTATGTAAAGGACCTCATCTCATGAGGGACTGTCCCAAGAGGCAAAGACTAGCAGCACTTCAGGCTGAACTGGAAGCCGGAAATTCCTCCGGAGATGAGGAGAACGCTTCCGGAGAAGAGGAGCAGGCCATCATTAACACGATGCGTCTGTTGGGAGCCATCCGAGTTCCCCAAGCCTCATACGAAGGGCTGATGTACTGCCGAGTCCGGATCAATGGGAAGGAAATCAAGGCCATGGTGGACACGGGAGCCACCCACAATTTCGTGAAGGCCGACGTTGCCAAGGGATTGGGCCTGACTATGCGTCCGACGCAGAACACTATGAAGCACGTCAATTCTGGCGCGAGTGCAGCGTTGGGAATTGCAGAAGAGGTGGTGACCGAGTTCGGGGAATGGTCCGGACCACTAGAGTTCATTGTCGTCAATATTGATGATTATGAACTGGTTTTGGGTAACTCTTTCCTCAGACGCACCAAAACCGTAGTGATGCCACATCTGGGTGGCGTGTTCATTGGGGACGAGACGAAGCCTTGTTTCGTCAAAGCGCAAGTGGCCCAGGGGAAGACCAAAGCAAAGACCGAATTGCTATCGGCGCTTCAATTGAAGCGAAGTGTTCGGCATGGCACAACTACCATCGTTGCTGCCCTTGTCGAAACCAAGCCTGGGAAAGTGACTGAGGTCCCAGACGAAGTCGCCGGTGTGCTGGTGGAGTTTACGGACAAGATGCCGTCCGAGCTACCAAAGAAATTACCGCCGCGTAGGCCAGTCGACCATACCATCGAGTTGGTCCCTGGATCGAAACCACCGGCCCAGGCCCCGTACCGAATGGGTTCGGCTGAGTTGGCCGAATTGAGGAAACAACTGGACGAGATGTTGGACGTTGGGTTCATTCAGCCGTCCAAGGCCCCTTACGGAGCCCCGGTTCTGTTCCAAAAGAAGGCGGATGGGTCGTTGCGAATGTGCGTGGACTACCGGGCATTGAACAAAGTATCGGTGAAGGATAAGTACCCAATACCGCGAACGGATGATCTGTTCGATAGACTTTCGAAGGCCAAGGTATACACTAAACTTGACCTGCGATCAGGGTATTGGCAGGTTCGCATCTCTGACGGTGACCAATCAAAGACCACCTGCGTGACGAGATATGGTGCATACGAATTCTTGGTAATGCAGTTTGGGTTGACGAACGCCCCAGCCACATTCTGTCGTCTGATGAACGAGGTACTTTACGAGTTCCTCGATAAATTCGTTGTTGTTTATCTTGACGACATTGTGGTATATTCGGACACGATAGAAAGGCATGTCGAACACTTGAGGCTAGTGTTTGGGAAACTGCGGGAACACGACCTCTATGTTAAGAAGGAGAAGTGCGAGTTCGGACAAACCGAGATAATGTTTCTCGGACACAAAATCTCGAATGGGTGCGTGCGGATGGACGAAGCCAAGGTTCGGGCCATCGTCGATTGGGAACCTCCTCAGACGGTACCGGATCTACGGTCTTTCCTGGGACTAGAAAATTATTACCGAAAGTTCATCAAGGGGTATTCGGAACGGGTGGCCACACTGACCGATCTCTTAAAGAAGAACGAACGGTGGACATGGTCGGAACGATGTCATGAGGCGTTCGAGGATCTGAAGAAGGCAGTATCTTCCGAGCCAGTCCTAAAACTCCCAGAGTTCGACCGTCCTTTCGAGGTACATACTGATGCGTCCGACCGAGATTTGGGTGGTGTTCTTGTGTAGGATGGGCATCCGGTGGCATTCGAGGGCCGGAAGCTGAAACTGGCCGAGGAAAAATACAGCACTCATGAAAAGGAGATGCTGGCCGTGGTGCACTGCCTACGGATTTGGAGGCATTACCTGCTGGAAACGCGGTTCGTAGTGAAGACGGACAACGTTGCCAACACATACTTCCAGACCCAGAGAAATCTGTCCGCAAAGCAGGCGAGATGACAAGAATTTTTGCAGGAATATGATTTCTCGTGGAAACACAAACCCGGGAAGCATAACCTAGTCCCTGACGCAATCAACTGGAAACACTCCGAGGCGGTGACCACAGTGGTGGCCGCACTGTCCTAAGTCGAGACGGACTTTATGGATAAGGTGCGGTTGGCCGTGGAGAAGGATGGGGATTACAAAAAACTATGCCAACAAGTGACAGATGGAGTTATTCGGCGGTTTTGGATCGAGGACGGGCTGTTGTATGCTCGAGGAAAACGACTGTATGTTCCTGGGACGGAACTCCGTCAACAACTCTTGCGGGAAGTCCATGACGACCGATGGTCCGGTCATCCGGGACGACAGCGGACTTTGGCCCTGTTGACGCGGACCTACTATTGGTCGAAGGTGGACAGTGAAGTCGAAGCCTACGTCAAATCCTGCATGATTTGTCAGCAGGACAAGGTGGAACGAAGGAGGCAGGCGGGTCTTCTGCAGCCCCTGTCCATTCCGGAGAAGCCATGGGTATCAGCGTCCATGGACTTCATAACCGGATTTCCTGTGGTTCATGGGATGGGGTCGGTTATGGTTGTCGTGGACCGGTATTCCAAATACGCGGTATTCATACCCGCCCCGAGTGCGTGTCCTGCTCAGGAAGCCGCTAGGTTGTTCCATGATCACGTGGTGAAGTACTTTGGCTTACCGCGGGACATTGTGAGCGACCGTGATGCGCGGTTCACTGGAAGATTTTGGACAAGTCTGTTTAATACGATGGGTTCGGAGTTGAAGTTTTCAACGGCCAACCATCCACAGACGGACGGGCAAACGGAGAGGATCAACGCGGTACTGGAGGAATATCTGCGGCACTATGTGAGCGTGTCGCAGAAAAATCTACGGGCAAACGGAGAGGATCAACGCGGTACTGGAGGAATATCTGCGGCACTATGTGAGCGTGTCGCAGAAAAATCTGGTGGACCTCCTGGACACGGCGCAGTTCGCATATAACGTCCAGAAGTCAAGTGCCACGGGATTCAGTCCCTTTGAAGTTGCGATGGGATGACAGCCTCTTACCCCGCAGGAGATACTTCTGCAAGGTAAGAACTCTAACTGTTCTTCGGCTGATCGGTTCGTGAGGGATCGACAGGAAATGCTGGCGGAAGCCAGTGACAGTTTAGAGAAGGCGAGACGGAGAATGAAAAGTACGCTGATAAGGGCCGCCGACCGCTCACGTTTAACGTGGGGGGCCAAGTGTTGCTGAAGCTGACGCCCCAAATTTGGAAGCGGATCACTGCCAAGAACACGCAACGAGCATTGGTCCCGAGGTATGACGGACCTTTCCTGGTGAAGGAAAAGGTTGGGGCCGTGGCGTATCGGCTAGAGTTGCCGGAGAGGCTAAAGGTACACCCGACATTCCATGTGAGTTACCTCAAGCCTTTCGTGCAGGATCCAGGAGCGATCCATCCGCAGGTCTTGCGGAATCCGCCAACGGTTCGGAAGGAGTTCGACCGTGGAGTGGAGAAAATCCTTGATCGGAGAGTCAAGGGCCAGAGCAAAAAGAATCGTAGAATCGAGTTCTTGGTGCACTGGAAGGGAAGTCCCGAAACTGAAGCATCGTGGGAACGTGACACCACGTTATGGCAGTTTGAGGACAAGATCCGGGAGTTCTTGACGAGGGCGTCAAGCTCTTCTGGTGGGGGTGGTTTGTAACACCCTGGGTCCTAGGGTGGACCGCGTCCGGAGGGACGATCGATGTGATGGGCGTACCTTGCGTCACAACGAGTGAACACGTACGCTGGGGCGTATGAGAAGGGGACAAACGGGAGTACCGTGGGGGCAGTACGGCCCGAGACCGTGGCCATCGTGTTGGCCCGAAACGATACTTGATGCGGGACCCGACGAACAGAAGTTGTGGAGCTGGACGGCCGGGTGGTGAGCTGGATGGACGATTGGTGAGCTGGACGGATGATTACTGAGCTGGACTGACGGTTACGAACCTTAGCAAGAGTACCGAACGTGGGAGTAACGGCCGAGTGAATGCTGAGATTCCGTAACGGCCGAATCAACGGACCATGAATGCTAGATTACGTAACGTTCGAATAATGGGCCATAACTACGGGAGTAAATGACCCTTGTAACCGCCTAGGCAGTGGGGGCTTGTCCCTGCCCTATAAATAGTCCATATACGGACAGAATGAAACACATGTTGTACTATTCTACGAAATTAATAGAAAGTTCGAGCATTTCCCAGAAAGAGAGTTTTGTGTGTTCATTGCGGAAAGGCTGAATAAGGGTTTGACTAACTGCCGGTCACGGTCCATAGTAATTTCTAGTGCCGTGACACCTACCACGCTTCCGCTGCACCACTCTGATATCATATCAAATATGAGAATCTAAATTTATGTTCTAACCGATATTGGATAACTTATCATAACAACTTCTCATCAATCATTTTATTTGGATAATTTTCTATTAATTTTTCCATGCGTAATTTTTAAAAATATAAATATACTTTTCCTTTTATTTTGTACAATAAAAAGGGTCTATATTCACAAATGGATTTTTTGGTTGTTCAATGTATCGTCTCACAACGAATTCATACCATTCTAAATTTTTTAATGTCAGTTATAACACTTTTAATGTAAACCGTGAAAATTTTTAAATTCGACGACCGAGGACTCTTGAATACTGTGGTAAGCCACACCTAAGACATATATAATGATAGCTTCCAGCGTATGTATATTCACCAAACAGCACAATATTACTATTATAAAGTTCTTTAGGAATGCAGCTCATCTGATGTGAGTTCATAGCTAGGTCGTATATACACCTAAACAATTTTATTGGCGTCTAATTTTTTTTATTCTTTCATATATTGAAATTAGTGTGGTTTAATAGATATATAAACATATAAATATTTTTAATATGGTTATTGTTTAAGAGGTTTTATTATCTCTAAAACCTTCGATATTATTCGTAAAAACAACTTACTTTACTTTATTCATTATAGAACCTAACATATCCATAATTAATACTTTCGTCTTGTTAAATGTAATATTAATTTAAATACATTGGCTAGTAATTGACTAAACAAAATATGTCTTGTATTCCAAAATTTAAATCTTTTTTTTTTCGGGGAAAAAAATTATATTAGGATTTGAACATAGAAGACGTAATGGATTGTAAGTTTCATAAACTTTATCTAAAATTATAAAAAAATAGAAAAAATAGATTGGAATACTAGTACTATTGACTTATTTCTCTTTGGTGAAGTTTATATTATTTTACTTTGAGAAATAGAATTAGAATCATCATGAATTATTGTATTAAAGTTATAAAAACTCTATTTTCATAACAAAACTAAAATTGTAAATTGTAAATCCCATAATAATTTTTAAATTTATTTCAAAAGTAATAAAAAATACATGAAATATTCTTTTCACATAATTTCTAATAACATTTTCTATCACTTTTTAATTGACATGTTATTTTAAAAATAATATATGAACTATGTTTTTGAATTATATGTAATTTTTTATATTAATTCTAAATTAGTCAAATTAACGATCTTTGAAAATAATTTTAAAATTTTATATATTAATTTTAAGATAACATATTAATTAACGTATTATTATAAAATAATGAATAACTCATAAATAAATATGTAAAAAGATATTTATATATTTTTATCAATTGAAACAAATTCAATAGTTTAGATTTATTATATAGATAGAAATAACCGTTGAAGTGACTTCGATCATAAAACAGTTTTTTTTCTTTTGCACCTAGTATGAATAAAATTCAGTTCAAAGTCTAATAACATGGGAGTGGTGGTTTTGTTATTAGAATTCGGTTTCTTACTTTTCAATTAAATGTGTAAAGTATCTATTAAATTTGGTTATTTATCAGTATCCGAAATCGATATAAACTATTAGAAACAAATATAGAAGATAAGAGAGAAACATGAAATTCATTATTCAAACAATATAATGCACAAATATACGATGGAAAAATTATAAATAATCATAGGACGATAAAATGGAAAATTTCAAATAGATAATTTCATATATATATATATATATAATCGATTTGTCATTACGATCAGAACGTGTACCATATTTTAGAAAACGAGAGACGTATAACCCAGTTTTGAAAAGATAATTTTATTAACATTTAATCGATTTGGATATTTAAATATTCTAATTTCGGATGAGATTGAGGATTGATTATATATTGGATTACTTCACATTTTTGTCCGTCTAAATTGATGAGATAACAGATGAGTCTATTAACAATTCTAATTTTGTACTTTCCACATTTATCGCTACAATTAATGAAATATTATTTTCATCAACCTTGGGGGAAACAAACCACTTTAAACAATTGCATATATACCTTTTTTTTAACGGTTCCCTACTAATGCTAAACAGTTATATATGTTTAGCATTCGTTATAAACTGTTTGTGATATAAATTTTATAAAAATGTACACTTTTCCTTACGACAATGAAATAAATCTATTCTATATATGTTTACTAAACAACCAAGCTGCTAACTTCAATTAGGGAGAATTCTTATAGATTGGAAAAGTACATCAAATTTTCAGATATATATATATATATAATATGTATCATATTATATCGTAAATTTGTAATTTGGTCGACAGGCCACTACCGGATTTCCATATGTTATCTTGAATTTTTTTTTTAAATTTGGTTGTTTGTTATATATTAAAGATACAATTACTGCAATTTTTACGACTAATATATTTTGAAGATATTTTCCAAAGTATTTGAGATATTCTTCAAAATTTAATTGAAAAATATATGAATTATTTCACATAATATTATTAGAGTATTCAATGAGATCTTGAAAAATATTTGAATATCTAAAAAAATATCATCAGAATATTCAATAATATCTCAGAAAATATACTCCTTGTTATATATATATATATATATATATGCTAGAAATAGATTTCTCACCCTAGTTAAATTTGTGCATGGAATCCTCATATCCAGATAATTGTCTCCTTTATTCTCTTTAAAGGATTGGCTAACACAATTTTATATCACATATCTTTCTTTAGCTGTGGACTCGTGAGTATCTTTAACTCGAATCATATTTGAACGAGATGTGTCAGATATTTTCGAGCTCGTTTAAAAAACGAACTGACGAGTTGAGCCGAAAACGAATTAGAACTTAGACGAACCGAGTACAAAATCACATATTTTCCTATTTTACATATTATACATTTTTTTTGTATTTATTAAATATTATTTTTCAAATTAATATATTATTTACATATAATATAATTATTATTTTCCTATTTCTACCAAATTAATATAATTTTATTAAAACAATTTTAAAATTTTAATTTTATTTAATATTTGATAAATTTATTTTCTAATTTTGATATTTAATAATTTTATATTTAAATTAATATTTTTATATATTTTATGCACGTAAAGCAACTCCTTTTCTACTTTTCTCATTCTTCACTGCTTTTTCTACTACATCTAATTTAGAGGAAATCATCTTCTATCAAAATCTTACCTCCAAGTCTTGTCCTCTTCCGTAAAATAAGGTGTCGATAAGACAAAAAATTTTGGTCATTCAAATTTCAAATATTTTATGTTTTGTTGAAAACACTTTCATTTCTCTCATTTAAATTCTATGATTGGTTATCATTAAGATATATTATTTTGTCTTTCCTTATATTGTTCATTGAATTTAAGTTTAACCATTCCTTTGTGTTTCCTCTTCAAATGTAAAATTTTATATTTTATAAAAAATATCAAATTCCAAAATTAGAACGAAATTTCCAGAATTTCTTTATTATATTGATGTGTGGTAAGCAAGATTCTAAAAGTTGGCCTAGACGACCATCTAAGAACTAAGCAGAAGTCAGACGTCCCGATTATCTGCTAGTCAGAGTTTTTAGGCGGAAGGGCAGCTTGGGCGGCTGATTAGTCATTCGACAACCGCCTAGACGACCTTTTATTTTTTTGTTCCATATTTATTAAAACGAAGTCATTTTGGTAAAGACCAAAACAACGTCGTTTTGGTCTTAAAAGAAATTGAATTCCTAATTTTTGGTTTGTCTTCTTCCTTTGCTTCTGACTGTTGCTCGCCTCTTTTCTTCTTTACTGTCACGTAGCTACCATCACCTCTCTCCAGACCATTGCATCTCTCCCTTTCGTCCAATGTTTCTTCCAGTTGTTTTGCTTGCCTTCGGTCTCCGTCGTCTGGCTCTGCAGCACCATCGCATGTCTTCTGCGTATTATGGCCTCTCTCATTCCAATTGTCGCCTCTTTTCTTCCCACCACCGCATCCCAACCGTTTCTTCTCTCCCTACCATCGTTTCTATTCCGGCTATCTTGTCTTAAATCTTCGTCTTCTAGGTTTGCAGCAACACTGTCGGCTCGTTTCTTCCTCCTGTTGCCTTCCTGCCCGCCGTCTTCAATTTTAGTAAATTCTCTCAAAGGAATTTATATCGTTGTTCAGATTATAGATCAGTTAGGAAATTATGATTACAATGGTAATGTAAGATTTTTATAATAATGATGGATTGTATATAGATAGGGTATATACAGTGACTTTGAACTAGTGAGGATCAAATTTTCGAGCTTATATGTAATAACATTTACAAAATTTGAATCATTTTTATAGTATGATGTTTGGTTATAAATGATTTTTAGATAATTTTGATCATTATATTAAGAAAGTAAGATCATTTGACTTTTTGTTTATTAGGTAATGGCATCTTCATCTGCTTCAAATTCTACTTCTACGGCTGCAACTCAATCATCAAATTTGCAAAGAAAATCAAATGATGTCGGATGAGAATTCGGTATGTTAGTCAACCCGAATAATTTGGATAGATTCAGCGCAAGTTATGTGGAAAGGTTTTTTCTGGTGGAATTTATAGGTTAAAACGACATGTAGCAAAAATGCATAGAAACATTCTGCATATTTTAAAGCAACAATTGAGCAAAAAAAATATAGGTTTGGAATCAAAGAAACACAAGAAAAATAGAAACGACAGCTAGTGAAAGATAGGAATATTCATCATTCAATGACTTTTGATGGTCAAAATGAAGAAGAAGAGCTAGATATTGAAGGGTTAGAGAAAAAGAAGCCTCGTGTATTAGGTCCTATTGATGGATATTATTTGTTTAATTTTGAATCTTCTGCAAGTTTAGGATCGACATTGAGACAAAAAAAATATTCAAGATGCTTTTGCTAAAGAGAGGTTGAACAAGGTTCATAAATATATTGTTAGATGGATTTACACTCATGGTGTTGCTTTTAATATGATCGATAATTATGAGTTCAAGATGTTTGTCAAGGTAATTGTATTATATGGACCCGGTGTTACACCTCCAAGTTAATACCAACTAAGAGAGCCGTTATTGAAGTCTGAAGTGGAAAAAATGAAAGGTCTGGTAAATTAATAGGAAAAAGAGTGGAGTTTGAATGGATTTTCAGTTATGATGGATTCTAGGACATATAGAAAAAGAAGAGTATTATGAATTTGTGTATCAATGGTAAAAAAAGGTATGTCATTCCTTTCTTCTAAACATATTTGAATATGTGAATGAATGCATTGAGAATGTGGGTGTCGGTAATGTTGTTCAAGTGGTAACTGATAATGCCACTAATAACATGCTCGCTTCAAAGTTGTTAAAGAATGTGATGACCGAGTTATTTTGGATATCTTGTGCAAATCATACAATAAATTTGATGTTGGAGAGTCTTGCAAAGCTTGATATGTTTAAAAAACGATAGAAAGGACGAAGGCGTTTACAATTTTTATTTATGCTCACCACAAGACTTTATCAATGATGAGGAATTATACTAAGAAGAGAGATGTTGTGAGACTTGGAGTTACCAGATTTGCATCAACTTATCTTAGTTTAGAAACTTTAAATACTAAACAAGAAGGATTGAAGATGATGTTTGCTAGTAAAGAATAGGCGAATTGCAAATGGTCAAAGCACCCTAAGGGGAAAGCACCATATACAATAGTGATGAGTTTCTCGTTTTGGAATAGGGTAACATTGTGTTTCAAAGTATTTGCACCTTTGGTTAGAGTGTTTCGATTAGTTGATGGAGAGTAAAACCATCAATGGGGGTTTTTTCATGGAGAGTATTAAGCATCTGAAACTGAAGAGAAAAATGAAGGCATAGCATTTCATTGATTCCAAAGGTTTCATGAAGGAAGAGTCTCTCACTGGTTCTGAGGGTTTTACTCGAGTGAAGAACAAGCGCCCTTTATCATCTTCCTCTGGCGCATGTAACAACCTAAAGGCGGAGCTGGTGAAGGGAGCAGAGACGTTTTTGAATTCGTTTAATAACAAATTCTCAGTGCTGGAGAGTTAGGTGTTTTTTAGCTCAATTATTGGATTGCAGTGTCTGTATAAATATGGGTTGATACACATTGTTTCGGAGTAATCAAGAAAATGAAATTGTTTACAGAAATTTCTTGTTATCTCTCTTTCTTCAATCTACAACACTCTGAAACTAATTCTAATGGTATGAGAACTTAGATCTGGGTAACACATACCTATGATCATGGCAATTGCAGAACCTATATTTCCATTTCCAATTCATGTCAACATTTCAAATTTTGTTACACTCAAACTCACCAACTCAAATTTTCTCTTCTGGAAAGCACAAGTTGAATCACTCTTACGCAGTCAAAAATTGCTCGGTTTTGTTGATGGAACTACAGCTCGTCCATCTGAGACAATTATTGTTCAACAAGATGGCGCAAACACTATTGCTCCAAATCCAAGCTATGACGCATGGTTACAGACTGATCAGCTAATTAAGTCTTGGATCATTGGCACTTTGTTAGAAGAGGTATTTAGTTATGTGATTGGATTCGACTCCACTCTTTAGGTATGGAATTCTCTTATATCACACTTGAACAAGAGATCTATTGCACGAGAATTTGATCTTCTAGCATCACTTCAATTATTGACTAAAGATGGAAAAACCATGTCTGAATACTTGAGGGAATTTAAAAGCATTTGTGATAAGCTCAATTCTATTGGAAAACCAGTAGCTGAACCTAAGAAGATCTTGCGCTTATTACATGGATTGGGAAAAGAATATGAAGCATTCTCTACCTGTATACAAACATCTATGCATAAACCACCATTTCCTACCTATGATGATGTTGTTTCTCAGCTAACCAGTTTGTGAATTATCCCTCATCATACATTCCTGAAGCATCTCCACATTTGACATATTATGTTCAGACATCTAGTTATGGATATAATGCACAAAATGGAAATTATGGTCGAGGAAATGGAAATGGATATTATGGAAGAGGAAACAAATCAGGTTATAATAGAGGACGAGGTAATGGATCCTATTCAACTCGAGGTCGAGGCTTTCATCAGCAAGTTTTCTCTCAAAATCTGTAAAAAAATCAAAATATGTAGCAACAAAACAATTCTACTAGATCAACTTGTCAGATTTGTGGAAAAGTTGGTCATGATGCTCTTCGTTGTTGGCATCGATTTGATAATTCTTTTCAAAGTAGTGATATTCCACAAGCACTTGCAGCTCTTCATATTTCAAATCAATCAGGTGATGAATGGTTCCCTAACTGAGGAGCCTCTGCACACATCACTGCTTCAACAGAACATTTACAAACTGCAACTCCTTATACTGGATCAGATGGGATAATGATTGGCGATGGTACTTTCTTACCCATCTCTCATATTGGATCAAGCTCAGTTTCAACCTCTGCAGGTATGATCCCACTTAAGGATGTTTTAGTTGTTCCCTCAATAAAGAAATCTTTATTTTCTGTTTCAAAATTTACATCAGACAATCCTTGTTACTTTGTATTTGACAATGATGGTGTCACAATTAAGGATCAGCAAACACAGATGGTTCTGGCAAGAGGAAGCAAACGTGATGGAATAAACCTCTTGAAAAATGATGGTACTCAGGCTCTGTTCTCTACCAGACAACAAACAACAACAGATGAAATTTGGCACAAGAGACTTGGTCATCCTAACAATCAAGTTCTGCAACTATTGAAGAAAAACGAATCAATAGCAATTTCTAAACATGTTTCACCTTTGTTATGTGAATACTCTCAGATGAGCAAATCTACTAAATTGCCTTTTGCTTATTCTGAATATTTTGCTTCTTCACCATTAGAAAAGATACACTGTGATCTATGGGGACCAGTTCCCATTTTATCAGTTCAAGGATTCCGTTATTATGCAGTCTTTGTTGATCATTTTTCAAGATTTTGTTGGCTCTATCCACTGAAAAGAAAATCAGATTTTCAACCTGTGTTCATTGGTTTTCAGAAACTAGTTGAAAATTAACTCTCAACTAAGATAAAAATCTTTCAAAATGATGGTGGTGGAGAGTTTATTAGCAAATCATTCCAGCAACACCTAAGAGACTTAGGGATCAAACATCAAATCTCTTGTCCAGCAACACCTCAACATAATAGGTTGGATGAGAGACGACACGAAACAATTATAGAGCTTGGTCTCTCAATGTTGTTTCCCTCTAAGGTACCCCTCAAGTATTGGTTAGAAGCTTTCTTTACTGCAAATTTTTTGAATAATCTTCTACCAACAGCTGTTTTGGATCATCAAAGCCCTTATGCTAAGCTGTTTGTAAAGGAGCCTGAGTATACATCATTAATAGTCTTTGGAAGCTGTTGTTATCTCTGCTTAAGACCTTACTCTTATCAAAAATTTGAGCCACGATCTCTTAAGTGCGTATTCCTGGGCTATAATGACAAATACAAAGGATATAGATGCTTATAATCCTCCATCTGGAAAGATTTTCATCACAAGGCATACTATATTTGATGAAAATCTATTCCCATTTCAGAAGGAGTATTTTCATCTAGTTTCAGACTCATCTATGCCTTTCTCTCCAATTTTTCAAGCTTGGATTAAAGGATTTTCCATTCCACCACAAACTTCAGAACAGATTCCTAGGTATGAATTACCACCTCATCTAATTACTACTGCTTCAACTACTTCAGAAAATCTTGTGAATCAGAATGTTTCAGTGTCAGAAGATATCATTGACTCAACTTTAGCTACTGAATCAGATGCTAAACATAATACACAAAACAATCATCCCATGGTTACAAGATCAAAGACTGGAATTGTTAAACCAAATCCTAGATATGTGTTAGTTGCTACAAAAAGGAGATACAGCAGAACCTAAAACTGTTAAGGTTGCTCTACAGCATGAAGGTTGGCATAAGGCAATGAAAACTGAAATGGAAGCATTACAGAAGAATCAGACTTGGACTTTGGTTCCAGTAGAAGAACATATGAATGTTCTTGGCTGCAAATGGGTTTTTAGAACCAAACTTAATTCTGATGGATCTTTAAACACATTGAAGGCTAGATTGGTTGCTAAAGGATTTTATCAAGAAGAGGGAATAGATTACATGGAAGTCTTTAGTCCTGTAGTCAAGACAACCACTGTGAGATTGGTTCTAAGCATTGCCACTGTCAAGAAGTGGAAAATAAATCAACTTGATGTCAAAAATGTCTTCCTACATGGTGATCTTCACGAAACTGTGTTTATGTGTCAGCCTCCTGGTTTTGTGGATGCTCAGTTTCCTACTCATGTTTGCAAGCTACATAAGTCACTCTATGTGTTAAAGCAAGCTCCAAGAGCTTGGTTTGATAAGTTCGGCTCTTTTCTTCTGGATTTTGGATTCATATGTAGTTCAATAGATCCATCATTATTTATTTATAGAGATGGAACAGATATACTCATTTTGTTGCTTTATGTTGATGACATGATCTTGAAAGGTAGTTCATCAACACTAATAGATGAGCTTATTGTTGTTCTTGGAACCAAATTCTCTATGAAAGACATGGGTCTGCTGCACTATTTTCTCGGAATACAAGCAGAGTTTCACAAAGAAGGATTGTTTATTCATCAATCAAAGTATACTCAAGATCTATTAGTCAAGGCAGGGATGCTAGATTGCAGTCCCATCTTCACACCTTTACCTCTAAAATCATCAAAGAAAACTGAAACTCCAGAAAAGTTTAAAGATCCTACTTACTTTAGAAGTCTTGCAGGAGCATTACAATATCTCACCATTACTCGACCAGATATAAATTTTGCTGTCAATGTTCTCTGTCAAAAGATGCATGATCCTACAGTTGATGATTTTAAGTTGCTGAAGAGAGTTCTAAGATACATCAAAGGCACATACACATTGGGTTTACAGATTCATGTTCACAGCAATCTGCAACTTCATGCATTTTGCGACATCGATTGGGCTGGTTGCAAGGAGACAAGGAGATCAACAACATGTTTTAGTACATTTTTAGGATCAAATATCATTTCTTGGTCTGCAAAACGACAAGCCACTAACTCACGTTCGTCCACTGAAGCAGAGTATAGGGCATTGGCAACTACTGCTGCTGAATTCACATGGTTATCATTTTTACTCAGAGATTTGGGAATAATTCAATCGAATCCTACAGTTTTACATTGCGATAATTTGTCTGCAATTTATCTTGCTGCTAATCCAGTTTTTCACAGCAAATCCAAACACATTGAAATAGACTACCATTACATTCGAGAGAAGGTGGCTTTGGGATCTATCACCACGAAACATGTTCCTGCTCATCTACAGGTTGCTGATATCCTAACAAAGTCACTGCCTAAGCATCAGTTCACAGCTCTTCGATCCAAACTTTATGTTGGTTTGCCACCAACCATAAGTTTGCGGGAGAGTATTAAGCATCTGAAACTGAAGAGAAAAATGAAGGTAGAGCCTTTCATTGATTCTGAAGGTTTTCATGAAGGAAGAGTCTCTCACTGACTCTGAGGGTTTTACTCGAGTGAAGAACAAGCGCCCTTCATCATCTTCCTCTGACGCGTGTAACAACCTGAAGGCAGAGCTGGTGAAGGGAGTAGAGACGTTTTTGAATTCGTTTAATAACAGATTCTCAGTGCTGGAGAGTTAGGTGTTTTTTAGCTCAATTATTGGATTGCAATGTCTGTATAAATATGGGTTGATACACATTGTTTCTGAGTAATCAAGAAAATGAAATTGTTTACAGAAATTTCTTGTTATCTCTCTTTCTTCAATCTACAACACTCTGAAACTAATTCTCAGAGAGTTGAAAATAGCAAATCATGAGATATATGCGGCATATAAAAATATCGAGAAGAATTATAAATCGATTGTTAACATCATCGATGAAAGGATCAAAGGAAGCCTTGATAGTCCTCTATATTTGGTGGCATATATTTTTAATCCTTATTACATTTATAAGGATTTGACTATTCAATCGAATGTCAATATGGTAGATGCTATGTTTAAGTGTGTGGAAGCTTTTTTCTCAAATGATTTTGATGCTCAGTGTCCGGTAATTAATATCATACTTCCAAACTACAAAAAAAGGAAGGTAACTTTGGAAAACCATATGCCATCAAAGGATGCGAGAAAAATGAACAAAGTATGATATAAGTTTGTTTTAATTTATCCATTTCATTCTTGTAAATCATATATAATGTTTTAATTTTATTTTTATATTGTAGTCGATGGTGAGATGTTTACGAAATGGGCACACCTCATTTGAGAAAAATGGCGATGCGAATTCTTTTTTTAACAATTAGTTCATCAAGATGTGAACGAAATTGGAGTACTTTGAAGGAGTAAGTGATTAACAAAATTCGTTTTTTATTTTCGTTATATTAGTATGAATAAGCATTTATGTTCTTGTGTAGGTACATACAAAAAAAAAAAAAACCGACTCGATACCAAAAAGTTGAACAATCTTGTTTATGTTCGATTTGATGCGAGGTTGATGGTTCAAAGAAAAAAACAAATGAACAAGGCTTTAGATGTTATTCTATCTAATGATTCATAACATGTTCAAGATTGGATTGTTGATAGTGAAAAACGAGAGACGAATCAAGAGAAACAAATGAAGAATCAAACCAAGAAGATGCTATGACGTGTGAGGATTCAAGAGATCAAATAGATGACTTGCTATGGTTAGAGAGTTTGATGAGTCTGATTCTAAAGAAGAAGTTAACACAGAATTTGAATTTGACGGAGAACAATTCAATGAATAATATGTAGAAATGAAATTAGATCTATTTGTTTTTATTATTTGTTTTAATTTTACTTATTTGTATGTGGTAACATTTACAAATGATTTAAATTAAAAAATTGAAATATATTACATATATACATATAATATATATATATATATATAAAAGTATACATATATATATATTTCATAATAGTTGCATAAAACCCAAGGCGGCTATCACTCATACATGATAGTCTTTTTTAATAGACATTTGAATTCAATTTTACGCATATATTTAATTTAATTCTACCTTTGAATGTAGTCGTAAAGAATATTGGTACATAAATTAAAAAAATAATATTTTTAACCATGGTCGCGTGCCGTCGCCACAAAGTAATCAACTTTGGTTAAAGGCTCCTCGAGATATATATTTTATATATTATACAGAGCACACAAATATAGGCGTGGAATATGGTTGACTTGGTTAACCGTGATGAAAAATAAAACAAAGTTACGGGTAATAATTGTAAGTAAAGATAATAAAAATGAAAGAGTGACATTTCATGGAATTCCTAAAATGAAATAAAGGATTATCATAACCCAAGTTGACTTGGTTTCTTCAACACGTACACAATTGTAAAATTCGAAGACCTCGAGCTACAACAATGGTGATAAAAGAGAAAACTGATCTCTCTCTCACATAAGCAATCTCTCTTTATGTTTTTTGAAGAAAAATTCGATAATCTTATATGCGGAATCAATTATTATGGATAATATAATAGAAAATTAAATCAACCAAACAATAATTAAATCACTTACTTGAATTTTCCATGATTTGCATTCGGTGGATCTTTTCTCCAATGCCTATTCCTCCGAAATCTCTTTCAATCTCTCTTTGATGATATAAGAGAGTTTTCCTTTTGTGTATTTGTTTGTTTTGTGATTGTTGTTACAAGAATCATTTAAATAAATAAAAAAGACATGAGTTAAAGACATGTCTTTTGGACATGTCCTTTAACTTATAATAATTACAAATCAATATCAAACTTGCAATTATTCTCAAAATTGTCTTTTGATTTCAAATCATGCGGATTGGCACGGAGGGATTTTCACCCGATAATTGTCTCTTCAATACGACACTAATCATCACCGTGTGTACCTCAATAACAATTATCAAATACTTATATTTATATGAATCAACGTTAGAATAAAATTTCTAACATTTTCCCACTTGATTCATATATGACAAGTATATAAAATCATTGAGCTCACTTAAATGATCTTATATACGAGTCACAACTTTATAAGAATTAATTGACCGAATCATGGCGATCACGGGCCTGGCAAAACGTCCCGATTCTTTCCATGTATCACAAATCAATATAATTCAAATATCTGTAATTTGATAAGATAGACATTTAAAATTATCTTATCCCACAATGTCTTTAAACAAAGACTAAGTATCTATAATCATAATAAATATGCATAACTGAAATATGATTCATAGATAAGCAAAATCAAAACTTATATTGATATCTAGAGTTCAAATAAACTTCAATGTGCAAGACTTATATTCATACATGTATAATCATCAGCAATACAAGGACTTCGCGACTACTCCCATTTCACTAACATGGCCAAGAAATGTCTTTGGAGCTAGTCCTTTAGTCAACGGATCCGCGATCATATCATTGGTGCCAATATGCACAATTTGAACTCTTTGATTTTGCACTTCTTCTTTAACCGATAGATATTTTAAATCCATATGTTTGGCACCCTTGGAGTATCTATCGTTCTTCGAGAAGAATACGGCTGCCGCATTATCACAATATATGTTCATCGGTTTAGCAATGGTACCAACGATGCCTAAACCATGAACAAAATTGCGCAACCACAACGATTGAACTGTAGCTTCAAAGCACGCTACAAATTCGGCCTCCATAGTGGAAGTAGCAATGACAGACTGCTTACCACTCTTCCATGAAATAGCTCCCCTAGCTAGAATGAACAAATAACCAAATGTCGATTTTCGAGTATCCGAGCATCCAACATAGTCTGAGTTTGAGTAACCAACAATCTCAAGATTGCTAGTTCTTCAATATGTGAGCATGTGATCCTTGGTGCCTTATAGATATCTTAAAACTTTCTTTGCAGCTCTCCCAGTGAAATGGTCCGCGATTTGATTGGTAACGACCCAGCATACCAACCGCAAAACTGATATCTGGTCTAGTACAAGTCTGAACATATACCAAACTTCCGACTAAAGAGGTGTAAGGAATATCATCCATTTCCGTACGTTTTAAGTTATTATTAGGACATTAGGATAGACTGTAACGATCCCTTTTCTGTACGGGAACCGGACTTGGTGAACATGATTCCATTTTAAATCTTTCTAAAACTTTGTCGATGTAAGCCTTTTGAGATAATCCCAAAATTCCTTGTGATCTGTCTCGAAATATTTCTATTCCGATCACATAGGAAGCCTCACCCATATCTTTCATCTCAAAGTTACTAGAAAGATAATCCTTAACATCATGCAATAATCCACGATCATTGGCGGCAAGAAGAATATCATCTACATACAATACAAGGATTATAAACTTGCTTCCTACAATCTTTATGTAGATACACCGATCAACGGTCATTTCTACAAACCCATATGACAATACAGTATCATTGAATTTCAAGTACCATTGTCGGGAAGCTTGTTTTAATCCATAGATAGATTTTTTCAACTTATATACCAGATTGCTTCTACTTGTGGTCTCAAAACCTTAGGTTGATCCATGTATACCTCTTCTTCTAAATCTCCATTGAGAAAGGTTGTTTTAACATCCATTTGGTGAAGCTCAAGATCAAAGTGAGCCACCAAAGCCATGACGATCCTTAAAGAGTCCTTTCTAGAAACCGGAGAGAAAGTCTCTTTGTAGTCAATACCATTCTTTTGAGTGTAACCTTTGGCGACAAGTCTGGCTTTATACCTCTCGACGTTGCCCTTAGAGTCTCGTTTGGTCTTAAAGACCCATTTACAACCAACTCGTTTAGAATCCTTCGGTGTCCTTTCCATTTCCCAAACATTGTTGTCATCCATAGATTTCAACTCTTCCTACATGGCCATCAACCATTTATCAGAATTTCTACTGCTCATGGCTTGGTCAAAAGAGACCGGGTCATCATTTATGCTCAAGTCATTTTCATGTTCAAGTGCATAACACATATAATCATTTGAAATAGCTGGTCTTCTATCTCTAGTAGACCTCCTCAAAGCTATTCCTTCTTGAGGTTGCACTTGTTCATTTGCTTGAATATTTTCTTGCTCTTCTTGAACAATGGCGTCGGTAACTAGGTGTGGAGTATCCATTTGTTGTTGTTCCATATTCACGCCCTTTGGCTGTACTACAATAATAGGAGCATCAACACAAGATAAATCACTTGATGGATTTTGGTCCATCAATGACTCTCTTATCTCGATATCACATACTCCCACACTCCCACTGATGTTGCCATTTTCAATGAAGCGAGCATTCCCAGACTCTACAATTCTCGTACTATGGTTAGGACAATAGAATCTATAACCTTTTGACCTTTTTGGATATCCAATGAAATAACCACTAATGGTTCTGGAATCCAATTTCTTTTCATGTGTATTACATATCCTCACTTCGGCTTGACAGCCCCATACGTGAAGATGTCTTAAACTAGGTTTGCTAGATGTCTACAGTTCATAAGGTGTCTTAAGAACTGCTTTACTAGGTAACATGTTCAATATGTATGCAGCTGTCCTCAATGCATACATCCACAATGAAATAGGTACAGAACTATTACTTATCATACTCCTAACCATTTCCATCAATGTACGATTATGCCTTTCACTGCTTTACTAGGTAACCTGTTCAATATGTATGCAGCTGTCCTCAATGCATACATCCACAGTGAAATAGGTACAGAACTATTACTCATCATACTCCTAACCATTTCCATCAATGTACGATTACGCCTTTCTGCAACGCCATTTTGTTGTGGCGTGCCGGGCATTGTATACTGCGCACAAATGCCCTTAGACTCCAGAAGTTTCTTAAATGGACCTGGAATTTGTCCAACTTCTGATGTCTTTCCATAATATTCCCCACCTCTGTCGGAACGTATTACCTTAACCTTTCTATTTAGCTGTCTCTCAACCTCCGTAATGAATGTCTCAAGGACATCAACAGATTGAGACTTTTCATGCAGCAAATAAAGGTAACAGTATCTAGAGTAATCATCAATGAAGGTGATGAAATACTTTTCACCGCCCCAAGACGGTACATCAAAAGGACAACAAATATTTGTATGTATTAAGTCGAGTAATCCGCTACTCCTTGTGGCAGTATGTTTAGATACATGTTTGGTTTGCTTACCCTTAATGCAATCCACACAAGTGTCATTCCAATCGGTATAATCCAATTGAGACAAAACATTAGTTTTAATTAGTCTCATAATCCTCTCCTTGGATATATGACCGAGTCTTTTATGCCACAAGTCAGCGGAGGACTCGTTAAGTGCATTCCTCTTCATACCAACATCATGTTCAGCCAAAATATGAAACAGGGAATTAATAAATTTAGAACTTAGATTGAAACAATACAAAGTATCTGATAATAAACCAGTACCACATAGGTTTTTACCACGATACAATGAAAAACAACCATGTCCAATCTTAAATTCAAAACCTAATACATCCAACCTTGAAGCGGAAACAAGATTTCTAGAACAATCGGGAACATATAAACAATTTTCTAGATACAGGCAATAGCCCGTATCTAACACGATTCTATATGTCCCGACACCTTCAATTCTAGCTTTCATCCGGTTTCCCATAAATAGAAAGCTTTCACTTTCCGGCATTCGTTGGAGATTTAGGTAACCCTGTATAATATTAGACACATGATGATAATTTGAAATCTGAATTATTAGATTAGAATGAGCCTAAACGGCTATAAGTACAAAATACAACATTAGACCAAATTACAACATTAGACCTAATTACAGAAATTACGGTTCTACCCTTTTTACATGTATATCCTTTACACGCCCCCTCAAGATGGAGCACCCGTGGTGAGTCCAATCTTGGAGCATAAGACATCAAATGGTAGTCGCGGAAGAGGCTTCGTGAGAAGGTCTACAAGCTGATCAGCGGCTCGAACATGAGTGACTCGAAGAGTGTTCGACTCGACCAAGCCGCGAACAAAGAGGTAGTCAAGAGCCAAGTGTTTCATTCGAGAATGGAAAACCGGCTTGGCACTGAGATATATTGCTCCAATGTTGTCACAATAGATGGTGGGTGGTGATGACAGCGGTGGACGCAATAGATCGGTATTCAGCCTCTGTAGATGAACGGGAGAGTCCGGATTGCTTCTTAGACGACCAGGAGATGGGATGTGCACCAAGGAAGAGAAGATACGCTCCGGTGGACTTGAGATCATGAGAATCTCCAGCCCAGTCTGCATCGGTAAAGGCATGTAAAGAGAGGGTGTTGTGCACGGATAAGTAGATACCTCGATCCTTCGTGCCAGCGAGATAGTGTAGGACTCGTTTCACGGCTTGCCAATGAACATCCGTGGGAGCATGCATGAATTAAGATAGCTTGTTGACCACAAAGCTAACATCCGGTCATGTGAGAGAGAGATATTCTAGGCCGCCAACAATAGACCGGTATTCCGTTGGATTGGAGAGGGAAGTACCGGTGTCTAATGTCAAACGTGAGGTGGACGGCATGGGTGTGGGGACTGACTTTGATTCATGCATGAGACAGCGCTGGAGAAGATCATTGATGTACTTACGTTGAGTCAAGAGTAGGCCATTAGACGTTTGCATGGCTTCTACCCCGAGGAAGAACGAGAGGTCACCCAAGTCTTTGATGGAAAAACGTGCGGCTAGGTCATCAATGAACTGTTGTACCGGTGATGCGGAATTGCCTGTAACAACAATATCATCAACATAGACCAGCACGTACAATTGTAGTGCGGTTGTGTTGAGAATAAACAGCGAGGTGTCCGCCAGAGAGTTTGTGAAACCACGAGCGAGAAGGAATGTGTGAAGCTCCGAATACCATGCTCGAGGAGCTTGTTTAAGTCCGTAGATTGCTCGTTGAAGTCTGCACACATGATGAGGGTGAGTTTGATCAATGAAACCCGGGGGTTGAGACATGTATACCTCCTCCGAAAGTCGGCCTTGTAGAAAGGCATTATTGACATCAAGTTGTCGTAGAGTCCATCCGCGAGAGACAGCAATACTCAAGATGATTCGAATGGTGGTTGGCTTCACAACCGGGCTAAATGTCTCATGATAGTCGATGCCCGGTCTTTGGTGAAACCCCTTTGCAACAAGTCGAGCCTTGAATCGTTCCACAGATCCGTCTTGCTTTTGTTTGATGCGAAACACCCATCTGCAACCAACGATATTCTTTGCTTGAGTGACTGGAACAAGCTGCCACGTTTCATTGCGATGCAAGGCTTGTAACTCGGCATCCATTGCTGCACGTGAGTGGCTGGAACAAGCTGCCACATCTCATTGCGATGCAAGGCTTGTAACTCGGCATCCATTGCAGCACGCCACCGAGGATCCTTTAAGGCTTGAGTGATATTTGCTGGTTCACTCTCTACCTGAGCAACAAGAGCAGATCGGTTATTGCGCTTAGAAACATTGCTCTTTGAACGAGTAACCATCGGGTGAGAGTTGGTTCAAGGACGTTGTGGTGGCACGTCCGAGATGATGAGCTCAGGAGATTGTGACGATGTTGGTGGTGCACCATCAGTAGGAGTCGGAGACCGAGAGACAATATCCGAGGTTTGGAGCGGTGAAGGATCCGAGCTTAGGAGCTGAGACGGCAATGGAGCTTAGGATCTGAGCGGCGGCGGCGTGAAGGATGGTATAGGATCGACGCTTGGTTGAGAGGTGGAAATGGTGGTTGGCTGTTTGGTTTGTGGAAAGAATTTGGTAGGGTCAGCAAAGGGATAGATAGACTCAAAGAATGAACATGACGTGAGATAAAAATGCGTGACCTAAGAGGATCAAGAAAAACATATGCACTTTGGGTGGATGAGTACCCAACGAAGATACATGGATCAAATTTTGGTTCTAGTTTGTTGGCTGTATAAGGACGTAACCATGGGTAACATAGACATCCAAAGACGCGAAGCTCGGAACGTATTACCTTAACCTTTCTATTTAGCTGTCTCTCAACCTCCGTAATGAATGTCTCAAGGACATCAACAGATTGAGACTTTTCATGCAGTAAATAAAGGTAACAGTACCTAGAGTAATCATCAATGAAGGTGATGAAATACTTTTCACCGCCCCAAGACGGTACATCAAAAGGACCACAAATATCTGTATGTATTAAATCGAGTAATCCACTACTCCTTGTGGCAGTATGTTTAGACACATGTTTGGTTTGCTTACCCTTAATGCAATCCACACAAGTATCATTCCTATCGGTAAAATTCAATTGAGACAAAACATTAGTTTTAATTAGTCTCATTATCCTCTCCTTGGATATATGACCGAGTCTTTTATGCCACAAGTCAGCGGATGACTCGTTAAGTGCATTCCTCTTCATAACAACATCATGTTCAACCAAAATATGAAACATGAAATTAATAAATTTAGAACTTAGATTGAAACAATACAAAGTATCTGATAATAAACCAGTACCACATAGGTTTTTACCACGATACAATGAAAAACAACCATGTCCAATCTTAAATTCAAAACCTAATACATCCAACCTTGAAGCGGAAACAAGATTTCTAGAACAATCGGATAAACATAAACAATTTTCTAGATCCAGGCAATAGCCCGTATCTAACACGATTCTATATGTCCCGACACCTTCAACTCTAGCTTTCATTCCCATAAACATAAATAGAAAGCTTTCACTTTCCGGCATTCGTTGGAGATTTAGGTAACCCTGTATAATATTAGACACATGAGTGGTCGCACCAGTATCAAGCCACCAAGTATTAGAAGGTACTTCAATCAGATTTGATTCGAAGCATACAATTGCTATTGCTTGAAATCATCACCTTTGCACGATTTCAGCATGAACTCAACTAACACACGCTCACCAAGATCAATATCCAAACTTCGGTTGTAGGTAGCCACGATAAGCAAAATTTGCTTGGGGATATTTGACCTTAAGGTCTTCCTTTTGCCTTGCTTCCTCTTGCATGAGCATGGCCTTGGTATCCGAAAGAGACCATTTTTCCTTGAGTTGGTTGTAAGTTCTCCGAAATTGCTTGAAATCATCACCTTTGCACGATTTCAGCATGAACTCAACTAACACACGCTCACCAAGATCAATATCCAAACTTTTGAGCCGGTTGTAGGTATTCACCATATGAGTGATATGGTCATCCATAGACTGAGATATGTTGTACTCTCTCGTTGATAAGTCATTAATTAGAGCAGCAACAACAGACTTATCCACAATGTCTGTCATGGTACACTTCTTAATTTCAGCAAGGAATGCCTTCACATTTTCAGTCTTAGGTTGGGAAGGCTTAACATTAGGCAATATGCTAAGCTTGAGAAAGTTCATCATGAGCCTATTCGACCTATCCCAATTCTCCCACAGTTTCTTGTCTGCCTCAGAACTTGTATCAGTTGGTTTAATGGGCTAATCTATAATGAGAGCTGAATCGAGTCCCAAAAGGCCAGCATTTAGCTTCACATATTCGATCCAGTCGTCATAATTATGCCCATTAAACTTGATACCATTGACAGTCATACTTAACATATTGGAGACCACTGCAAAATGATCACCTCTCACATTAATTTTGCTTTGAATTCATAAAATTATTCAGACTATATTACTTATACTAAAATATTGTATTTAAATTCACCTTTGGGCAGAATCTAAACACAACCAACATACATCAAACAACTTATATAAGATTAATCACAATGTTACTTTAACATATAAGCCATCTTTGGATGTACATCATATGTTAATTAAACAGAGTTCATAATCTACTTAAATTGTTATTAACATGAGTAAGATCTACCTTTGGGTAACCATATAATTACATGTTAATAACTATAAATGTTTATCTTCATTCTTAAATATCATTATGAAGTTAAATATTTATATAAATAATTTAAATCATTAATTAACTCGAGTGGGCCACTTTGGTGACTAACGCACTCACTTAAAATTAATGAATAAATTACATAATCTTGAAGAACGACATACTTAGAATTCCGTATGTCAATATATTTACAACCATTTCGTATATTCAATGAAATATGAACATAGTCCAGTGGCTATTCCAAGACCACCATTACACTTAACCTCGTTCGATTCTTCGCCTAACCAATTTTACATTTATTGTTTTATTTTCGTATATCTTATCTATATACTGAACATAATATAAAAAAAATGAATATCTAACTTAGCCTAATGGTCTAAGACACGTTTACTATCTCCATTGGCGTCGGTTCGAGACCCTGGTATCACATTTATTATTATTATTATTATTTTGTTTAAACAGATACATACAGCACTGTATGTATCTCCCTCTTCAATATTTTGCCCGAAATTCCTTCGAAGCCCACCGGAATCCGAAGCCGACTCACCGACGAAACCTTAGGAATTCGACCACATGACCGAGGCCGAAAGCATTACCGACGCCGACGCCGAAATTCGGCGGAGCAACCCGAAATTCCAAAATTTCGAAATTCCAAAATTCAGCGGAGCAACCGCCGATGATACGGCTTTCTCTATCACCGACGATCGGCGAAAAAGACACGACGAATCGATGTCCATCCCACGCCGTCGATAATGAACCGACGTGTTTGCGGCATAGGAGACGAACGGATTCGTACCGAGGTTCATTCCCGTTAGTTACCGGCGGCAAAGTTATCGCCGGAAACAGACGGTTTCGCCGGACAGAGACGGTTTCGCCGATAGGGTCAGTGTTTTGGAGATCGGATGAAAGGGAGGACTAATCCTTCCTTCCTCCCCTCCCCTCCCGTGAGAGTTCTCGAGTTCTTCCAGTAACAGTGAAATTGATTTTTGATTTTTTTTAACAACTAAACCATAAAATCAATCTTAAATTTCATCAAACCCATAAAATTTTATCCAAAAATATTTGAATAAAATCACACAAATTCCAGAAAATTTAATTCTGTATTTTGTTAAAATTAGATTTCATCAATAAATTTTAACTCGATGATTTAATTCCTATTAGTAGGCTCTGATACCAATTGAAGAAAAATTCGATAATCTTATATGCGGAATCAATTATTATCGATAATCTAATAGGAAATCAAATCAACCAAACAATAATTAAATCACTTACTTGAATTTTCCATGATTTGCATTCAGTGGATCTTTTCTCCAATGCTTATTCCTCCGAAATCTCCTTCAATCTCTCTTTGATGATATAAGAGAGTTTTCCTTTCGTGTATTTGTTTGTTTTGTGATTATTGTTGTTACGGTGAATGAATTCAAAGGGTATTAAGATATTTTTTGTAATAATGAAAAGACATGTTCTAAAAGACATGTCTTTTGCTATATACCCATTAAATTCTCATTAATTACAATAAATACTCAATTTCTAATTAATCACAAAACCAACATTAGATTTCTATAATTGCGGAATGGTACGGAAGGATTTTCATCCGATAATTGTCTCTTCAATACGACACTAATCATCACCGTGTGTATCTCAATAACAATTATCTAATACTTATATTTATATGAATCAACGTTAAAATAAAATTTCTAACATTTTTACCCAAACGAGTGCCTTCCTCACTTTTTGACATACCTTCTATTACGAGTCTAAAGGATTATGAAACTTGTAAAATAATAATGGCTACGTGAAAATGTCTACATGGTATATTTTTTGAAACATTTTTTTTGTTTTATTACCAATTTCTAAACAATGATATAAATAATAAAATGCAATCTAACATCTGTATATTTATTTCTCGTAATATATCATATTTTTGTCAACCACATTGCATTCTGAAAATCATAATAAATAGAATCTAATTAAATCTCATGCTCTTTAACCAATCCTTTGAGCCACATAGTTTCTTCTACAGCCTCCCATGTTTTTTTGTTTCGATTGTGTACAATGCAACTCTATGTTCCAACCCTAGTTTCCAACTATTCATTTCCTCTTACTGTAAAGACAAAACAATTCTTTTTTATTTTCTCATGAACAAATCTTACGCATAAGAGAATTAATGTAGCACCCTCAACTCTAAAATCTAATCTGAGTAGCAAAGTGTATATGATTAACATGAGAATCCTCACTTAGTTTTATTATGAATCTACTGTTAGAAAATTTAAGCCTACAGTGCAATACTCATTTTAATGCGGTTATTTCCAAAAATAATGAATCTGATTTATTATTTCCGAAATATAGATAAACCTTTTGTCTCTTCCAAAAATTTATATATATTAGAATTTTTGAAATAATTTCAATGACAGAAAACCAATATAAAATAAAAATTTAAAAAATTTTATAAAATGTTGTGTTTTTGGCCCAATCAAAAATTGATTCTCGTGTGTGTTGGGTTGCTAACGGTGTAGCGGAAGCGTCTCTTATAACAATCCAAATATAGATCTAGTCATGTTTAGAAATGGATAATGCCGGGTTTCACCAAAATACGAAAAAGATTTTTAAAGTTACCTGTTTTGGTGAATACGGGCGAGTTTAGAATGAGTTCCGAACGTACGAAGCCTCTAGAGTATCCAAACCGAGATCTACCTTTGCTTTCAACCTTTGATGCGAAACTGATCACGACTGGGGAATGTTTGGGTGCTAAGGTTTTTTCTAGGGTAAAAAGAGCTTTTATAGTATCAATTTTTAGCTATTTATAAAATAAACACTATACTTTCAATCTCCCATTTGCCTTAATATAATATCTCAAATAGTCTAAGTGCATGTATCTCCATACATATATATGTCCGTACATCCCATGTACAACCCTCAGACATAAAATCAAGTACGATAATATTCTTCGGTGCTAGCAAACACATATAACCACATTCCGTATTGATTTTCTTACAATCATAAGAAAAGAACGAAACACTCGTGAGTGTGTGACCTCATATGTTCATGAATAAACCGGTAATAAATTAGTTTTCACTAATTAACTAATCGAGGTTGGTGTCTAGAAACACTCCACAACATCCGAATAACATGAAGTAACATTTTTACTCATACGAGTAACAATTTACTCACAACGAACCATGGTGAAGATGATGTTAATATTTCCTTTCGTCTTTACAGCTTCGGATAAATCCTAGGCATGGTTTTATTGTCAAGCCTTAAGATTATCAACTATGTTTTATGTCAATCATAACCGACTGGTGAATGAACCCAAGAAACGCTTTTCTTCATTCATTCATGTAATCCCGGTCGAGATTTTGTTATAGTTATTACAATAGTTGACAACATAAAGCTCGAACTCATACCAAGAGTTGACAGGCCCCATATTGATCAATCACTAACTATATAAATATCTAATTACTCCTAATATCTATCCAGCTAGTACAGAAAAATACTAGGTGTTTAGAATCAAAGAATAATAGATAGAAGACCACTTACTATGTTGATCTCAGGTCTAAGGAATGATCTCACATTTTGATCCTCTAGAGAAATCCTATTGACAGATTATTGATAATTTAACTATTAAGAGTTCTCCATTTAGGTCAATTCAGTGATTATATATCAATGTGCATCACCTACATATATGATTGAGTAAAAGATATCTACTAATTTCTATCACCATAGAAACCATCACATACATGTTGTTCTTTTCGGATCACTAAAGCCCGATTAGTGATCCAATGAACAAGAACAATTTATACTAAATCTTACTAAAATTTGACTCTCCTTATTATGATATCTATCATAACATTAAGTTTTTAGATTTAATCATAGACTCTATCATACACCTATAAAAATCATCAAATAAAAAAACAATGATGTCTAAAATAATATATAACTCGCAACTAGTCTCTATAACAATATCAAACATATGTTACAACTAGTTCCACCTCGTCATGTCCCTTAATTTGATCCTTAGATTATTCTTATCAAACTCATTTCACTACAAAAAAACGGGCGCTTTCCAACGCCGTTTCCAACGGACGCCAACGGATTTCCGTCCGTTGCGAAAAGTTCGTTGCAAATGACAATCCGTTGCAATTCGCGACGGCGTGCCAACGGATAATATCCGTTACAAATTTGCAACGGAATACGCCGTTGGAAATAAAGTAACGGATGCCCGTTGAAAATCGTTGTGACAGATCACCGTTGCAACTCTTCAACGGACGGCCGTTGAAAAGCAACGGCGGTCCGTTGCAAAATTAGGCAGGGAAAAATCATTTTTGCAACGGACATCCGTTGCCATGTGGCGAGAAACTGCAACGGACAACCGTTGCAAACTGGCTGAAAAGGTTTGGCGGGAAAACAATTCCAACGGAATCCCGTTAGCTCGGCCAACCGATGTCCATTGCAAACCGGTGGGAAACGATTTGGCGGGAAACACGGTGCAACGGATGACCATTAACAGTCCCAACGGATGCCCGTTGGAACTTTTGAAAAAAAAATAAAAAATATTTTTAAAACTAAAAGGTTTTAATAAAAATATTAAAATTATATTACAAAACACAAAAATTAAAACTATTTCCTATTACATATCGCACCACCACCTCTAGACGGAGTTGCATCCGAATCGAGCCCCGGTTCTTGCTGCGGTGTTGATCCCTTCACCTGGCCCGACAACAACTCAATGACGCTCTCCAATTGTTGTATTTTAGATGTTTGTTGCGCCATTTGAGCTCGAGTTTCTCGAAGTTGTGATTCGAGATCTTCGATCCGCCGTTGTTGCGAAAAACTCTCTTGCACCGATGGAGGTACCGTCGTGACGTCCTCGATTATGTCCTTTAGAAGCGCTCCGAGACCGTATAGACGTCTTTTATATGGTCTCACCGACTACAAGACAAATAAGAGTAATGTTAGCTTTTAATAAATTATTTGATTAATAATTTACAAATAAAATAATAATCTTTTACCTCTAGATAAATTTGGTCCTTTTGTGAAGGACTGAGGTCGTCGGGGCTTGAACCGCAAGCCTGAGATTGCTGTGTGATCTTCTCCGTCATAGCTCTTATGGTTCGGGCCGCTCGAGGATCGACGAGTTCCGGTTCGTCGGCCTCTTCCCCGACAACCGACTTCTTATTTGCGTGGGTTTCTAATACCACTTCAATAAGAGTCAGTTCTCTTCCCATCCGTTGCGTCTACAATATAAAAGAAATTTTGTTAGATAAATATTTAAATAAACAAAAAATCTAAATAATTTAAAATTTACCAATTTTTTTTCTTTTCGTGAAAGATTTTGATCCCGAAGTATGGCGATGGGGACCATCTCCGGGAACCTTCTCACCGTAGCGATTTTGTTTGGCCTTCTCGCTCTTGGCCTTGAATGCCGCGGACTCCAAATGCTCAATCAATTTGTTGAAATTATAATATGTACCATGTACGTACCTTTCGAACGGTAATAACTCTTGACAATTAAGTAGTATATATGTGTGGACATGATTATACTCCTCTGGTGTTAACCAATATTCATCGGATTTTCCTCCTGTACGTCCAATCGGTGTAAACATCTCAAGAATTTTGCCACTGCGGATTTTATATTGATACAGATAATTTGTGTAATCATCCGCTGCACGTCGCTCTTTCGTCTGAATATGCGACTCGAAATAAAATGTGCTAAAATATGTGATTTCTTCCAGCAAGTATTGTTTGACAATAGAGCCTTCGACCGCCGCTTTGTTTTTTGCTTTTTTCTTTAAATGAAAGAAGAACCTTTCGAAAGGATACATCCATCTGAATGAACTACTTTTAACCACTTTAATAATGCTGTTTTGGCCGGACTAGACAATCTGAATACTGGGATAGGTGACCTTCCATCCCGTAATTCCAACTCTGGTCGTCGGCATATTGACTTCAAATCTTTCCTCGATTGTATATTATCTTTCGTTTTACCCGTCACATTCAAAACAGTATTTATGATGTTATCGAAAAAGTTCTTCTCGATATGCATAACATCTAAATTATGACGTAATATCAATGATTTCCAGTATGGTAGTTCCCAAAAGATACTACGTTTATACCAGTTATGCCATTCACCTTGACCTTTTGGTTTACGATGCCCACGATCTCCACCGCATTCTACTGATTCTTGTAAATCCTCCATTGTGTTCAATCTTTCGTAAAGGATTTGTGTTCCGGTTTGCATGCACGGTGCCTCTTTTTTTTGAACCACGTTCTTCCGAAAATGTTTTTTATCTCTCCTGAAAACATGACCACGAGGAAGAAATCTTCTATGACAATCAAACCAACATGGTTTCTTACCATGTACTAGTCGAAATGAATCTGTATCCTCCATACAATAAGGACATGCTAATCTTCCGTGCGTGCTCCATCCTGATAACATTCCATACGCAGGAAAATCGCTAATTGTCCACAACAAGACCGCTTTCAATCTGAAATTTTGCTTAGTACTGACGTCATAAGCAATGATTCCTTCATTCCATAACTGTCGTAATTCATGAATTAAGGGCTGCAAAAATACATCGAAACTTTTCTTCGGATGTTCTGGTCCTGGAATAAGCAACGTCAGAAACATTACCTCTCTTTTCAAACACATCTCGGGAGGTAAATTATAAGGAGACAAAATCACCGGCCAGAGGGAATATTGACTTCCCGATTGTCCATAGGGACTAAAACCATCCGTGCACAGGCAAAGATAAACATTTCTCGTTTCACGTGCAAACTCGGGAAATATTACATTGAAATCTTTCCAAGCCTGACCATCCGATGGATGTTGCATTACACCTTCGGTCGTGGAGTGTTCGGCGTGCCATCTCATTGCTGCAGCGGTTTTTTTTATTCATATAACCTTCTCAACCTGTTTGCTACATGCATATAAAACATTTTCTTGTATGGTACGTATTTCCGTGAAGATGGTTTTTTAGGCCGAAATCTGCTTGCACCGCAAAACTTGCATTCCAACAAGTCTTTATCATTTCCCCAAAACAACATGCAACTGTTTCTACAAACATCAATTTTCTCATGTGGCATTCCCAAGTCTTTTAACACATTCTTTGTTTCGTAGTATGTCTCGGGAGCTTGGTTATTTTCCGGTAAATATTCCCGCATTGTTTTACAAAATGAATCCATGCAATTTTCAGCCACATTGTAGTCTGTTTTAATACTCATCAATCTTGAAGATAAAGATAAACGAGACTGACCTTCACGACAACCTTCATATATAGGTTGTTTCGCCGAATCCAATAGGTTGAAGAATTGACGTGCATCAATGTTCGGCATCTCTTCATGCGTTTGTTCGTTAACAACTCCAGGGAAAGCATCTGACACCATTTCCACATATGGATTGGTCGTTGATTCTTCATAAATAACTTCTTCATTTCGTTGTACTTGTGCATCTTGCACACTATCTCTAACACCGCAATCTTCGCCGTGAAAAAAACCAAATTTCGTCATTTTCAACAAAACCTACCTTATACAGATGTTTGCAAACAATTTCTTGACTTCGATACTTCATGTTTTTGCATCTTTTGCATGGACATAACATTGTCCCACGTTCTTGACACAAAGGCTGCATCGATGCAAAACTCATGAATTGCTCTAATCCGTGTAAGAATTCTTGCATAATCTCTTCGGTTACAAGATCGTTTCTTCTATACATCCACTCCCTTGATCTATATATATTTCGATTCAAAGACGACGACATTTTTTCGAAAATATTTTTGTTATTGATGGTTTGACGCACTCCTTGGTAAGATCTAAATAGCTAATGTTCCAACGGACATCCGTTGCACATTGCAACGGACGCCCGTTGCAGAGTCACGTGTACTTATTTCGACCCGTGAACCTCGAAATTCAAAATATCAACGGTCTTCCGTTAATATTGCTAACGGCAGTCCGTTAACAATTGCAACGGATGCCCGTTGGAACGCTTTTCCCCGGTTTTTAACGGATCTTCAACGGATAACATTTACTTTCGAACAGAAATGGCCACGAACAATATCCTTTCCCGTTGTAAATGCTTGCAAATTCATTATAATTCGTTATTTTTGCATATTACAATAGTTTAAGTTTTGGTAATTATGATATTGATGATGTAAGTGGAACTGATTTCATATCGAACTCAATCAGTACGCAAAAACCGAAATATAGAGTCTAAAATTTCATTTATATCTCTTTCCAATTACATAATTAACATAGGATAACAATAATAATTTACATAAAAAAATAACTTTAACATAAAATCCTATCCGACAGCTACCTCCGTCACCAAAACCAGTATCTTTATTTCCATTGTCGAATCCAAAAGAACCCTAATAAACTTCCTCACCACCGGTAAGAAAGTTTATCAAAGTTGTTTTAGATTCAACCATGGAGACAAAAGATACTTGATATTGGTGGTTTGTTTGATACAATCTTTGGTTCCCATATATGTAATTAAATTTCCAACGAACATTCGTTGGCATGTGTAACAGATGCCCGTTGCAAGATCTCACGAATTTATTTCGACGGGTGAACCTCGAAATTAACAATATCAACGGCCATCCGTTGCAAATGGTAACGGATTACCGTTACAATATCAACGGATGACAGTCAGAATATTTTCCCCGGATTCTAATGGTCTTCCAACCGACATGGCCAACGGAAATTATCCGTTACAATCCGTCACAAATTGGCAACGGATTTGTAACGGATTTTGCAACGGCATTATTCCGTTGCAATCCGGTGGAATTGGTAACAGATTGCAACAGATATGCTCCCGTTGAAAACATTGACATATCCGTTGCAATCCGTTGCTATTTTCATCCAACAGACGGATCCGTTGCCCCGTCCGTTGGAAATAGCGCGTTTTTTTGTAGTGTTTAATCCAAGCGCCTTCGTAAGCAGATCTGCTGCGTTTTTTTCCATCTACTATCTGGATTGAACTGTCCATACCCTCAATGATTTCTCGAATAAGATGGTACTTCCGCAGAACATGCTTCGATCTCTGGTGAGACCTTGGTTCCTTTGCCGAGCTATAGCTCCGGTGTTATCACACAATAAAGGAACGAGTTCCTTTATCGAAGGTACTACACCAAATTCATCTATGAGCTTTCTCATCCAAACTACATCTTTAGCCGCCTCACATACAACAATGTATTTTGCGTCAGTGATCGAATCGGCTAGCATAGCCTACTTGGAACTTTTCCAACTTATTGCTCCTCTATTCAAGCAAAACACGTAGCCTAAAATAGATCGTGTGTCATCCTTATCTGATAAGAAACTTGCATCAGTAAACCCTTCTAACTCCATGCTAGAACTTCTATATATGAGGAACTGGTCTTTAGTCCTTCTCAAGAACTTAAGAATAGTCTTTACCAACTTCCAGTGTCTCTCACCAGGATCTCCCTGATATCTACTTGCTACACTTAGTGGGTAGGCTATGTTAGGCCTAGTACATGTCATAGAATACAAGATGGCTCCCATTGCACTTCCATATGGATCTCAATCATGCATTCTCTCCCTTCTCGGGTCTTAGGACAATCCTCCCTAAAGAGAGGAATTCCAGTGCCTATCGAAAGATAGCCTCTTTTAGAATTTTTCAAGTTGTATCGTCTTACGATACTGTCAATGTACTGGGACTAGGATAGTCCAAGCAACCTCTTTGATATATCTCTATAGATCTTTATTCCTAAAATATAGATAAATTCTCCTAGATCCTTCATGGAGAACTGATCACGAATGGAGAATCGGTTATGTCTCCATTTTTAGTCTCTGTTTGGGGGCTAAGGTTTTTTTGGGGTAAAGAGAGCTTTTATAATAACTTTTTAACTGTTTACAAAATAACCCTATGACTATTTAATATTATATTTTGGCTTTATATTTTCGGTGTGGAGACTATATAGTTTCAGAGTTTACCTCCTATATATTATTCTATTCACGAGGTAATGAAAAATAGATTTAAATAGTTTATTATAGACGATAGCTTGTGAATAAGAATAGATGTATATATACGAGTTGATAAAAAAGTTTAATTCTGGTTTGTTGTAGTGATTCTACATCTGCTTTTACTATACATGCTATATATGTTTTGATGACTATCATTGCATCCATTTAATCTTAAAGATCTCTTACCTTAAAATGTTACTCTATTCAGTGTTGTAAAATTTTCTAGTAACTTTGATTCAAATATTCACTTTAAGACTATTAGTTTCATTTGCAACTTCCAACATCATCTGTACCTTCTATCTGTACCTTCTAAAGCACACACATGAAGCCTTAGTGTTCCATTATTGTATCAAATTTTATATTCCATTCAATTTGAGTTTCTTTAGTCTATGCTACTATATGGTATTAGAAAATTGATTTTCGTGATAGTACCTATAAAATAAATCGTGTTAACATATTTTATATCTATCGTGGTATCGTAATGAAAGAATAAACTCGTAACTGAAAAACAATCTATAATGGATTACTTTATTTAATGAATATAGGATATTAGTATGACATATGATAAAATCTCCGAGATTCTGACTTGTTAATATCTTAGAGATATTAGGGTTTTGTTAATATCTTAGAGATATTAGGAGTTTATTATTATCTTATTCATATTTCAAGTTTGTTAATATCTCCTATATCATTGGGATATTCAAATATTTGCTTAAATTGTAAAGTCTACATAAGATTGTTGAAGACCTCTGATGATACATAAAATGACGAAACACATCTTATATGTTTTATCATGCTAACATAGCCTAAAATCATTCTTGGATTTTATGGTTCATTTAGCTTTCGCAAATATGTTGATTATCGACTATGACAGTGAAGATGAAGACCACGATGACAATCCTCAAGAAGGATGTTTTTTAACCTTATAATTTTGTATGTTTTTTAACTTTATAATTTTGCATGTGTTAATGCAACATATATAAAACGACCTCATGCTTGGGTATATAAGTATAAGATGATGACCCAGATTAGATAATCGATGATCCTGTGTCAGGATATATTGAGGCAATATGACTCATGACTGAGTATATTGTCGATGACTCTAACAGTTGAATATATAACCGTTTTTAAATTTTGAAGTGCTAGAAAATTACGATGGAGCGTGTCTCTCATTGTTCCTTGTACTTGGTTCTGTGAGCCGCATGACACTAGCTCCAACTAATGTAGAACAAAATCCACCAGGTGAATCCGATTTGATCGCGAACCGATGATATCTTGTTGCATATGGACTTGTACGATGAGCTATCCAACTAATTTGACTACGTCGACATTCGACTACTCCGACTACATAGAATCAGTTTGCCAAGATCTTCACTTAAGTGTTAGAAAAAGAAGAAGTTCGATAGTTTTCTTCCAAGTTGGATGTTACAATTTGCACGTTTCAACTTGAAAAGGGTATTAGTAGATATGGTAATATGTCCGAGATTATGATTTATTAATATTTTAAAGATATTAGAAGTTTGTTAATATCATATATTCTAAATTCTAAGTTTGATAATATCTCATATATTATAAAAATATTCAAATAATTGATTAAATTATAAAATCTATATAAGATCGCTATAAATAAATATAATAAAACATCGGATATAAAGCGTTTTTCCATTGTAAAGTGAGAACTCAAGCTAGAAAGAGACACCGTGGGCTACGACCCATAAAACTTAAAAAAAAATAATTATAACATAAGATTAGTTAACTTTAATTGGTTAAGAGAACAATACAAATTGTCTTTTTCACTTTAGATTCGATTTTTTTATAAAAAAAAAATATTCATATTAATCATTGATCTGAGTGTATATCAAAGACATATGTACTTTGTCGTAAGTCCAAAAATTTACTTTCAAAATATATAAAAAAAAGTTACCAAATTTTAAAGTAATGTGATAAAAAATAACTTGGATAATTAAATGATATAGATATCGTGCCAATAAAAAGGCATTTCTCTAGTAATGGAGAGTTTCGGTTGTGAGTATTTAATGTTTGCTCGAATCACAAGTAGTATATGAAACATTAAATTTTCGACATATCCATTTATTTTCAAAGTATAAACGAGTAATTTTAGTTGTATATGTACTAATATTGATATAACTTTCCAAAGTTTCGCCATAATATGTCAATAGACTATCTTTAATAAAAATGAGATTCCAAGTAGAAATCCTCAATGGATGAAAACCAAACCGAACGAAACATGGACACACAATATATGAAGATTATAAATATTTAGTTATCGGATGAATTTTGAATTAAAATGTCGATGGTCCACAGAACCATTAAACTTTAGAATATAATGACGAATTGTACGGCAAAACAAACAGTGATTATAAAGACGGATGATCTCTTAAGCTTAAAGACTCGTTATGTAAATGTATTAGATAGAGATTTACAGGAACAAGCGGTGAAGCTAAAGTTTTAGTTTAATACATTCAAGAGGATAATAGGATGGTAAGTTCAGTGTGTTTGGTCCCACGGGATGTTCATGGGATGTTCAATGAGTTGTGAGATTTCTAAGACCATATATAATAATGATCCTATATGCCCATGTGTATTCATAAAAGGATCAAAATCAAAGTTTGTTATAATTGCGGTTTATGTTGATGATTTAAATGTGATTGGAACTCCTGAAGAGTTATCACAAGCTATGCAATGCTTAAAGAAAGAGTTTGAGATGAAAGACCTTGGAAAAACAAAATTTTGTTTAGGTCTTCAAATTGAGCATCTGGAAGATGGAATATTTTTGCATCAATCATCCTATATAGAAAAAGTACTTAAAAGGTTTTACATGGATAAAGCGCACCCTTTAAGTACTCCTATGGTAGTAAGGTCATTAGACATTAATAAAGATGTCTTTAGACCACGTGAGGAAAATGAAGAATTACTTGGTCCTGAAGTACCATATCTTAGTGCTATTGGAGCACTAATGTATCTTGCTAATAATACACGTCCTGATATATCTTTTGCAATAAGTTTATTGGCAAGATATAGTTCCTCGCCAACTCGAAGACACTGGAATGGTATAAAACATATCTTTAGATATCTTCGAGGGACCACAGATATGGGCTTATATTATAATAACTTATCAAAACCAATTTTAGTTGGTTATGCAGATGCTGGATATTTGTCAGATCCTCATAAAGCCCGATCTCAATCTGGGTATGTATTTACTTGTGGGGGAACCGCAATTTCATGGCGTTCTATAAAACAAACATTGGTAGCCACTTCAACAAATCATGCAGAGTTATTAGCTATTCATGAGGCAAGTCGTGAATGCGTTTGGTTGAGATCATTATCTCAATATATTAGGGAGTCATGTGGTCTCCCAATTGATAAAAATATCCCTACAATATTGTTTGAGGATAATACTGCATGCATAGCTCAATTAAAGGATGGTTACATTAAGGGTGACAAAACAAAACATATTTCACCTAAATTTTCTTTACTCATGATCTTCAACAAAATGGTGAAATAGATGTTCAACAAATAAAGTCTAGTGAGAATCCAGCTGATTTATTCACTAAGGCATTACCTTCGAGATCATTTGAGAAGATGGTTTCTTTAATTGGAATGCGTCGTTTGAAAGATATAAAATAATGATCTTATCAGGGGGAGAAAAGATATGTGTTGCACTCTTTTTCCCTTTTACTAAGTTTTTTCCTATTAGGTTTTCTTAGAAAAGGTTTTTAACGAGGCAACATATCTATTCCATATCATTAAGGATATGTATTCTTTACTAGGGTTTTTCTCTACGGGTTTTACCTAGTAAATTTTTAATAAAGCATATTCCAATTACTCAATAGACATTCAAGGGGGAGTATTATAAAATAATAATATTATGTGAATGTCTTTTGAGTTTTCCAACTCTTCATATTCTCTATTTACTCTCCCACTTTATTTCTATTTAATTCTATGAATTATGACTACCTTATCTCTTAATCTATTTGTTTTCATCTTCATCTATCCTTGTAAGCCTATAAATAGAGGCAATTTCATTTGTAAAGGTACACTTGAGAAATCTTCTTGAATAAAGAATGCTCTACCTCTACCTTATCTCTTAATCTATTTGTTTGTCTCTTCATCTATCCTTGTAAGCCTATAAATAGAGGCAATTTCATTTGTAAACTTGAGAAATAGAAATCTTCTTGAATAAAGAATTATCTTGCTCTACCTCTTGCTCTCTCATCTTACATATTGTTCAAGTTTATTTTGCAACATATATATATATATATACAGACTAATTATTTTATATTGGTAAGCCTAAAATAATAAATTAAATATAATAATTATATCCAAATCAATTAATGAATATATGTTTTGTTGGTGAAGATACCAATTGTCACAAATATGTCAATATTAAAGAATTACTTTAATTTTTTAATATTTTTAAAATAATATGGATTCATATTTTTTTTACAAAATTCTATACTACAAAAACTATTATGCAATGGAAAGCTAAGATACAGCCATATTTATAAACAAACAGCTGCACACAGCAAGGAGAGGCATTACTCATGGTCATGGATGATAGATGGAGTTGACATTTATTATTTAATGGTGTGGATCATGTCGGCCACATAACCATTCATTTTGACTTATTCTTTATTTAAAAAAAGCAATTATAAATAAGAGTGAATTCAATAAAAAACCATTTGAAATTAATTGTAAAATGGTATTTAATTCAATTCTAATTAAGGTGTTTGATAGAAATAATTTAAATATTAGTTCTTGAATATCTTTCAAAGTTATGCAATTTTTTAAGAGAAGACTTTTTTTAGAATGCATTCATTTTGCCGTTTAATCTTTAAAATTTTTAAAATTTTCAATATTTATTCATTTCTTTTCCGTATGGATACATTATAAAAAAAATTGACGTCTTAACATTCGTTTAAGTGTGATAACGTGACATTTTTTTAATGAAACCTCAATAACAACATCATCAATTAGAATTTAAAACTAAATTTGTATCTCAATGTATAATAATTAAAATATGAATTTTATTTACTTTTTAATTTTCTCAAATTTGCTAAATATAAAGTTCATATACTTGCATAAAATCTTAAACCTAGAAAATTTTATATAAAATAATAATTTATTTATGTATTTCAAATTTTTATAACTTTGAGGAATTTAATAAAATTTATATATTCAAACAATAATTAAAATTTTTAACGGAAGAATTTAAATATTTATGTTAGTATATAAATCTTATTAAATTACATCTTAATACCTTTTAATATTTAATTAAATTTATATTTCGTAAAAACTATATATTCAAGTGAAAAATTAAAAGTGGTATTTAAAAATAAGAAATTCATTTTTAGTTGGCAATGTGGTTGGTCAATTAGGCATCAAAACCATTCCACGTCATCACACTTCAAAAAATGTTAAGTGCTATTTTTTTTTTCAATTTAGTGTTGTTCACACGTTGAATGACAAAAACGAACGCAACATAGGATTTTTCATGCACGTTTCCTTTTCAAATTGATTTTTTAAATTCAAATAAATCCACTAAAAATCAACAAATCCACTAAAAATCAACAAATGAACCAATAATTATGTCCAGCATCTTATAATAAATGTGCAAACTAGAATTTTATAAACTACAAATACATACACATAGTATTGTTCTGTTTTTTTACTTGTTAAGTGAAAAGATGGAAAAATTGCATTATATAATTATTTATATAACTTCGAATTGTGTGGGAAATGAGTCGCTTGTTATTTTTAACTACGAAAAAAATGATACGAGGCTAATTTGGAAGAATATCATATATATATTTTTGTAGGGTTAAAACGTTTCAAAAATACCTTTTACTAAAATAATTATTTAATCGAAAAAAACTGGAGAAAAGACAAATTTACCATTAATTTTCGAACGTGAAAAAATCCACGTTCTATAGTTTTTCGACGTGAAAAACTGTCAAACCGTGTCAAAAGCAAGAAAGAACAAGTGATTTCGAACTTGAGAACGATCGATTCGAAGTTGGCAAGAAGGAAATGGCTAGAATCATCAGTAGCAGCAATGAAGAACAGAACACGAGTCAATCTTCAATGGCGTCAATAAGTGTAAGTAGATCGATTTCTAGAGTTTTGCAGGCTGTCGAGTCCCAAAATGGTTTATTGATCTGAAATGGGTGTGAGTGTCAATGAGCCAGTTGAGCCTCAGTAAGTCGGTTGAGTCGCAAGAGTCAGTTGTCTCAGTGAGTCGGTTTGGGTCGCAATGGTCAGTTTAGCGTCGATTTCTAGGGTTTTGCAGGTTGTCGAGTCCTAGAATGGTTTATTGATTTGAAATGGGTGTGAGTGTCAGTGAGTCTGTTGAGTTTTAGTGAGTCGATTTGGGTCGCAATGGTCGCTTGAGTGTCACGGGGAGTCTAAGGGTCGTTTGAGTCGGTTGTCTCAGTGAGTCGGTTTGGGTCGCAATCGTCGCTTGAGCTTCGTAGGGGTCTAAGGGTCGTTTGAATCGGTAGTCTTAGTGAATCGGTTTAGGTCGCATGGGTCAGTTGAGTGGCATGGGTCGGTTGAGTCGGATGGGTCGGTTGAGTCGCATGGGTCGATTGAGTCGCACGAAACGGTTGAGTCAGATTGGTCGGTTGAGTCATATGGGTCGCTTGAGTCAGTAGAAGTATAATGTATTCTTAATTAATTGGTCATTTTGCAGGTGGCGCCAACGCCGAAGTTTGTGTATGAATTCAGGCACATGGACAGAATGCCAAAGATCACCACCAAGTGTTATCCTCACGAGACAATAACGAAGCTGAAAGGAATCTTAGACAAATACGAGTTGCATTACTTCGAGAAGGAATCGCAATTTAAGCATTTATTCCATTTCCAATGTAACTCCACATTGACTAAGGTTCAAATGTCTATCCTCCTAAATCACTCCGTGATTGTACGGGACAAGAAGGAGTTATGGTTCGTCTTAAACGGTGTTCCCATCCGGTACTCTATAGTGGAGCACACACTAATTTCCGGATTGAACTGCGGACCATATCCCAAAGGATGGGAGTCCAAAAGGGGTGATACATTCAGGCAGAAGAGTTTCGACCGTGGAAAGGTGACCGCCGCACAAATCATTGAAAAGCTTGTGAAGGCGAAGAATGACGAGGACCAGAAGAGGTTGGCAACTTTGTTGTTTTTGGCGCAAGTTATGGCTCACAAGCCTTCATCAGACAATTCTATCAGCCATGATCTCATTGACATGGTTGATGATTTGGAATTTTGTGAATGCTTTCCATGGGGGCGTTACACATTCGAGAAGATTGTGGATACTTGCCGCAAGCACGTTAGCGGGGAAACACCGAAACCAAAATGGTATTGTGGCGGTTTCATGATCCCACTAATGGTAAGTTGTACATATTATTCGAATAACTTGAATTTTTTCATACTTTTTGCATTCTGATTTTTTTTAATGTTGCAGTTACTTCCTTTCGAAACCATCCCTAGTTTGGGCGGAAAGGGATGGTATGTTGATGTAGAGAATGCGGATCCATCATGCCCAAGAATGTCCAAGAAGATGGTTGATGAAGCTGATGCTGAAGGTGATGAAGAAAGAGATGGTGATGCTGAAGCTGATGCTGAAGCAGAAGCTGAAAGAGAAGGCGAGGATGAAGATGAAGCTGAAGGAAAAGATGCTGCAGTCCGTCTGACACTGGAGCAGAAATTAGTGAAAGAAATAAAGAAGTCGGAGAAAAGAATCATCAACGCTATCAGAGATCTTCTAAGGGATGTCGGGTTTCATTTGCCTAATACAAAAGCAGAGGCGGAAAATACCAAAGGTGCTGAAAAGGCAAAATCAAAATCTGTCGAGATAGATGCGTGCACCACAAACCAATCTTCCGACAGTGTTAGAGATGATGAATTCCTTCAACGTTCATATCCAGTACCAAACGAAGAGCCAGTTGAGTCAGAGTCTGAAAATGACTCTAGAGATGGCTCAGAAGAGGATTTGGCAAACATTTCGAGATTAATTGAAAATATCGCATCTACCACCACCATTCCTCTAACTGAATACATTTTCAGAGAGGTTACTGCAGTCGTTGCTCCTGATGAAGTTCCACCAAGTAAGTAATAAATAGTGAAAAAGTTCATTTGAGTCAATTTCCATCGAGAGTCGGCACGGGTCGCAAGGGTCGGCAAAGATGCATAAGTCGCACGGTCGTATATGTAGAAGGGTCGCATCTAATGAATGAAGTAATTTTATGCAGATGCTCCAGTGGTTACTGTCGATGAAGTCGTTGACGAGGAAACTACAGTCGGTCCAGTCGAAGAGGGCGCCCTTAAGGAGGTTCGTTCCGAGGAACCTACAGTCGGTCCTGTCGAAGAGGGCGCCCCTAAAGAGGTTCCTCCCGAGGAACCTATAGTCGGTCCAGTCGAAGAGGGCGCCCCTAAGGAGGTTCCTTCCGAGGAACCTACAGTCGGTCCTATCGAAGAGGCCCCCCTTAAGGAGGTTCCTTCCGAGGAACCTACTATCGGTCCTGTCGAAGAGGCCCCCTCTAAGGATAAGGAGGTTCCTTTCGAGGATACTACAGTGGATCCTCTCGAAGAGGTCCCCTCTAAGGATAAGGAGGTTCCACCAAGTAAGTACGGACTTTTGAGTCACAATGGTCGCATTGGTCTTATGGGTAGAATGGGTTACAAAAGGTCGAATGGGTCACGAAAGGTCGAATGGGTTGTATGGGTCTGCATAGGTAACAAAAGATCGAATGGGTCGTATGGGTCGAGTGGGTCACAAAAGGTCGAATGGGTCGTATGGGTCTGCACAGGTCGCATGGGTCGCAGGGTCGCATTGGTCGCCATATGTTTAATGAAGTAAATTTTATGCAGGTGCTGGACCTTTATCGAAGGATTGTGCGCCATATGTTGAACCGTCGCCGGTTCGTAAATGAGTTTTAAGACCACGGAAGGCATATGTTGATCCTCCACCGGCGAAAAGAGCAAGAACAGTGCGTGGGAGAGGGCGAGGGCGAGGGAAAGATGTTGGTGGAGTCCAAGAACCCGAAAAGAAGGTTGTTCAAGAACCCAAAAAAAAGGTGGTTCAAGAACCCGATAAAAAGGTGGATGAAGAACCTTCATTCTGGTGGATGCCCAAGGGATTAGAAAATGGCCCGATAACCCGAGAACCTTCGTTTATTGACGCAAAGGGTGAAAAATTGACTGCTCTATATACGTTCCTGAAGAAACCTGGACATGAGAGTTGGTGGAAATCTGATCTAGATACTCTCCGAGGGCTGAATTTGGAAGGT
>CM071861.1:10955618-11003089 GCA_036759665.1 Gynandropsis gynandra
GGTCGCAGGGGTACGAGGGTCGCAAAGGGGTCAAAGGGTCGCAGAGGGTACAAGGGTCGCAAAGGGTACAAGGGTCGCAGAGGTCACAAAAGTCACAAAAGTCATTTTTTGTACATGGCCTTCAAATCATTCAATAGCACTTCAAATTCGTTCTCCGTGTATGCTGCTGCACATTTGAAGAACATTTCCGCCACAGTATCACCCTTTGAAGTCTTTCTACCATGACCTTTATTAACGTAGCTCTTTATATTTTGCGATATATGATGCGCACAAAAACCATGATAAGCTTCTTTATACACTTGTTTGATTGCTTTTATTAAGCTTTTATGGCGATCAAATATCACAACGACATCACATCCGTCCGGTATCACCTGTTTCAATCTTGACATAAATCACGTTCATGATTCGTCCTTCTCTCTGTCGACTATTCCCCATGCAAGAGGATATTGGTGATGTTCACCATCTTGCGCGGTCGCCACAATCAATGCTCCCTTGTACACTCCTGTCAGAAATGTCGCATTCACACCAACCACTTTACGCTTGTATTTCCATCCCTTTATAGCCGCTCCGACAGCCATAAAAAGGCATTTGAAGCTTTTCCCATCAATTTCATACCGAAGATCTGCGACAGATCCGGGATTTATTTTTATAAACATGTGCAACCACCCTGGAAGCCTCCTATAATGTTCAAAGTCATCACAACGAATATCCTTTTGAGCACCGCATTTGCCTCTTAATTCCATCAAATACGATACATTGGCACCGTATTTTGCTTTTACACGAGCCATCAATTCTTTTGCTCGAGGTGTTTCATAATTTTCGAAAAATTCCTCTTTCAAATAATCCTTAACCATTTGCGCTGTACCCGTTGTAGCTTCGGTCCGTTTAGATACACGTGAACAGTTATGAACGGGATGGTGTGTTCTCACACTAAACCGTTTGGAATTCGGGATTGCTGCCAAGCGTAATTTCCATTTACAACCATTTTCGGCAAACTTGCATCGCACTTCCCACAGCTTCGTATCAGATCTCAATGTTGTATATCTAAACGAAGCTTCGATTGAACCCTTCCTTACAAATTCCTGTACATCCTTCTTGCTATGAAACTCTTGCCCAATTTTAAGATCCTATCCATCTTCAAAATCGAAGATATTATTTTCACTATTGTGAACTACCATTTGCGAGTTGTTCTCACCATCACCATACTTATTCTTTGTTGGCACATTAGAATCAACTTTATTACTGCCACAAAGAACTCCATCAACTACCACATTCATGGCACACCCACCATCTTCTATTAACCCGCTTGTATGTTCACTATCAGAATCATCCGAATCTAAAATATCTGGGCCTACAATAACACAGTCATCATAATCTACAACACCTCGATCCTCACCTTCTTTATCAATGCTTCGAAAAGTAGGAATTAGAGGCTCAATTTCCCTTTCAATTTCGATTTCACAATTCACACTTGTCGATTCTATCTCCACATACAACAGTGGTCGAATTTCTCTTATGCGATCGAACATATAACAAATAAGATGTTTGTCATTCATTATATATGTCGACTTCCTATTTTCACAAATATTGGGCAAATAGCTTAACTTCAACTTCGTTGTATTATTTCCCACCATCATCTCTACGTATAACTCATCAATCAGGTTCTGGTATGCCACACTAACCGAAGGACATAAGAAAAATACACTCTGGTTTTCTTGAACTCTACCAACCCATTCAGATTCTCCATTTGGGGTTTTTTCCCATTGACCATCATACAAAAAATAAATCAGTGTGATTTTCTCATCCACTGTATCCATTACACCTGTAACAAAAACATAAAAAGAATGGTAAATTTTGTGACCCACAGCGACCGTGCGACTCGATGAGACTCTGTGACCCAGTGTGACCGTGTTTGACCCCTCTCTGCGACCCTTGCACCCCTGCGACCCTTGGACCCCTGCGACCCCTTTATCTCTGTGACCCCTGCGACCCGTGGACCCCTGCGACCCCTTTACCTCTGCGACCCTTGGACCTTTGTGACCTTTGTGACCCTTGGACCCCTGCTACCCCTTTACCTCTCCGACCCTTTGAACCCTTTGCGACCCCTTTCCCATGCGACCCTTGGACCCCTGGGACCCCTTTACCTCTGCGACCCTTGCACCCCTGCGACCCTTGGACCCCTGCGACCCCTTTATCTCTGTGACCCCTGCGACCCGTGGACCCCTGCGACCCCTTTACCTCTGCGACCCTTGGACCTTTGTGACCTTTGTGACCCTTGGACCCCTGCTACCCCTTTACCTCTCCGACCCTTTGAACCCTTTGCGACCCCTTTCCCATGCGACCCTTGGACTTATGCGACCCTTTGAAGCCTTTGCGACCCCTTTCCATCCGACCCTTGGACCCCTGCGACCCTTTGACCCTTTGCTACCCCTTTACCCTTGGACCCCTGCGACGGCCTTTGATCCCTTTGACCCCTCGATGCGATTCTGTGACCCAGTGCGACCGTACGACTCTATGACCCACTCTGTCACCTTTGACATTGCAATAAATATGACTCGTTTAGACTCGTTTTTAATAATTGTAATAAACACAAGAGAAACACGAAAAACTCTCTATACATGCCTGGTTTTTCTGCGGAACGTGCTTAATTGCAAGCTTCTTTGTTGACAACAAACGATTTTAACCTATTGGCAGCGAATCTGATGCCGATTTCAAGCTACTTTCGTCGAATCTGTTGTGGTGTGGGGGAACAATAATTTTCGCGCCACATGAGTGAGAGAAATAGAGGTGCTCTAGAGGACAAAGAAAAATTGTTGACAAGGGTAATATGGGATTATCAATTATTTTAAGGGTAGATTTGAAGTTGAAACTTTTTTTTAGCCAAAGGTATTTTTGAAGCACTTTAGCCCTACAAGGGTATTTTTGAAGTTTCCCGGCCTAATTTAGTCTTCAAAATTTATATATTTGTTTGTTGTAAATAAATCAAACAGAATCACCATGTTTAAGATATATATTGACCAATCTCATCTGAAGAAGATATCTCAAATATTTGAATTATATTGTTCTTATGTTATTTATTATTAATAAATCGTTCTTTAAACATGTATTAGGGTGGTATCAACTGTGTGGATGGGCATGCTGATATATATACAAATGCACCATTGTTATATAAAAGTAAATAAATTTTAAATTAACATTTACAATTGAGCTGAGAAAAATTATTTAATTTTATTAGACCTCGTATTGATGTTTCTTTTGTCGATATTCATGTCTTTATTATTATGATGCCATGAGAAAATGTTGAATCGTATCTTGGATGTGCTCTAGACAATGAACATGTTTTTTTACAGATTCAAAGTTTGAGTCTTGATTTCAAATTCTATTTCATGTGCGTTTTGCAGATGTTATATTACAGTCCAAAAGCAAAGTTCAAAGTTAGAGCTGAAAATTTTTAGCATCTTAACTTGGATTCCAAGTCGAAATTGTACAAATTATGAAAATACCCTTAAAATGAAAATCATAAAAAAAATTATAACTCGCATTTCTTTTTCATGCGTTCCTCTCTTTTATCCTCACCATCTTCACCTCTTCCATTGTCGATCTCTCCTCTGCCATCAATTTCTTTGCCATTGATCGATCTTATACTTCAATGCTTTTCCTCCCTTTTATGATCTTCTATTGTTGTCAATATGCTCATGAAGGAATTAATTGAAAGTCATGAGCTCCATCATCTTAATCTTCTTCTTATGGTGCAAACAGAAAAATGAAACAACTCCTTGTGAATTTGATTCTCTCGTATGGCTTGCTTGTCTCTCTTCCTCACTGTGTTTAAGTGTTTTGCTCTCTTTCGCTCTGCAATGGTGTTTTCTGCAATTGTGTGTAATACCGTTTACACACTTCATTTCATATATATATATATTTAGTGTTTTTCACAAAAGGAGATTGTTCAGTATAACAACGTCTGACACCTAGGTATTAATTTGCCTAACAAACATAGACTTAGGCCCCCTCCTCTGCTGCAAATTGTTCCCCCAAAAGCTTCAATTCGTCCGTTGCATCCCCTGTATTTTTCTCTGCCATCTGACCCCTTTTTACTTGTGCATGGTGATGTTGACATCGGGCCTGATGGGTGTTTTGGCTTCTGGGCTGGGCTTCCGCGTCTTGGACTTCATGCTGCTGGACTCAACACGCTGGGCCTGAACGCTCCTGGGCTTGGCTGAATGAACTCGGCCCACATGCTGGATATTTCCCTCTGGCTTCACCACTACGACTCCAGCAACTCCAGAAGGTTCCTCTCGAACCCTAACAGCTCCCCTGTCACCTTCATGCCGGACAGCCTCTACAATCTCCCTCCTGTCCGGTCGTGAAGTGACTCTGATCTTCCCTCTGAGCTCGCAGAATCTCCCCGGTGGTAGAGGCTTCGTCAGGACGTCCGCAATCTGCTCTTCTCCCCGAACAAAGCGTAAGTCCACCCTTCCCTCTGCTTGAGCTTCGCGTACGACATGAAATCGAATTTTAATATGTTTAGTTCTCTTATGGTAGATTGGATTCTTTTCAATTGCAATTGCCGCCATGCTATCACTGTAGATAGGAACACCGTATTGCATGTTAAACCCTAATTCGTTAAATAACCTGGATAACCAAGCTGCATGATTCGTTGCCGCACTCAGGGCCATATATTCGGCCTCTGCAGTTCATTGTGCAACTATCGACTGTTTCTGGGTTTCCCAGCTAAAAATCGCACTTCCAATCGTGAAACAAATTCCACTAGTACTCCGCATGTCATCTAGGCTTCCAGCTAGGTCAGCGTCTGCATATCCCACGAGTTCTGAAATTCAACCCGTCTGAACCTCAACCCGTAGTCCTTAGTTTCCTTTATGTATCTCATTACCCTTTTCGCATTCTGTATGCTTTGTACTGTCGGTCGTGAATTGCTTCTTGACAGGAAAGATGCGGCAAACGCGAGATCCGGTCGAGTGGAAGCAAGATAAAGAATTCCACCCACCATGCTTCGGTACTCTGAATGCTCGGTAAGTTCTTCGCCGTCGCCAATTACTTTGCAGTTCAGAGTCAAGGGGGTACTCACCCCCTTAGAGTCCAACATACCGAACTTCGAAAGAAGTTGGGTTGCATATTTTTCTTGACTAAAAAATATCCCATCACTGAGGTTCTTAACCTCGAATCCAAGGAAAAATTTTAAAGCTCCCAAGTCTCTCATGTCAAACGTAGAGCTTAACTTGGCTTTAAAATCTGTAATCATCTTAAAACAATTCTCCGATAAAATTATATCGTCAATGTATAAGAATATCACCAATATATTACTTCCTTTAATTTGGATATACATTGTAGCATCGCAATGACTCCTAACACATCCCTCTTGTAAGAAAAATGTGTCTATCTTACTATACCAGGCCCTCGGTGCCTGCTTCAACCCATATAAAGCTTTGTTAAGACGTAAAACTTTATGTTCAGATCCAATTACCTCGTATCCTGGTGGTTGCTCTACGTAGACTTCCTCTTTTATTTCCCCGTTTAAAAATGCCGACTTAACATCCATTTGATGAAGCGACCAATCTTTCTGTGCTGCCACGGCTATCAAGGTCCGAATGGTATCGTGCCTTGATACCGGGGCAAACGTTTCCCCGTAGTCTAGCCCGTAGGTTTGTGTAAACGCACGTGCCACCAACCTTGCCTTAAATTTCTGAATTTTACCTTCCTCATCCGTTTTTACCTTGAATATCCACTTTACCCCTATAACCTTCTAATTTGAGGGTCTTTCAGTTAGATACCAGGTTTGATTCTTTTGTAGCATCTGCATCTCCACGTCCATGGGCTCTTTCTGTAAAGGGTACATGTATAGGGGTATATACGTCTTTTTGTAATTACATCCTTTATTGTAATTTAGGTCTAATACTCTTGTACATATAGCCGTTTTGGCTTGATTCATCAATTCAATTCAGATTCGAATTCTTCATGGTATCAGAGCGAAAAGTCTAACGACGCAAACAAACCCTCCTAAAATTCCGGCCGCCTCCTCCCTCCTCCCTACCGCCGCCGCCGCCACTTCATCTTGTGGACGCCGTCGTTAGAACCCAAGTAGTTTAGTTATTTTCAGTATTTCATTCCTTATTCACCTTCTTTCGTTAGCAAGTTTGATTCGTAGTTCGGGTTTAGGTAGTGTTGCGTAGTCTCTGTGGGATCGACACCTAAAATACTACACACGTGCCGTGCACTTGCGGGTAGATTAGGTTATATTTAACTCTGATACGCATCAAGTTTTTGGCGCCGTTGCCGGGGACTATTGTCAACGCGTCTTAGATTCGAACCTAGAGTCCTTCTTGCTTTGTTTTTATTTTTGTTTTCTTTTCTTTCGTTCCTTCTACGTAAATTGTTCTTTGTTTGTCCTTTGCAGAACTTTCAGGTCGACAAAAGATGGATAATCAGAACGGCAATGGACAGATGCAATTACAGGCTCCTCCACCACGTCGTCTAAGGGATTACGTGGTGCCGAACATGAACAACGTGCAAACGGCCATAAGGATGCCTGCTGTTGCAAGAGAACAATTCGAGATTAAGCCAGCGATGATCAACATGCTTTATCAGAAGCAATTCATGGGTGGAAACCATGAGGATCCACATCAGCACCTCAGAGATTTCCTCGAACTTTCAGGTACGTTCAAAATTCATGGAGTCTCTGAGGATGCAATCTTGCTGCGTCTTTTCCCTTTTTCAATTGGGGGAAAAGCGAAAGCTTGGCTGCAATCACTCCCCGCGGGATCTATCACCACATGGGATCAGCTCTGCACACTGTTCCTTTCACGTTTCTTTTCTCCGAGCAAGACGATTCAGATGAGGGGGGAAATCACGACATTCAGGTGCAGAGATGGAGAAACGCTATTTGAGGCGTGGGGTAGATTCAAGGATCTTCTACAGTCATGTCCACACCATGGACTTGAGCAGTGGTACGTTATCCAAACTTTTTATAATGGAATTTCAGATGAGCACCGCATGAGGTTGGATAACGAGGCAAGAGGATAATTCATGGATCTTAGCGTCGAGGAGGGATTCGATCTGATTGATAACCTCGCCATGAACCACACCATGTGGTCCACTCCAAGAGGTATGCCTAATAGCACTCGTCGTTTATATGAGCCTAACCAGAATAGAGCCATGGGTAATGCAGCGAATGCTATGTACTGTGCGAATTGCGGAGATACGGACCATGTAGCGTATCAATGCACAGTACATGAGGATTACGAACAGATGTATTATGCCCAGCAGCAAGGCAACACGCAATTCGGGAACACCTACAACCCGAATTGGAGGAATCACCCGAACTTGTCATATCGAACGACTCAACCGGTGAAGTATTCGGGGTTTCCACCAAGGCAGAATAATTTCCAGCAAAACAACCAACAACTCCAGCAAGCACAGCAAGCTCCGCAAGCCTCTCAACCCTCTCAAGCACCTTCATCAAACTTTGAGGCAGTGATGCTTGAATTTGTCAAGGATCACAAGGAGCAACAATCGATTCAGACCAAATTCAACGCAGATGTGGGGACAGCGATTAGTGAGCTTAAAACTCAAATGGAGTCTCTGAGCACTCATGTGAAGATGTTGGAAAACTCCATAGCACAACAGGCCGCCTCATCTTCTCGGAATCCCGGACAGCTTCCCGGTAAGCCCGATCTTAACCCGAGAGAGCATGTGAATGCTATTTCTGTGTGCAGCGATGATGAGGATGAGAATCCGCCCTCAAATGTGCGAGGGGATGCTGCTGGTACGTCCATGGATAGAGGAAGAGGTAAGGTTGCGATTATGGAAGGAGTCGAACCAGATTTAGATAAGCCATACGTTGCTCCTCCGGCGTACGTACCTCCGATACCGTTTCCTCAACGATTGATAAGCAGTAAGAACCAAGAGAGAGTGGGCAGATCTATAGAAGGTCTCAAGAAGCTAGACATCAACATGCCATACGTGGAAGCAGTCCAAAAGATGCCTAATCGTGAGGTAATGACCAAAGAGAAGCACACCGAAGAGAACGAGACTGTAGCACTTACCGAGGAATGCAGTGCAATTCTTCAGAACAAGCTGCCACCTAAGTTGAAGGACCCCGGAAGCTTTTCCATTCCATGCACAATAGGTAACCTCGATATCGATAATGCTTTGTGTGATTTAGGGGCAAGCGTGAGTATCATGCCACAAACAGTTTTCAAGCGGATGGAGTTTGGGAACCTTAAACCGACGAAGATGTCTCTACGCCTCGCGGATCGTACGGTAAGACATCCGGTGGGAATCATTGAAAACGTTCCCACCATGGTAGGTAAGCTTTGCATTCCCACTGATTTTGTTGTACTTGAGATAACGGAAGACACTAGGACACCTATTATTCTTGGTAGGCCGTTCTTAGCTACTGCAGGTGCGACGATAGACGTACAACAAGGAAAGTTGTCCTTACGTGTCAAAGACGAAACGATCGAATTCATCCTGCCCAGCCCCATGGACGAATCACCACTCAAGGAGTCTTGCTTTACAGTAGATTCACTGGACGAGTTAGAGAAAGACACGCACGATCAAGTAAGTGTTTCTGATTCTCTTTTACGGTATTTGACACAAGTTGGCGATAATGCAGGATTTGCGGACGAAGGAGCTGAGGTGTATACGAAATTCATGAGTGCAATTACAGCACTAGGAGACGCCCCACATGAGGAGATACCACGTGATATGCATGCTGATTTCATAGCGGAGAAAGCATTCGAGCTTGAGCCCGACCCGCCGCCTTATTCTCGGTATGAGTACGTTGATTCCGATAACATATATCCTGCTGTTTTAAATGGTAACATGAGTGCAGATGAGATGAGAAGACATCCCACACGCGTGAAGAAGCGTAAGAGGCTCAGCTCTTCAATATGTATGTACGGGAATTATAGGGAGGATAGCCACGAACCTTCACTCGAAATTCAAAGGAGGCTGCACCCGCACTTGCACGAGGTAATGGAAAAAGATGTCATTAAACTTTTCAACGCAGATACCCCTTATCCAACCTTGGACAGCGAGCAAGTGAACCCCGTGCATGATGTGCCTAAGGGATGGCACGATAAGAAGACCCTACCTCATGACTTCCAATCAGGTGATTTCGTTCCACTTTCTAATTCTCGACCTAAGTCTTTCTCGGGCGACCTACTGCCTTGTTGGTCTGATCCTTTTCAGGTACGAGATGTGGAACCATGGAGTGATGCGGGTGACACGTTCAACGCCAATGGACAGCGGCTTAAGCTCTACCAAGCCGCTCAACCGATCGAAAGTGGAAACTCCATTTCCCTTTCCGATCCACCCGTCGCGCACGCATGAGGAATGGAGACGTCAAAGCTTAATGACGTTAAATAAGCGCTTTCTGGGAGGCAACCCAGCTGTTTGTTTTTACTTTTCATGTTTAAGACTCGGTTATTTAATTTCCATAAAAAAAGAACACAAAAAAAAAAAAAAAATAACACCACAAACGTTCTTCACTTCCTTCATCCTCCATCGGAGCTTCACGTCGAGGACGCCGTTCAATTCAAGTCTGGGGGAGCAGCTCACGTTTTTCAGGTGATTTCGTTTCATTTTCCTTTGATTTTTAGTTTTTAGGTTATTTTTGCGATTTTTAGTTTGTTTTTGTTTTCATTGAGTCAGAGTCGTCCCAAGGCACTTGTCCGGTGCCACGTTTTGAGATGAACCCTGAACTTAGGAATGCTTAAGAGGTTGACCTTTTCCGTTAGACTTTGCATGATTGAGCTAGGTTTTCCTATGCGTTAGAGCTTATTAGTCGGCTGAAAAACAATAGGTCGTAGTTCTTGGGAATCCTAGTGTTACTTGTGGGGATGTTTAGACGAGGTTGCTAGGCTGGTCTGTCGTTTATTTTCTCTACCCAGATGGTCATACTTCGTGTAGACGACACTTTACTTTGGTTACATTGAGGATCATTGGATCATATAAAATCGAGCTTGTTTTGCAGATTAAAAAGCACACACTAACACTCCGCTGTCGATAGAAATAGTGCCTAATAAGCATGATCAAAAATCGATATGAGTGCATCGACCTTGTTACTCCTTCGGTGGCTCGGGTCTAAGTGGTGGGTTGGCGATCATCTTTCTACGTCCTAAGGGCATGGCACAAAAAGCCGCCTACTCCGCTGCACTCTCACACGAGATGCATGAGTATACCGTCATCGGTAGTCTGGGTCTAAGTAGAGGCTGGATCCCTTCAAATCCGACGTCCTAGAAGCCTAGTGTGTATGCAAAGAAAAAGAAGAAAAGAAAAGAAAAGAAAAATGAAAAAATAAAAAGGAAACAAAAGAAGAAAAGAAAAAGTCATAAAAAGAAAAAGAAAAAGAAAAAGAAAAAGAAAAAGAAAAAGAAAAAGAAAAAGAAAAAGAAAAAGAAAAAGAAAAAAAAAAGAAGAAGCTCGGAAAGAAAGAAACAAGTATCCTCGGTTGACCTAGGTTTAGCATAGTCTGAAGTCTTTTCTGGTGGAGGGAGTTACGGTAGTGTGTCTAGTCTCCTTTGATTTACTTTCTTATGGGTAACCGTGGTGGACCTAGGATTAAGGCTGAAAACTCGATTAGGCCGAATTTGCTCTCGATTTGCTAGTTGATCGGTTAGGTTCGCTTTAGCGGTGTTTCTAGGAGAAGGGGAATTCTCGTATTTTTCACACCCCATGTATTCCACGTTTACGTTTGCTTAGGGACAAGCAAACATTCAAGTCTGGGGGATTTTGATCATCTCGTTTTCATACGTATTTCTTGCACGATTTAGGAGACGTTTTTGATACATATGTGATGTTTTACGTATGATTCCGTATCCGTTTTACTTGCTTTCGTGCTTTTCATGTTCTTACAGGTTTTTACGCGTATTTGGACTATTTTGGAGCTAAAGGAACATGCACGGAGCTAAGGAGCAACTTTGGGGATCATCACGGGACAAACGGGACGAGATTGAGCATGGAAAAGCCTCACCCGGTCGGGCACAACCCTTGCACGATCGGGCAAAACCTACGGCCAATTGTGTGGACCATTTAGCATGACTCGGGCAAGCATGCCCGATCATTTTGCCTTGTGCCCGAGCGGGCACACATGCCATGCCCGATCGGGCACCATTCCAGCACCACAGGACGCGCACGAACTGCCCTAGCCGCACCCGAGCGGGTACACTCACTACCCGAGCGGGTAGCGGCCCGAAACTGCTCAAAACTTAAGTAAACTTAACTTAAAACATAAGGGAACTCGTGGGGCAATTAGGGCAACAATTGGACCGACTTAGGAGGCTTAAAAGGAGGCAAAAAGACGTCATTACAGCAAGCTTACAGAGGAGATAAGCGAGGAGCATTGGAGATCAAGCAGCGCCACTTCGGTTTTGTTTGGTTTTTATGTTCCTTAGACTCTCTACTATGTTTATGTTTCTTTACAGATGCATGAGCGAGTAGTTTGTTTGTTCTAGGATAAGGGATTAGCCCTCGGCTATCCCGAGACCGTTTTTGATCTATTTTGAATGCATCTTCCCGTTTTAGTTTATCTATTCTCTGTCTGAGTGCTTAAATCTACTTGTGTTTGTGCTGATCACGTAGATGCATGTGTTAGGGGTTAGGAGAAGGACCGAAAGGAGAATTCTAGTCCTAGAAAGTCAGGTTTAGAACAACCGAGGTTAGGCCACGAAAGTAGGGTAGCAACGGTTGAGGGTGAACGGGCGAATCACAGAGTTTATGGGTTTAGTTCAAGGTGTCAGCCACGAAAGTAGGGGGCAGCTTGTCTAGATCACGTGTCTATGCCTTGAGAGAGGGTAGATATCATGTTAGGATCGTCCGCCTTAGATAGCTTTAACTGGGATTGCATAAGAGATAGGTTGATCGTCGGTTTCGGTAGTCTTGTGGTGAAACCGGATTCCTAGGACGTTTGTCTTATCGTTAGAACCCAAGTAGTTTATTTACATTTAGTATTTCATTCCTCATCACCATTCTTTCGTTAGCAAGTTTGATTCCTAATTCGAGTTTAGGTAGTGTTGCATAGTCTCTGTGGGATCGACACCTAAAATACTACACACGTGCCGTGCACTTGCGGGTAGATTAGGTTATTTATATTTAACTCTGATTACGCATCAGTTGTCCTACTGCCACTCTCACCCACACGTCCAGATGAGCTACCTGCTTCAAACATCGTAGGTACTCCCTCTGGATTAGTAAACCCTTAGGAATTTAGGAAACTTACAGGTATATTAGTTTCTGATTTTTCTGTAGTTGTCTCCCAATCCCAGCTCTTCTCCTCATCAAACACAACGTCCCTTGACACCTCCACCTTTCCCGTTTCAATTACGTAGACTCGGTACCCTTTACTTAGGCTGTTATAGCCCACGAAAACATAAGTTTGAGACTTGTCATCAAGTTTACCTCTCTTCTGTGATGGAACCATCCTATAGCATAGGCATCCAAACACCTTCAAATTTCCAATAGAAGGCTTATGTCCACTCCAAGCCTCTAAAGGGGTTTTATCTTTTTGTGCCCTTGTAGGCAATCGGTTTTGGATGTATTCCGAAGTAAATACTCCCTCTGCCCAGAACTTATTAGGCATGTTTTTATCCTTAAGCATACCCCTCGTCATTTCCATTAGGGTGCGATTCTTACGCTCAGCCACCCCGTTTTGTTGTGGCGTGTAAGCCACACTCAATTCTCTCATTATCCCCCTTTCAGCCAGAAAATCTGAAAACTCCTTTGAATTAAATTCTGTCCCCCTATCAGACCGTAGCTTTTTAACTTTCTTCTCCGTTTAATTCTCAACTTGAATCACAAACTTCCTGAATACCCCGAGTACATCAGACTTCAGTCTTAAAAAGTATACCCAGGTCATATGAGAATAATCATCTCTAAACGTGAGCAGATAAATACTCCCATCTAACGAGGGTATACCCATTGGTCCACATAAGTCCGTGTGGATCAACCCCAAAATATGTTCTGCCTTGTATTCTGATGCTTTCTGGAGTTCTTGCCTGTGTTGCTTCCCCTTCACACAGGCTTCGCAAACTTCTTTCACTAAAGGTACTTGTGGTAGCCCCTTCACCAAGTTACCCTTCTGCAACCTTTCCAGGTTATGTAAACCTGTGTGTCCCAACCTCTTGTGCCATAGATCAGACACTCCCAGTTTCTCTTGAGTCACTCTTGCCTCCTCCTTGACTATCCTCCATTTTAGAGGATAAGCCTTTCTAACCATAGGTACTTCCACCACCTTGGTTCCAGCTCTATCTCGAATCAAACACTTATTCTCTGTAAATACAACTTCATAGCCATTCCTCACCATTTGCGGCACGCTGAGTAAATTCTTGTCCAACCCCGGTACTAAGAAAACGTCCTTAATAACCTTCACTCCCTTCTTCGTATGAACTTGAATATTTACTTTACCGGCAGTGGTCAAAACCCCTCCATTTCCAACCTTTATAGGTACTCTAAAGTACCTATCTAGAGTTGTGAAATACTCTTCTTGCTTTGACATATGATTCGTAGCCCCACTGTCGACTAACCACACATCGTCTTCAAACACCTCATGTGTTAAATGTGCTGCCGTGGATAATGAGTTTTCCTCCTCTTCTTATTGTTGATTTAACTGTGCTTTATTCTGTGCGGGTCGCTTGTTCATGCATTCACGTGAAAAATGACCCAGTTTTCCACATGTATAGCACTCTTTCTTGCTTTTGTTTGGTTTGCTTTGCTCTCCTTGGGATTGTTTGTTTCTAAAGAAACACTGATTCTCCTGATGATTATCTTTCTTCCAAATACTGCAATACTTCTTTCCCTTAGGTTTGTAGTCTCCTTTCCCAAAGGATTTCTTGCTGGACTCAGATCTGCCATGATTAACCTTAAGTCCTTTAAATTTTGCCTGAAATGCGCCTTCTAGACCTCCACCATGTCTGTCTTCTAGTCTCGACTCTTGAGACTGAAGAGAAATGACAAGTTCTCCCACCGTGAGTGTGGTGAGATCCTTTGTCTGCTCAATAACCCAACGTATGGGTCAAAACGCTTCTGTAAGGAGCACAGAATCTTTGACACCAGTGTGTCCTCCTTAATCTCGTCTCTAAACGCCCTCATTTCATTCGCCAGTTCTGTTACCTTATTAGCGAAATCTTCTATACTCTCCTTCTCACCCTGTCGTAGAGTGTAGTAGTTTGCTCTCAAACGTTGGAGTTTGATCATCGCTGTCTTGGGATCGCCTTGAAACCTCTCTTTAAGGAGATCCAAGGCAACTTTTGACGTTTTGCACACAGACAGATGTGTTGCGAAAATCTCATCAGACACCGCACTAAACAAGAGTTGCAGTGTGGTCTGATCTCTTGCTTCTGCTTCTTCCCATGTCTGCACCGCCTTCTGTAAATCCTCATCCATGGGAATAGCCCCCGTAACAGGCTTCTCAGGTAGTCCTTCTGTGACTACCTTCCACAGCTGCTTAGACCTAAGCAGTGCCTTCATTTTTATGAGCCACAAGTTGTAGCTCTTCCAATCGAAAATGGGTATTTGTTGTATGGTGTTCATCGTCTTTGTTGGTTGCTTGTGCTGAAAGTATTGTGCTGTCTCTTGTGCTTGTAATGGTGCTTATGCTCCCTCTCGGCCTTTAGATCCGAAAATCTCTGATACCAATTGTTGTCAATATGCTCATGAATGAATTAATTGAAAGTCATGAGCTCCATCATCTTAATCTTCTTATCATGGTGCAAACAGAAAAATGAAACAACTCCTTGTGAATTTGATTCTCTCGTATGGCTTGCTTGTCTCTCTTCCTCACTGTGTTTAAGTGTTTTTCTCTCTTTCTCTCTGAAATGGTGTTTTCTGCAATTGTGTGTAATATCGTTTACACACTTCATTTCATATATATATTTTAGTGTTTTTACAAAAGGAGATTGTTCAGTATAACAACCTCTGACACCTAGGTATTAATTTGCCTAACAAACATAGACTTAGGCTCCCTCCTCTGCTGCAAATTGTTCCCCCATCTGACCCCTTTTTACTTGTGCATGGTGACGTTGACTTCGGGCCTGATGGGTGTTTTGGCTTCTGGGCTGGGCTTCCGTGTCTTGGACTTCATGTTGCTGGACTCAACACGCTGGGCCTGAGCGATCTGGGCTTGGCTGAATGAACTCGGCCCGCATGCTGGATATTTCCCTCTGGCTTCACCACTACGTCTCCAGGATCGACACCTAAAATACTACACACGTGCCGTGCACTTGCGGGTAGATTAGGTTATATTTAACTCTGATACGCATCACAACTCCAGAAGGTTCCTCTCGAATCCAAACAGCTCCCTTGTCACCTTCATGCTGGACAGCCTCTACATCTGTGTTAGGAAAGAGAAAGCGAGAGAGAGAATGAAGGAAGAGGACGTGAGTTCGTAGAAAACCTTAGAAGTAACATTAGTTTCAATTTGTTTGATTTGGATGGTCTTGGTAAATTATATATAAACTTATTTAGGGTTCATTACTTTAGTTTAGTTTCAGGTTTTGGAACTTGGAAATCCTATGAAGGAGTTGATCAAGCTATCCATGACAAGATCATGGCAAAGGATGTTGTGAACTGAGACGCAATGGCAACCTAGGACGCGGTCTGGCGAGACGTGGGTGAGCGAGACGCGACCGGATCGGACGCGGTTAGGCGAAACATGGGCGAGCAGGACGCGGCCAGGCGGGACGCGACCAGTTGGGGCGCGACCAAGCAGGACGCGAGACAACGGGACGCGGAGAGAAAGGATGCGAAGGCACGGGACGCGGCCAGGCAGGACGCGAAGGAGCGGGACACGGCCGACCAGAGTGCAAACGAGCGGGACACGACCAAACCGGACGTGACGACCCGAGACGCGAGAAAAAGCAGGACAACGGTTGATCAAGTTGCCAACTTCAGCGGACAAGAAAATATCGAGGAGCTGACTTTGCAGGCTGAAGCAGGCGATAGGCTTGCAGCCTATGGATGGTAGAAGATGCTCAGGACAAGGACGGGGCGTGAAAGAACGTGAAGGCCTCGGAATCATCGCGAAGACCTTGCACCAGAATCACAGGTGCAGGTTGCTATTTTTGTCGGGAACAAGGTGTTCTTGGAATAGGTCAAAGTTGACCATTTTTGGTAACTATCGGACAAAAATTTTAATTGTATCCCAGAGCATGTTTTTGATGTTTTGTGTAACGCCTAAGGGCATATATGTAACGGATTTCTTGAAATGAAAAGGTAGACCATTCAGAAAATTTTACAGTGTTCATTCTCATTACTTTCTCTCATTTGTTCTCTCATTTCCTTTGCATACTGAGTGAGCTTCTGTGTTCATTCGATTATTTACATTTCCGTTTGCACAAACAAGAAGAAAGATGGATAAAGTGAACTCACATTAAGCAACTAAATGTTTGCTGAAGTTCACTGAAAACAATATTTTACAACATCCTACAACCACAAATCATCCATCACCTTAAAAGCCTGCATTTACAATATTTGACGATTAAAGTAGAAAATTGCAAGGGTTGTGTTGTTGATTTAGAGATTATTATCTTAGAGGAAACACCATATGTCTGCATCATGATGGTGGATGTAGATTCGGAATCAGATAAATGCTTCTTATATATGGTTTCTTCATCATCTACATGAACCGATGCATGATCTTTTTGTTGAGAAAATAAAAGTAAAAACCTTAGCATTAGTGTTCTTGTTTCCCTTACCTAATAAATGGAACACCCCATAAGTGTTTGAAAAAAGCTTTTGAATCTTTTAATCTCTACAAGTATTTCATTAGCTTTAGTTGTCTAGAATGTTAAAGTTAAACATAGTAAACTACACATAGATATTCATGAGTGACTCATGAGAAAAGCATTGATGGCCTTTTGACCTAGGACCAACAATAACTAAGCCTCTAAGGTGAATTTGGTGTATGATCCTAAATGCCAGAAGAGTGATTTTGATGTAGGGGTATTTATGCAGTAACGAGAAATATTATAACAACGTAAAACTTGCTCCTTTCCAGGAAGAACTACAAACAAATAACTCCAAATACCAGTGCATAGCACCTGAAAATTGGAATCGAGATATAGCGTATAGAGACTTAAAATTTGCTCGTTCACGTGTCGCCACCTCGAACGCATGGAGGACACTTACAGAGACTGTAAGAACTATAATGTAATGAAATCTATCTCTCTATGTTTTACATTTTCATATGATTTGTCTCTTTGTAAGAGAAAAAAAGACATGAAAGAACATGAAAAATTGATACGTTGACATGGATTATGCAGTCACAATTCATGCTTATTGAAATGGAAGGATCGACGCTCAACAAATAAACGTCATTGAAGCTATACAGTTTTGGATGGGCTGAACAATGATAGAACTTGGTGTGTTCAAACTTATGTTTTTCTTGGAGATTTCTTCCCATATACCAGTTTAGTCATGTTTGTAATTCCCTTTCCACTACACAAGTTGTTAGCGGTAGCCCTTACGATCCAAGAAGGTGAAAATTTTACGAGCCTATAAAAAAATCTTGTTTGTCTTTGTTTTTGTACATATTAATAATAATATTATTTAATTTATGAACTCATATTGCATTTGGAGAACACATCTAATCTTGCAAGGACATATCACTTATTGGTTGTTCCTATTTTGCATTTTTTGTGATGTATATAAACTTCTTTTATTGTTGAACAACAATAAAAATATGTGATTTCTTTCGGTTATTTCAGTTAACTTTTATAGATATGATTCTATAAGTGTAGTTAATTTGGATTTCATTAGTCATATTATTAATATTTCTTTGTTCACAATATTTTCTTATATCATATATTTAACAATATATAATTATATTATAAATTTTAAAATGAAATAATTTTTGTTTATTTAAAAGTGTTTAAAATTTAAAAATTATATGATTAATATGTATCTTTTTTATAAATTTCTTAAAAATTTTTAAACGAAATTATATAGTTGATAACTATAGATTATTATGTAATTTTAATTTATGTGTGAAATCAATTATACAATTAGATAAAAAAAATATGTGTAAAATGTCTATTTTAGTAATTGTGCCATAAAAGTTTGATTTTAACTTTAAGTTGTAGAAACAAACAAGATTATAATTTTAAATTGTAACATTGAATTTGAAATATTAACATGTCAAAGTTCAAATTTGAATTTCAACTCAAACTCAAAATAATGATTCAAACTTTGAATCTCTCAGAAGAACATGTACAATGTTGAGAGTTTTGCCATTTTTATTGCTATCTAATTCATTCGTGGTGAATTTAAGCATATTCATTTGAAAATTTGTTAGATTTACTCTTCGAATGTTAATCATAATTATAAAATTTAATTATATTTTAATTAAATAAATTCAATTAATTATTTAATCATTTTGTGTGATAATTATAATATGTAATAGCTGCTGAAATTTATTTTTAGAAAATCATAATTTTTGGCGTCAATATAAATTTAATGATGAAAATATTTTAGGGAGCCTTAAATGATATATATATAAATATTTATATGTAGAAACTAATTCATTCTATCATACACAAATATAAACACAAAAAAAGAAGATTCTTATAGATGGTGCAACGCTTGTGCTTGGATACCCAATCTCCGATCTCGTCAAATTTTGTATTTGAATCTAGAATTCCTTGAAACAACAACAAAAGTGTCGGATAAAGAGAGAAAAACAAAGTAATAGATCCGGTTGAAGGTTAGATTTCTGCCGTGATCACTGTCGAGGTTCTTAACGTGACAAATAGCGCCATTCGGGAAAAAAAAACTATGTTGTTGATGACAATGGTGGAATAGCCGAGAGAAAGTTGAAGCACCGTTCAAAAAGTTTCATGAGGGTATACGTTATAATTGTAATGAATAATAGTATATTGGAAGAAGAATAAACGGTTGCATAACCATTTAGTTTGCATAAAAGTAACCAATAAAAAAGTTAACGTGGATGTTGAGGTGATAGCACCAAAATAAATGATCCGTCAAAAAAATTATTTTATGATTTGTCTCCATCTGCAGATGATTATTTATCAAATATGTGTGTAAACTATTCTGAAGTGTTAAATTTCGTTTAGAAACAACAAATGTATTTAGATTCTTTGAATTTTTAGACCGATTATTTTGTATATACAAACAATAGAAATAAAGGTAATTGATTTTGATAATATATACATGTTGTGAAGAAGAAAAGTTATAATATTACTGATGAATTGTAGCATGTGGAACATGTATTTAGAGAGAAAATAAATAGCAAAAATATCTTTCAGATTAAACTTTTTGAAAATTTAAAGACACGTTTCACGAAATTCAAATGAATTTTGAAATATGAAATAATCTTTGAATCCTTATCTAAATAGGAAAGGATTAGGATGAATTGTCTTGGTACTTAAATTTAAGTTAGAATAATAGAAGAGATTATGTAAGAATTTTTATTCGGACTGAATTTACAAGTATTGTGTTAATGCATCATTTATGTCAAGAATGTAATACACTGTTATGTCCTTGAAAAGTAGACAAGATTATGACGTACTTAAGTTACGATATTTTTTTGCAAAGAACTTTTTAAAGTTGGTTTAGTGGACAATTATCAAGTTTGATTCTAGCTCAATGAAGATCGTGGTGCTACAGGTGCGACGTTGCAAGAAATACAATCAATCGAAAGAAATTATGAGGAGGTTATAGCAAAAATGATGATCAATCCATATGTGAAAATGGTGGCGAACGATTTTCCAAGATTTGTAGAGCGAAAGCAAGAAGAGACGCCAAACAATGATGCATAACTATTTTTAACCTATTGGATGCAACAAACAATTTATATACGAAAGTTGTCTTGCACATCAATCATGTTCTTATCATTAAGATTGATAAGATATAAACCCGGTTACAATGTGAAGAGATTATTTTTTCGAACTATGCGTGAAATTTACCATTAAATAATCAATTTTCGAAAATAATTTATGGAACAAAAAATGTTTTAAAGGTCTAGGCATAATGTATCACAAGATTAGTGTTTGTAAAAATAGTTGCATGTTATTTTGAGAATAAAAAAAATCTTTTGAAATATAAATATTGCGGTGCAAACAAATTTCGTTTGAAAAACCATTTTCGGAAATACGTGTTATACAAAAAGATGTCCTACATATATATAGAAAACATGTTTACAAAATAATATGAATCAAAAGAAAACCGCTACGTTTATGAGATGATATTCAGAATACTTGATACGATCTTAGACCTACATTCTATTACTAAATTGATGGAAGTTAGATTAAAATCCTAATAATCTGATAGTAAAAATTGAAATTTATAACCCAAAAAAATACAAAATATATAAATTCATATATTAGGAGATACTATGAAACAAAGAGTTTTGATTAATAACACTTAATAATCATAATTCATTTCAGACCAATTACATAATAAAAATTTAGACTTAACATTGTTAGCCCTAAAAATCGTCTGATTTATCCATTAGCGTTAGACCTTCAATATATATTTCCTAGCAGCGATTGGGCGATATCTTAATCAATCGAATTAGCTCTATAAAATTTAGAATATACTAGGTGATACCCGCGCTACGCGCGGATTTGTGATTATTATAATGTGATCATCATGTAATTTGAGTAAGATTTTGTAAAGTGATATGCACACGTGCAATATGAACAGAAGGAATGAAAGTTTTAATGTAGGAATTAGATATATAGATGTATAAGTCCAAGCGAGTAGTAATAGCGAAGGTTTTTGCAGTGCACTTGAAAATTATCAACTATAAAATGAAAAAAAGGTAATTCATGATTTGAGCCGAAGTGCGTTGATAATTGTTCTTCTCATCTTTAGCTGCATAAATATTGAGATTTAAACGTAATCAAGTACTCGGTATTAGAAGTTCTTGAGATGGATAATATTTGGGTATTTTCAAAACGTACCTAAGTTTGAATTTCCCGATTGGCCTTAGTTGCGGATCTATGTAGATGTGGGTGGAACAGGACGGACGTAGTGTCAAAACATCTGTTGGAAAGATTTAAAAATGGTTAAAATGAATCATATTGAAGTAAATATATATTTAAAAATATATGGTATATAATGGTTTTTATTACCGTTGATCATAATGGGAGTAATGCCTGTAACGATCATGACGGTTTTGTTGAAAGTCATTTGAGCAACAATTGAACGAAAATGAATAGCAAGTTCGTCAAACATGATAATTTTTACGGAATGTTTGCTGTTTTTGAGATGTTTAAGTGTGGTTAGTTACTCGGTTAATAAAAGAAATAAGGAAATAGGTTGATAAAGTAATAATATTAAACTCACTTGTTCAATAACAATCGAATAATAATTTTTTGACCGGAGGTTGCCAAGCGCAAATTTGATCCTTGTATAGCAATCAGGAGGCCAACAACATCTGCAAGTTGTAATAGGTAATATAGGAGTTTTGTAGTAAAGAAGCAGTATATTAGATCTTGGCGTAAATGTATGTACCTGATACAAACTCTCTACGGTCGACCAATCCAACCAATTGCAGGTATGAACGCAAGTTGAATTTGTACGACGGAATCGAATGAATCGTGTCGGTCACTATTTGAACAATTGTGTCAGCTCTAAAAGATATTCGCATAATATTCTTGGTTAACTTGTATTGACCAACATTCGGAAGAATTGATAAATTTTTTATACATATATCTCCTTCTTTTATATGACCGTTGTATTTAGAAACATCGACAAGAGGTATATGTCCTTCGATGGCGGTTCCCTACAGTTATACCATATACATGCCGATGAAAGATATTGATATAATACGTAATACAAATAGTTATTACCAGACACTTACTGTTTCACTCAGGAATAAAAAGCCAAGACCAAGGAAACAGTTGTTATTTAAAGTTTCTTGTCTTCTCCAAATTCGCAAAAAACGTCCTAAAAGGTGTTGTTCCTTAGCGGCAGATGCAATAAATCCATGTTTTGGTATGCTATGCAGGCGTCGTATGCAGCTTGAGCTTTGATCTAAGTCATGGGAAGTAAGAAGTAAATAATAAGATCATCAAGAGATAAACATAAGTCAATTGAAGTAGAAGTGAACATAAACTAATGGAAAAGGTGATGCTGACATATAATATGCACATCAAATGGCGCGCTGGCGTCCTTCACCACCCAGCCAACTGAAGTATAAGCAAAAGTAGCTTCAATAGTTTTCAAACGAACATACCTATATATATATGTCTACGTACACAATATGCGTGGGAAGCACACATAGAGAAAAAGCTGGCTCCGAAAGATTCAAGGATGGACATCACAGATGTAGGGCAGACGAACATTATATACAAAGAAAATGGCCTTCCGGCGTCCCTCACCCCCCCAGTTCAAAACACACACCTATATATATATATGTATATATCTACATGCACAAGACGCATGGAAAGAATTAGAAGATCCTATCATGGTTCTCGTGGCATTTTATCCAAAGAGGATTTATGTCCCTTGTTTTTCAGAGAAGATGAAATGGAGAACAAAAGGGGGGGGGGGAACACGATTTCAAAAGGCTGAGAATAGAGCAGACTTTGCCGCGTAGATATGAAGAAGGAAAATAAGTAAAACAGACATGAAAGTTGAGGGCTGCGAGCTGCAGGATAAAGTTGGAAACAATAACATGTCTCGGGGCCAGAGATTGCACGGACAGAAAGATGCTCATGGAGGAACACAAAAACTGAGGAATAAGAAGAAGACCGTATGCTAGATTACAACACACGGCGAGAGAAAGACGAATTCGAAGGTAGCAAAGAACACCATATGCATATCAAATGGTAGCTACAAACATTGAGTTCGCTAAGAATATTGCATGACTCGGAGTCCGAAAGGAAGGAATGGCTTTTGAATATAACCTTGACATAAACGTTGTTAACACATACCTCATGGTGCGGACATATTGCAAGTGGATACAACGCGGCATACCTTAAACCTCAAGGCCCCCATGAGCAGGCACGACACACCCGACGTTTCCATCGGCTGAGCTTAAAACACAAATCGCTATGTGGAACAACTACATTCTACAGGGAAACATAATAATCATAGAAAGACACGCTAAATCGGATAAAAGAAAAGCAGGCCCAAAGTTTGTGTTTCAACAATTCGGCAGGGAAAAAGATTCATCCATAGCCCTCAGACACATATGAGGTTTACCCATACCTCATGATGCGGGCATAATTGAAGTTGATACAACGCGGTAGACCTAAAACAGCGCGTCGTCCATGACAACGCAATAGTAGCTGTGCGTGGCATACTGAGATTATCTTTATGGAGCATCATTGGATCTAGAAACAGGAAGTCTCTATGTGGAAACAACACATTATACAGGAAAAAAAAAGACACACAACATATATATATAAATAATTCCTTTTGCAGTGTACTCATAACTGAATAAACACCATAATAGGCAAATGTGTTCTGCAATGTACCAATGAAATAAGATATTGCACTTATTTCATTAATGAGTGATAGAAACCTTTAGGTCGAATATAAAGCAATGGCAATGTACCAATGAAATAAGATATTGCACTTACGTAGTCCCTGGACAACAGCACGATGCCCTTCTTCTTCTACATCAACAGGCCCACCATGATGTGCAATCACCGGCTCCGTTACCATAAGATTCATGGTAAGCACCAAACGCAAAGGGGAAACCTAACAACGAAAATAGCGGTCCCAGATTAAATGCGTGAGGAGATCTAGACTTAAGAAAAGGTAACAAAACCATAGTTACCAAATATAATGCATCGGTTCCAGAGTCAACCACGTCTAACCAGTTGTTACATGTTCTAATCGAACTCGAACTTAGGAAATTGTCAAAGAGATACTAACCGAGATGTTTACATCAATGTCGACATATATGTAATCAAATATGCGAGCTTGGAAAACATCTGTATCAGAAACTGAAAAATGCCAATACAGCAACAATGCTATTGGCATGGAATCATCAATAAAGATAAAGTCAAAGGTTTGCAGCAACTAACCCAACCTGGATAGTGGAGCAAGACATTACGCCTTCCGCAACAACCAATTCGTTTTCCTGAGCATCTCCTAGAAACTATGAACTGAGATATTCATATAATGGAATAACCTTGGCTTGAGTACCAACATTGCTGAATCGACCAACCGAGGCACGTTCCACGCGGAAAAGTCCGGTGAATTGATGTGAGCAGTAACGTGTTTATTGCACGTGTGCATATATAACTATTCTGTGCCTCTTTTCGATTTCCAGATCCTGCATAGAAGAAAATCTGTAGGCTGCACGGAATTAGGATGCAGAAAGCACAACAAACCCGATATTGAATAGAAAGAATCACATTGGTCTTTGAAGAGGCATTCAACAAACCCGTCGGCCTTTCTCTTTCTTTGTCTAACCCAAATCCGAGGAAGAAACTGACGACCTAATAGTCATAGAAGAGACAGTTGAAGGTACCCGAGGCGACGGCATGCTCCCTAGCCATGTCTGGTTTCTTCTAGGGTGTTCCGCCTTTTCTGCATAATGTTGGTGGTTCGGTGTGAATTGCATTGATTTCATTCAAAAAGCACTCCCAAAACACAAATTTACAATTCCTCATATTCAATGATTGCAATACTAAAAATTGATTTCTATGGAGTCCTAGATGGATACCTTTCTAATAGCAAGCATTTGTTGGAAGCAGTCAGGTTTCAAAGCCATCCTAACGATTCCAATTGGTACATCGCGATGGCCGAGCAACCAGTTTACGATGCAAGGCTCTCTTGAAACCCAAAGAAACCGGAGTCTGCACGGAATTAAAAAGGGAAAGTCCGGTGAATTGAAGTGAGCAATAACGAAGGGGTAAATAGTGGTATTATGATTTTAAAAATACCTAAAATTCTTGCAGGGCGGCGTTGATTATGAGATGTTAAGGTTACGCAAAACGATTAAAGAAAGAATGGTGAGGTCTATTTGTTCCTCTTGTTGATTCTCAGAATCTGCATATAAGAAAATCTGTGTGTTTTACGGGATCAGGATGCAGAAAGCACAACAAACCGAATCTTGAACAGAAAGTAGCACAATGTCTTTGAAGAGACATTCAAACCCGTTGCCCTTTCGCTCTCGATTTCTCACGCAATTCCAAGAAAGAAACTAACGGCCTAATAGGCATTGAAGAGACACTCGAAGGTACCTGAGTCGTGGGTATGCCCTTGAGCCTTGTCTGGTTTCTTCAAGGGTTTTCCGCGATGCCTGTGTCGTCGGCATGCTCCTGAGCCATGTACTTCGGATTCGATGATGCCTTTCCCGATTCCGGAACAAACTCGTCCAAACCTGCAATTCCAATGGCGTGGACCTCGGATTCGATGCTGCCTTACCCGATTCCGGAACAAACTCATCCGTAGAAGGTCAGAGAAACTTCTGAAGGAATAGCTTGCTCTGCTTCCGTATCCTGTTCCACTGCTGGTCATTGTATCGTCGATCTCGGTGGCGGCACGATTTGAATTTAGGAGGGAAGAATCGAGGAATTACTTGTCTGCTTGTGCTTGCCCATTTCCTAAAAAACCATGGCGATACATAATCCCGTGCCGATAGAGCATATCTGTGCCGACCTAGGTATCACCTTGCAATGCCAGATTCAACCGGTGCGCCCCGCTTTGACCCCTTTCGCCGTCGTCGAGGCTTATGCAATGAACGCAAGAAGAGGGAGCGATTCAGTGATCGGGAGTCGTAATCTCTCTCTTGATTAAAGGCTTACACTGTATGTGAAGAAGGGAGTAAATGAAGAAATCAATAAGAGAACACGGGTGTTCAAGGTGGCAAAGGAGGTTTTTTCCTTCCGCTGATGTGTCAGCATGAAGAGGGAGGAAAAACCTCCTTTATATATATATATATAGATTTGTACATTGATTTGGGACTGCAATTTAATACATTGCATTGTGATTTTGCAGTTTAGTATTGGGTTTTTATTCATTAATCTAGAGTGAAAACAGGTGACGAAATGTCATAGCAACGCCTTTTGTTAAATAATTACATATTTTGTAGGACACGAAGTGGTAAACATTAAACTTAAATATTATGTAAAAAATTGGTCATAGGCGAATAAATCAAATACGCATCTAATTTTTTGTTTCGATTTTTTTTTTTGTCTGATCGATTGTTAGAGGCTATTATCAAAGCAAAATCAATTCCAAGCATCGTTAGGAACATTCTTATGATATACTCATCGTTTATAAATTCTAGAAAACTGAAAATTTCATTGTTGACTTTGCACAATAATAAGTCGTAGAAATAAATGACGTATAATATGAACGGCTGACAGCATTATGATTATTCAAAATGCAATATAGGCCACATATATATATATATATATATATAATTAAAGGTTTTTATGTCTATGAATCGATTTATTTTGTCGAACCATATATATATATGATTATATTATATCATATCAATATATATCATATAATATATTGACTTAATATAAAAAAGAATGGACGAGAATATTCTGATAATTAATTCATTAGATCAATAAATTTACTTTGACTTGAACAAAAAAGTCACTCGAACAAAAAGGTGCTCTACTCTCCGACTTGAATTCAGATAGAAAATCATTTATAATAGAGGAAATCTATACAAAAATATTCCCCTCATACATAAAATTAATAAAAATTTCTAAACCAAATTTTAGTTTAAAATATTATTCTTTTAAATTTCAAAATAAACCTTTTCTGATTCTACGAGATAATTTGTTCTCTTTAATTAATTAATTTAGAACCCACCTATGATATACGGCATATTATTAATATAATAATATCTAAATATTTTATAATATCTATTGTTTATTTTAGGTAGCATTATATATAAGACTATTGTATTTTTTTAAAGTTACAATTTATATATGTATGTAAACTAACATTTTATTTAAGATTTATTGTATTTGTATTTTTTATATTTCTTTACGTACTTTTGAATCGAATCACTAATAGAAATTAAAAGTATAGAATAAATAAAATATAGTAAAAAGGTGTAGTATGTTGGAACGTGACCCGCAATAATAATTACTGATTTTTTTTATTATACCAATCAAAATGAAAATAAAAAATAATATAAAAGACATACGATAATATGCACAAATTTTCAATTATTATAACTATTTGGAAACCAAATTTAACATAATGACAATTGTATTTTTTATTTTGGAATCTTAATCGATGACAATAGTTTCTTCTTTTTTTTAAAAAACGTTTTTTGTTTTGGTATAATATTGAAATTCGATAGTCATCGTATATACCTTTGTACCTTATATCAATTATAACATTGTCTTGTAGAAACTTTTTGTCAGTATAATATTGAAATTCGATAGTCATCGTATATACCTTTGTACCTTATATCAATTATAACATTGTCTTGTAGAAACAAATATTTTTTGTCAGTTGATTTAAACTTTAAAATTTATTTGAAAGAGGTTAAAATAAGAATATTTATAGGTTATTTTATCAAAAACTATTTTTTATTAATATTAAAATATATTCGAACAAATCAAACTGAATAATATTGGAAAAAATATGCATACATATGCAACAAATATTAGAAAGGAAAAAAATCATGTAATATCTATATAAAAGTATATTCATGCTAAATATAAACGTATTTAGATTATGATTTAAAATGCTAATTCAAAATTTAAAATTTAAAATTCTATAGTGTTTAGCAATATATTTCATGTAAAAGAATATGATTATAATTTTTTTTAGCAATAGCGATTATTTATTATGAGTTTTATTAATGTATATCTTTAGTGAAGATCATTGATTTCTCTCTATATGAATTTGGAAAAGAATTTGGTTTGCATAACGTAGTTTTAAAAGAATTTGTTTGTTATATTTTGGTTTTGGAAAAACTGGTAGAAAGAAAAAGTTTCAAAAATTTTATTAGATTATTTATGGTATGTTGATTTCATTAGAAATTGACATTGATATATACATATATTGTATAAAATTATTTAGAATACATTTTTTTCTAAAATAAATAATATAAAGTAATCTTCAAATCACAATTTGAGGATACACTAATGCACCATGTTTTTTCTATGAGATAAAATACATCAAAACAAATTTGTTAAAGAATACCAAACACATATCCCACAATGCAATTCCACATAAAGGAAGAAAGTAATACAAAAATGATGAAAAAGAAATTAAAGCACGATACAAGTTTATCTAATTGAACATATTGAAGAGCTGTGTTCCTACAATTGTGCTTTTCATCTTAAGTTTTGCCAAATTTCAAGGACATGCTCTAGATATTTATCGACAAATGTTTTCATGAAAGCTTCCTCGCTTCTTCTAATTGTTGTGTAGTAAGTGGAGAGAGATATATATCATCTAAAATGCCCTTCGAGGCCAATAGAACTATGACTAAACATCCTAGGATGATCCTGAGCTCCACACCGGAGAAAATGATATTCTGGTGCTTGGGAATATCTGAAGACCTCTTAACGATTCTATTCACAAATATATTCATCCTGTTGTTTATCTTCTCCTTTGATACACACAAATTGAAAGGCTCTTGTTACAATTATTGCAACGAATTGCAACGAAAAATGTTGAATTATCAACTGCAAAAAAATTGTTGCAATCCATTGGCATTTCCAATGGACTATCAATGAATATAATTCGTCGCAATTTTGCCGATGAATTCTTTGGAAGACCGTTGAAAACTGAATATAATTCCAAAAGGCATCCATTGGAAGTGCCAACGGGTGCCCGTTGAAAAACGTTAGAATGTCGATGCGATCGTTAGAATAAATGGAACTATCGATTTTAACGGGCATCCGTTGGAATTTTCACTATTTATACAACAAACCGAATCCGTTGGAATTTTCATTATTTATACACCAACTCAAATTGATTAGCACCAAGCCATGAACACAAAATATACATTCGAAAAATGTCTTCTTCTTCTTCTTCTTCTTCTTCTTCTTCTTCTTCTTCTTCTTCTTCTTCTTCTTCTTCTTCTTCTTCTTCTTCTTCTTCTTCTTCTTCTTCTTCTTCTTCTTCTTCTTCTTCTTTTTTTTTTTCTTCTTCTTCTTCTTCTTCTTCTTCTTCTTCTTCTTCTTCTTCTTCTTCTTCTTCTTCTTCTTCTTCTTCTTCTTCTTCTTCTTCTTCTTCTTCTTCTTCTTCTTCTTCTTCTTCTTCTTCTTCTTCTTCTTCTTCTTCTTCTTCCTCTTCCTCTTCCTCTTCCTCTTCCTCTTCCTCTTCCTCTTCCTCTTCCTCTTCCTCTTCCTCTTCCTCTTCCTCTTCCTCTTCTTCTTCTTCTTCTTCTTCTTCTTCTTCTTCTTCTTCTTCTTCTTCGAATGTATAGAAAAAAAGATCCCGTAACCGATAAATTTACATAACAATTCTTATAAGGATTTGAGCAATTCAAGAGTTTTGCGTCGATGCAACCTTTGTGACAAGAACGTGGAAAAATGTATGTCCCATAAAAGATAAACTAACATGGAGTATCTAAGTTAAGACATTGTTTGCAAACATATTTACAAGGTGGATTTCATAGAGAACTATGGACTTTGGTTCTTTCACAATGAAGATTGTGGCGTTCAAGATAGTGAACGAGAAACACAAGCAATGAAAAGAAATGAAGAAAATCATTGTTAAACAATGAAGACCAATACATATGTGGAAATGATGTTAGATTCTTTTTCTGAAGTTGTTAAGCAAACACATGAAGAGATAGTGAACAACGAGGCACATCGATTTTTCAACCTATTTGATTCAACGAAACAACCTATATATTTAGGTTGTCATGAGCACTAGTCTCGGTTAACCGTGTCATCAAGATTGATGACTATAATGTAGTTAAAAATTGTATGAATTCATTTTGCAAACCATGCGTGACTATTTACCGGAAAATAATCAAGCTCTTGATACATATTATGAAATAAAAAATGTTTTAAAAATTTGGGAATGCCACATAAGAAGATTGATGTTTGTAGAAATAGTTGCATGGTTTTTTAGGGAGGAGATAAAAACCTTTTGGAATGTAAATTTTGTTGTGCAAGAAGATTCATTAAAAACCTATCTTCACGAAGATATGTTCCGTAAAGGAAGATGTTCTTTGTGCTTTTAGTAAACATGCCGAGAAGGTTGTATGAATAAAAAATCCGCTACGGAAATGAGATGGCATACATAACACTCGACGACTGAACAAATTGGTAAGGCTTGGATAGATTTCAATGAAATATTTTCTGAATTAGCGTATAAAAGGAGAAATGGGTATCTTTGTCTGTGCAACGATAGTTTAAGTCATATGGACAATCCGAAAGTTAAGATTCTCTATGGCCTCTAACTTTGTCTTTATATAATTAGTCTCTCGAGATGTGTCTGAAAAAAGAAGTCATTGTTCTGACATTGCTTATTTCGGACCCAAAACATTCGAAAAAAAGTTTTGATCCCTTTTTGCAGCCCTTAATTCATGAATTAAGAGATTCGTGCAACAATATAATTGTTGCATATGATGTAAGTATGAAGAAAAATTTCACATTGAAAGCGGTCTTATTGTAGACAATTAATGACTTCCCTCCCTATGGAATGTTATCTAGATGGAGCACGCACGAGGGACTAACATGTCTATATTGTATAGAGGATATATATTCTTTTCGCCTATTAAATTGAAACGAATCATGTGGGTTTGAGTTTTATAGAAGATTTCTTCCCCATTGACATCCATTCAGAAAAGATAAGAAACATTTTCGAAAAAATGTGGAAAAGAAAAAGGCACCATGCATGCAAATATGAAGCAAATACTATATGAACAGAAAAACACGATGACATATTTACAAGAATCGACGAAATGTGGTGGAGATCGTAAGTATAAAAAACTATAAGGCCAAGGTAAATTGCATAACTGATATTAATGTAATATATTTTAGGAACTACCATATTGGAAATCACTCATATTACGTCATAGTATGAAGATTAGGCATATTGAATTTTTTTAATAACATCTTTAACATTGTTTTGAATATGACAGGAAAAATGAATGATAACATGTAATCAAAGAAACATTTGAAGACAATATGTCAAATATATGAGTTAGAGTTACTCGACGAAAATATCCTAACATTCAGATTGTGTGGGCCAACAAAAACAATTATTGAGGTTGTTAAAAGAAGAAGTTAAATTTTCAGATGGATATGTATCAAGCATTGCGCAGTGTGTCGATATTATGGGTTCAAGGCTCATCGGGTTGAAAAGCCATGATTGTCATGTTTTCATGTATCGACTCATTCCAATTGTATTTGCTGAGCTATTACCACAAAATGTTCATGACGTGTTATGCAGAAGTAGCATTTCTTTAGAGATATATGTTAAAAAATTTAAAAATAAATGAATTGGAGTTATTGAGAAAGGAAATCTCCGAAGTATTATGCTATTTGGAAAGAGTTTTTCCGCCTTCCTTCTTCAAATGTCATAGAACTTTTTCTAATAAATTCACCACACGAGGAAATAATTAGTGGCTCAACCCATTCAAAAGGTTTTTCTTTCATTTAAAGAAAAAGGACAAAAAAAAACAAGCGGTTGAAGGATCTATTGTTAAACAATACTTGTTAGAAGAAATCACATATTTCGGCGCATTTTATTTCAAGTCCCATATTCAGACAAAATCGAGAAGATTAGAAAAAGATCACAAAACTATCTATACCAATATTATTCTTAGTTTCTTGCAATTCATGAGATCTTTACACTAATTGGATGTACGAGAGAGACATTCAAGGTATATTGGCTACACTAGAGAGATATAATTACGTTAACACACATAAATATATTGTTAAATTATCAAGAGCTATTACCTTTCGAAAAAAGGTTCAAAACAATCACAATGGACCTTTTAATTTACATATATATATATATGTTATTATGTATATTAATATATTTTCATTACTAGATCACTGATGAAGAATTAATAAGTACATATCCTCATCTAAATGTATATGATCTCAACAAAATGAAAGTTCAACATTTTTTCTCGTGGTTTAGAGATTACGTAAGTACACATATTTTCGTATATATACTTAAAATAATATATATTATAAGTTGTTTGTTATATTTTGGCTTTCGAAAAACTGGTAGAAATAAAAAATTTCAAAATTTTTATTAGATTATTTATGGTATGTTGATTTCAGTAGATGGAGAGAGTTGATGTATAAAAGAAAAGATCTCGTAACCGAGAAATTTACATAACAATTCTTACATGGATTGGAGCAATTCATGAGTTTTTCATCGATGAAACCTTTGTGTCAAGAACATGGAAAAATGTTATGTCCCTATAAAAGCTGAAAAAACATAAAGTATCGAAGTCAAGACATTGTTTGGAAACATATTTACAAGGTGAATTTCATGGAGAATTATGGAATTTAGCTCTTTCACGGTGAAGATTGTGGCGTTAAAGATAATGTGCGAGAAGCAAAAGCAATGAAAAGAAATAAAGAGAATGATTGTGAAACAACCATGACCAATCCATATATGAAAATGGTGTGAGATGCTTTTCATAAAGTTTTTGAGCAAACACATGAAGAGATGGCGAACAATGAGGAACGCCGATTTTTCAACCTATTGGATTCAACAAAACAATCTATATATGCAGGTTGTCATGAAGACCAGTATCGTTTATCCTTATCATCAAGATTAATGACTATAATGTAGTTGAAAATTGTATGAATTCATTTTTGCAAAACCACGTGTGACTATTTATCAGAAAATAATCAAGCTCTTGAGACATATTGTGAAACAAAAAATGTTTTGAAAGATTTGAGAATGCCACATGAGAAGATTGATGCTTGTAGAAATAGTTCCATATTGTTTTGGAGAGGAGATAAGAACCACTTGGAATGTAAATTTTGCTCTGCAAGCAGATTTCGTTCAAAAAAGTCATCTTCACGGAAAATATGTTCCGTAAAAAATATGTTTTTTTATGCATGTAGTAAACAGGTCAAAAAGTTTATATGAATAAAAAATCCGTTGCGGCAATGAGATGACATGCAGAACACTCGACGGATGGACGAATAATGCAACATCCATTAGATTGTAAGACTTGCATAAATTTCAATGAAATATTTTTCAACTTTGCGTATAAAATGAAAATGTTTATCTTTGTCGATGAACTGATGGTTTAAGTCAATATGGAAAATCTGAAAGTCAATATTCTTTGTGGCCTATGATTTTGTCTCTTCATAATTCTCCTCCCGAGATGTGTCTGAAAAAAAGAAGTCATGGTTCTGACATTGTTGATTCTAGAACCAAAATATTCAACATCGGTCTTGTTATGGAATAATATAATTGTTGCATATGACGAATTAAGAGATTTGTAGAATAATATAATTGTTGCCTATGACGTAAGTATGAAGAAAAATTTCACATTGATAGCGGTCTTGTTGTCAACAATTATCGACTTCCCTCCGTATAAAATGTTATCTTTATGGTGCATGCACGAGAGACTGACATGTATATATTGTATGGAGGGTATATATTCATTTTATCTATTAAATGGGAAGAAACCGTGTTGATTTGATTTTCATAGAAAATTTCTTTTCCACTGACATACATTTAGAAAACATAAATTTTTTTTTGAAAGAATGTGACCCGAAAAGAAGAGGTATCATGCATGCAAACATGAAGAAAATACTATATGAACGGTGAAACATGATGAAAGATTTACACGAAGATCAGAAAAAGATCACACAAACTATGTATATCAATTTATTCTCTATTCTTGCAATGCATGAGATATTTACACTAATTGGACGTATGGGAGAGAAATTCAAGGAATATTGGCTTTTCACTAAAGGGATATAATTACGTCCACACACACATATATATTGTTCAATGATTAAGAGTTACCTTTTGAATGGGTTCAAAGCGACCACAATCGATCTTTTAATTTACATATACATATATATGATAACATATATATATGTGTGTGTGTGTATGTTAACATATTTTCATTACAAGATCATTGATGAAGAAGTTATGAGTACATATCTTCATCTAAATGCATATGAACTCAACAAAATGAGAGTTCAACATTTTGCCTCGTGGTTTAGAGATTACATAAATACATATATTTTCATATATATATATATATACTTAAAAATAATATATATTATAAATAATCACTCATTTCTATATTATATAGGTTCAGGGTTGTGATGAGAGTCATCCTACTTGGTTAATAGATTTGTCTAATGGTTCTACAAGACTAATAATGTTTACTCGGGGATACACACACAAACACGGAAAACATAGAAACACATTCAATTACGGCGTTTGCGTTAATAATGAAATAAAGAATGATCATTTCTACGAAATTTTGCACCGAATCCTACAGGTGGAATATCTTGGTCTCAATAGGTTCAAGATAATGCTTTTGAAATGTCAATGGTTCGACCCTACCATAGGATATGATCCAACCTACTTTATATCTAAATGAATGTCTAATTGACTAAGATTTGTTATAGATATTCTATCTTTCAATTATGTTATAGTCGGAGTCCCACTCATGGTAACCTAGTTGAATTGGGGGAAGCTATAGGTATTATTGTCGGTCTCCAAAACTTCTTTTTTTTTGTTCTGGAGCCAAGAGTTATTTCTTTCAATCTCTATTCTTCTACCCATAATTGGTATGAGTATTTATCCTGATTTTGTATTCTCACAAGCAAGTGACAAGGCCGAATCTATCTAATTATTTTTATGAATAGTTTTTAGGAATTAAAAAAAAATAAAAAAATCAAGTTTCGAGCAGCATCCCTACTTCGGGAGGTAAACTCGATAGGGAGGAAGGACACAACGTGCATCTATACGGCCTAGATGCGCGATATGAGAGTTCGGTTGCGCTTGATAATGAACAACACCAAGCGAAGTTGTTGTAACAAGAACACCAAACCAATATGGGCAACAGATGATGTATTCAATCAACTCCTCCGACATTGGGAGTCAGAGGACTTCATGGTAAAAAGTTGAAAGGACAAAACAATTGGTACAACAAGAGAGTTTCCGAGGATGATCTGCATCGTCATACCTTGGGATCGAAGTTCTTTCCGAATATAAAGAAAGAATAGGTAAGAAATTTACATTTATAATTTAAATTCATTTTTATTTAAAGTTGTTACCTAATGATATTATTTTAATGTTACAAATGCAGAGGATGTTAAGAGAACCGACTCTATTTGAGCTGGTCGTTGAAATTAACACAAAGAATAAGTTCGTCGTTAGGGAGGTCGACGAACCTAAGCTTGTTGAACCTCCGGGCAGAGTGGATTGTGAAAGCTATGGTAGACAAGATCACGCAACAATCACAAGCAATCGATTCATCTCTTGATGAACTTAGTCCTTTAAAAAAGGACAAAATTTATATAGAGGTAAATAATAACGTTAATGTTAATAATTCTTTAATTATATATAATTTTTAAATCAGTTACTAACTTTAATTTGTGCAATGTTGCAGTATGTTAGATATTGTAGAGGACACCACGACGGTACCCCTACGGGCCAAGAGACTTTCACGCAAGAATGAGAGACTACAATTCGAGGAACGCAAGATACTCTTCTAGAAACGTAATTTATACTTCGAGATACGCGAGTTCAGATGCATCATATGGATAATAACATGGAGTTATTGTCCAATCAAGCGTATCAACCACCACAACTGACATAGGCAACATTCCGAGACAATAATTGATCATAGACTCCAATGTGGGCGGGGACAAGGACAAAGAAGACGGTGCCGGTTTAGATGATATGTATTCAATCTATTTTTTAGTTTTTTACATATAACATAAACATTTTTATTTTATTTCTTTTATTGCTTTTTATTTTTTTATTAAATATTCGTCAAATTATCAACGGATATTCGCTAATACGAAAACAAAATTATCAACGGACATACGATGGAAAACTATAAAATTTTTCATAAATACAAAACCTATGGGTATCCGTTGGTAAATCCCGTTAAACATCTCAATGGATGAACGCTGGTACCCAAGAAACATTTGCAACAAATACCTGTTGCAATTTCAACGAGCATCCGTTAAATTGTTGTAACGGCCACCGTTGTACTGTCCAATGGAAACATGCAATAAAATCTCTTGATAATTTTCAACATATATTATCCATTACAAAGCCGTTGGAAACGACAAAAATGTGATTTTTTTTTTCAATTATTGATTCCAACAGCTTGAAATTCGGTTAAAAAAGTCATTCTTAACAAACACTGAGTCATTTCTAATGTATATGATCCTTAGAAATGACCTGTTTTTTTTCATAATGGAGAAGGGTTCAATAACCAAATATCATGTTCAACGTTGATAAAATTTTGGTTAAAATAAATCATTGTTTGTTTCTTAAAATTATTAGTACGATCACTACATGGGTTTGATGATTGTTAATCTGAAAGTCAAAACACATAGATGAAGAATATGATGAAGTAACATACGAATTCTTTCTCACAACAATTGATGCGTGTCAAGTTAAACAAGTTAACCTAAGACTACCCGCAAGTGCACGACAGGTGCGTAGTAGTTAAGGTGTTGATCCCACGAGGGCTGGTGTAACACGATCTAAGAATCAAAAGTAGAATCAATGCTTGCTGCGAAGAAATAAGGGTGATAAGATGCAAGTATGATGATGATGCAGCGGATAAACGAGTCCTAAACAAAGAGACAAACGTCCTAGAATTTGGTTGCACCGTATAGCCTACGAAACCTATCTCCGGTCAATCTAATCGTGCATTCCCTATCAAGATATCTAAGGCGGACAATCCTAATGTAGAACCTACCCTCTCTCAAAGCATAGTAACATGGCTAGATTGAGTCATCCCCTACTTTCGTTGCTGACACCCCAACTAAACCCCATTGCAATTCATCATTCGCCTGATTCAACCCTCAACCGTTACTACCCTACTTTCGTGACCTAGTCTCGGTTGTTCTAAGCCTGATCCTCTAGGACTAGAATTCACCTTTCAGTCCTTCTCCTAATCACTAACACATGTATTTACGTGGCCTTTGTAAACACAAGATAATAAGCGCTCAGACAAAGAATAGATAAACAAAACGAGGAGATGCATTCATAAATAAATCTACTACTCAATCATGAGTCTAAACATCATAAACGAAATCAGTAGAGTAAGGAGCATAGAAATATCAAACGAGAGATGATCCCGAATCGATTTCCGACTCCTTGTTGTGTCTCCCAACAAAGAGGGCTCTTGAATGGATGGATGGATGTTGTGCATCCTCCTAGGGTTCTCCTCTATGTTTGCTTGCCTCTGAACTCAATTGGGGCTCCCTTTTTATACAAATTCTCCGTTGGAGATATTACAGGGAAGTTGTTATAGGATGCCCCTGTGTGGGCTAAGGAGGCACCCCGCGCGGGCTCCTCATTTTCTCCATGACCCGCACGTGCTAAGGGCTAGCACGACTCGGGCAACAATTTCTGGAACACCACCCCATGCGGGTCAAGTTGCATTCCTTGCCGGTTTCTCATCTCGTTTGCTCCATTACGATCTCCAATGCTCGTACTTTGTCCCGTGTATGTTTTAGTGCTCCGAAACGAACAAAATACGCTTTAAAATCTATAAGAAACATGAAAACACAAAAACAAGTAAAACAGATAAAAAATCACACGTAAACATCGCAACTATCGTCATAAACATATATAAAATCATGCGAGAATCGTGTACGGAAACGAGATGATCAAAATCCCTAAAACTTGAATGTTTGCTTGTCCATAAGCAAACGTAAACGTGGAACACGTGGGAGATATAAAATGTGAGAATTCCCTTTTCCCTAGAAATACCGCTAAAGCAAACCTAATCGATAAACCAAGCAAGTTAGAGCAAATTTTGGTCTAATAACTTTCAGTCTTCATCTTAGGTTCACCATGGCTACTTTTAAGAAAGTAAATCAAAGATGAGCTAAGTGAGAAACCACAACTCTCTCTACCAAACAAGAATTCAAACAAATGCTAATCACATAATTAAAGAGGATAATTGTTTTATTCTCGAGCTTCTTTATTCTTTCATTCCATTTTTTTCTTTATTCTGATTTTGCGAACACACTATGCTTATAGGACGTCAAATTTGAAGGGATTCAACTTCTACTTAGACCCAAGCTACCGATGACGGTATATTCTTGCACCTCGTTGAAGAGTGCAGTGGAGTAGATGGGGGTTTTATGCGCCTTGCTCTTAGGACGTAGAAAGATGATCACCAACCCACCAGTTAGACCCCAAACAATCGAAAATGTATCAAAGTCGATGCACTCATATCGATTTTAAATCATGCTTTGAGGCATTATTTCTATCGATAGCGGAGTGTTAGTGTACGCTCTTATTTTCTGCAAAACAAGCTCAACTCATGCGATCAAATCATTCTCGTGAAAAAGAAATAAAACATCGTCAATATGAAGTATAATCACTTGGGTAGAGAGAATGAACAAGAAACTAACTTAGCAAACTCATCTAAAGTTCCCATAAGTAACACTAGGATTCCCAAAGACTTACGACCCACTCATTCCTCAACCATCTAATAAGCTCTAACATGCAAGATATAACGGAAAATGTCAACTTCTTAAGCATCCTAGGTTCAAGGTTCATCTCAAAACGTGGCACCAGACAAGTGCCTGTGACTACTCTAACTAAAAAACAAAAACTAACCTAATTTGAGAACTAAAAAAACAAAGGAAACTGAAACGAGATCACCTGACAAACGTGAGCTACTTCCCCAGACTTGAATTGAATGGCGTCCTCGATGTGTAGCTCCGATGGAGGATAGGAAGGTGAAGTCACGGTTGAAGGTGTTCTTCTTTTTATGTTTTTTTTCGTTTTTCAAATATACCAAGTTCGAAATATGAATCAAAAGAAAAAAAAATTTTGGGTCGTCTCCTAGAAAGCGCTTGTTTAACATCATTAAACTTGACGTCTCCATGCTTCATGTGTGCACGAGAGTGGATCAAATAGGGAGATGGAGTTTCTGCTTTCGATCAGTTGAGCGGCTTGATATAACTTTAAACGCTGCCCATTTTCCTTGAATGTCCCGCTCGACTCGCTCCATAGTTCTACTGCGCCATGTGTGAACACCTCTCGAACCTGAAAAAGATAGGACCAACGGGAACATAGTTTGCCTGGGAAAAGCTTAAGTCGAGAGTTAAAAAGTAGAACTAAGTCACCTGGTCGGAGGTCATGAGGTATGATCTTCTTATCATGCCATCTCTTAGCACGCTCCTTATAGATCTTAGATTTTTCGTATGCATTGAGGCAATGTTCGTCCAGCTCATTCACCTGCAAAAAAAAGCTTGGTCGCCCAATAGGCGCGCGATGCTCTAGCTCGATGCGGAGGTGGCAAGACTTGCCATAAACAAACTTAAAAGGAGTCATGCCAATGGAAGTCTTGAATTCAGACCTATAGGCCCATAATGTATCGTCTAATCTCATCGACCAATCTCTATGGAACCTAGACACGGTTTTCTCTATATGCTCTTGATCTCCCTATTCGAAACCTCCACTTGTCCGCTAGTTTGGGGATGATACGGTGTAGCTAACCGATGTGTCACGCCATACTTCCTAAGGAGGGCTTCAAATTGTCTAGCACTAAAGTGTGAGCCTCAATCACTAATGACTATTCTAGGGACATCAAAACGTGGAAACATGATCTTCTTGAAAAACTTCATTACCACCCTAGAATCATTAGTTGGCGCAACAATGGCTTCTACCCATTTAGACACGTAACCAAAACCTACCAATATATATGGGTTGCCACATGACGAGAGAAAAGGTCCCATGAAATCTACACCCCAAACATCAAATAACTCTACCTCAAGGATGTAGTTCAGTGGCATTTCGTTCCTCTTACCAATATTTCCCGTCCGTTGACACCTATCACAAGAGAAAACGTACATATGTGCATCCTTGAGGAGGGACGGCCAATAAAAACCTGATTGTAGCACCTTCGAAGCCGTCTTAGACTTGCTGAAATGACCCCCATAATCCGATCCATGACAATGGAAAAGGATGCTCTCTACCTCCTCTTTGGGAATGTATCTCCGAATAACCCCATCCGTACATCTCCTATAGAGAATCGAATCATCCCAATAGTAATGCTTTATGTCCAGAAAGAATTTCCTGCGCGCATGAAAAGAAAGATCAAGGCGGAGCCTACCACTCGCAAGAAAATTGACAATATCAGCATACCAAGGATCGGGTTTACCAGAAGTAACTGTGTATATGTGATCGTCTCTCAAGGATTCCTTGATAGGTCTCCCGTCCTCCACAATGATGTGAGAGAGATGATCTGCAACAAAATTCTCTGACCCTTTCCTATCTCAAATCTCAAGATCAAACTCTTGTAAGGATCCATCGGTTAAGGCGTGGTTTGGCGTCCTTCTTCCCTAAGAGGTACTTGAGTGCTGCATGATCCGTGTAGACAATCACCTTTGAACCGAGTAGATATGAGTTGAACTTATCAAAGGCGAACACGACAACAAGGAGTTCCTTCTCGGTCGTGGCATAGTTGATTTGGGCGTCATCTAGGGTTTTGCTAGCGTAGGAAATGACATGAGAAGCTTTGTCTCTTCGTATTCCCAAAACTGCTCCAACCACATAGTCGCTAGCGTCACACATGATCTCAAATTGTAGGTGCCAATCCGGTGGTTGAATGATGGGCGCTGAAACTAATGCTCTCTTGATTGTGTTGAAGGCGTCGTGGTATTCCTTAGAAAATTCGAATGTGACATCCTTGGCCAGCAACTCCGTCAACGGTTTCGTGATCTTTGAGAGGTCCTTGATGAACCTCCGATAGAAACCAGCGGCCTTAGAAATTTTCGAATCTCTTTCACCGAAACCGGTGGAGGAAGTTTCTCAATCACCTCGATCTTAGCCTTGTCCACTTCTATGCCCCTCGAAGATATCATATGTCTAAGAACAATCCCTTCCTTCACCATGCAATGGAATTTCTCCCAATTTAGAACGAGATTGACCTTTTCGCATTGGCCTTTCAAATTAGAGTTCAGCCGCCTTTGAGCTTCAATGGACGGTTTGTGGCTGTCCTCCATACGTATCCGGTGCATGCACGATGAGGGGTTCAGTCCATTGATATCATCAATGGTGTATCCAATCACTCTCTTATGCTTTCTCAAACAATCAAGTCACTTCTTCGTCTCATCTGCATTCAAGTCAGCGTTCACAATAACGGGAAAAGTATTATTACAACCAAGGTACTCATACCGAAGAGAATAAGGAAGATGTTCAAGCTCGAGTTTGGGTGCCTTCTTCACTGCAAAATCAGAATGTATCTCACGTGGTATCTCCTCATGTAGGGCGTCCCTTAGTGCTTCAATAGCACTCATGAATTCACCATAGACATCGGCTTCTTCATCGGAAATACTTACTCGTTCAAACGTGTCATTTGCTAACTCATCCATAAAATCAACTCTACAACATGACTCCTTAAGGAAGGTTCGTTCATGGATTTGGACAAGTTGAATTCTATCTTTTCATCCCCGACAAATAGAGAGAGCTTTCCTTGTTGTACATCTATCAAGGCATCTGCAGTAGCTAGAAAAGGTCTTCCAAGAATAATAGGTACTCTAGCATCTCCTTCAATATCAAGTACAACAAAATCAGCGGGTATACAAAGATTACCTACCTTGGTGGGAACATTTTCGAAAATTCCCACCGGATATCTTACTGAACGATCCGCGAGTTGTAAAGACATCTTTGTAGGTTTTAAATCTCTGAAGTTCATCCGCTTGAAGACCATGTGTGGCATAAGGCTCATGCTTGCTCCCAAATCGCACAAGGCTTTGTCTATGCAATGTTCCCTTTGTTGCATGGTATGGACAAGCTTCCGGGGTCTTTTAACTTCGGTGGCAGCTTGTTTTGAAGAATGGCGCTGCATTCCTTGGTGAGTGGTACAATCTCACTCTCATCAATACGCCTCTAATTTGATAGGATCTCTTTGAGGAATTTGGCGTATATGGGTATTTGTTGGAGGGCCTCTACGAACGGTATGTTGATGTGAAGCTTCTTGAGGATCTCTACGAACTGTTCGTATCTCACTTCATTCTTGTTGCTCACCAACCGTCGAGGAAATGGTACATCAGGTACATACGCCGGTAGAGCAACGTGTGGCTTCTCTAAATCTGGTGCGGCTCCCTCCATGATTACAATGCCTTTTCTTTTTTCCTCTGAATTTCCCTACTTTCGTGACCTAGTCTCAGCTGTTCTAAGCCTGATCTTCTAGGATTAGAATTCACCTTTCAGTCCTCTTCCTAATCCCTAACACATGCATTTACGTGGACTTTGTAAACACAAGACAATAAGCGCTCAGACTAAGAATAGATAAACGAAACGGGGAGATGCATTCATAAATAAATCAACGAAGGTTCCGGGATAGCCATGGCCTAATACCTTCTCCTAGAACAAATCTACTTCTGAATCATGAGTCTAAACATCATAAACGAAATCAGTAGAGCTAGGAGCATAGAATGATCAAACGAGAGATGATCCTGAATACAATTTCTGACTCCTTGTTGTGTCTCCCGACAAAGAGAGCTCTTGAATGGATGGATGGATGCTGTGTACCCTCCTCGGGTTCTCCTCTATGTTTGCTTGCCTTTGTTTTCAATTTGGGGTCCTTTTTTATACAAATTCCCTGTTGGAGACATTCTAGGGAAGTTGTTATAGCCATGCTCCGGGCGGGCTAAAGAGGCACCCCGCGCGGGCTCCTCATTTTCTCCATGACCCGCGCGTGCTAAGGGCTAGCACGACTCGGGCAACAATTTCTGGAACACCAGCCCGCGCGGACTAAGGAAGACACCCCATGCGGGCTCCTCTTGAACATCAATCCATGCGTTCCTCATGTCAAGTTGCATTCCTTGCATGTTTCTCGTCCAATTTGCTCCGTTATGATCTCCGATGCTTATACTTTGTCCCGTGTATGTCTTATTGCTCCGAAACGAACAAAATACGCAGTAAAATATATAAGAACATGGAAACACGAAAACAAGTAAAACAGATAAAAAATCACACGTAAACATCGCAACTATCATCATAAATATATCTAAAATCGTGCGAGAATCGTGTACGGAAACGAGATGATCAAACAATCTTTCCAAAAGAATATTCTTGTAATCAATTCATCGGATCAATAAATAAACCTTTGTAGTCACTTGGGATTGGGAACAAAACTTGGTTTGCAGTGCTACTTTATCAAATATTGTTTATACGTAGTTTTAAAACAATTTGTTTGTATATTTGGCTTTGAAAACCCTGGTAGAAATAAAAAATTTCAAAACTTTTATTAAATTATTTATGGTATGTTGATTTAATTAGAAATTGAAATTTATATATACATATATTGTATACAACTATTTAGAATACATTTTTTTCTAAAGTAAATCATATAAAGTAATCTTAAAAAAACAATTTGAGGATATACTCATGCACCATGTTTTATCTATGAGATAAAATATATCAAAACAAATTTGTTAAATAATACCAAACACATATCCCGCAATGCAATTCCACATAAAGGAAGAAATTAATACAAACATAATGACAAATAAAGAAAAGCACAACGCAAGTTCATCTAATTGAACATATTGAAAAGCACAACACAAGTTCATCCACTTGTGCTTTTCTTCTTAAGTTTTCCAAAGTTCAAGATCATGCCCTAGATATTTTTCGACAAATGTTTTCATGAAAGCTTCATCCCTTCTTCTAATTGTTGTGTAGCAAGTGGAGAGAGTAGGAGATATATCATCTAGAATGCTCTTAGAGGCCATTAGAACTACTAAACATCCTAGGATGATCTTGTGCTCCATACTGGAGAAAACGATATTCGGGTGCTTGGCAATATCTGATGAGCTCTTACTGATACTATTCACAAATATATTCATCCGTTTGTTTATCTTCTCCTCTGATACACACATAGTGAAAGGATTTTGTTACAATTATTGCAACAAATTGTAACGGAAAATGTGGAATTATCAACTGCCAAAAATTTGTTAAAATATGTTGTCATTTCCAGTAGACTATCAACGAATATAATCTGCCGCAACTTTGTCGATTAATACGTTGGATGACCGTTGAAAACCGATAAATTATTCCAATGGGCATCCGTTGGAAGTGCCAATGGATGCCCGTTGGAAAAAGTTAGAATTTCGATGCGATTTTTAGAATAAATAGAACGATAGATTTCAACGGGCATATGTTGGGATCTCTTCAATTTATATAACAAACTCGAATCCGTTGGAATTTTCACTATTTATACACCAACTCGAATTGCTTAGCACCAAGCCATGAACACAAAATATACTTTAAAAAATGTCTTCTTCTTCTTCAAATAGAGATATAACATAGTATCGAAGCCAAGACATTTGTTGCAAATATATTTACAAGATGGATTTCATAAAGAATTACAAAATTTGTTTCTTTCACGGCAAAGATTGTGGCGTTAAAGATAGTGTGCGAGAAGCACAAGCAATGAAAAGAAATGAAGAGAATCATTGTGAAACAACGATGACCAATTCCTATGTGGAAATTGTGTTAGATGCTTTTTTCTATAGTTGTTGAACAAACGAATGAAGAGATGATGAACAATGAGGCATGCTGAATTTTCAACCAATTGGATTCAACAAAACAACCTATATATGCAAGTTGTCATGAATACCAGTATGGTTTATATGTGTCATCAAGATTGGTGACTTGAATGCAGTTGAAAATTGTATGAATTCATTTTGCAAAACCATGCGTGACTATTTACCGGAATATAATCAAACTCTTGAGAATGCCACGCGAGAAGATTGATGTTTGTAGAAATAGTTGCATGTTGTTTTGGGGAGAAGATAAAAGCCTTTTGGAATGTAAATTCTACTGTGCAAGCAGATTTTGTTAAAAAATACTATTTTCACGAAAATATGTTCCGTAAAAAAGATGTTCTTTATGCTTGTAGTAAACAGATAGAAAAGTTTATATGAATAAAGAATCCGGTGCGGCAATGAGATGACATGCTGAACAATCGACGAGTGAACGGATAATGCAACATCCATTGGATGGTAAGGCTTGGATATATTTCAATGAAATATTTTCTGAGTTTGCGTTTAAAATGAGAAATGTTTATCTTTGTCTGTGCACCGATGGTGTAAGTCCATATGGACAATCTGAAAAGCAATATTATTTATGGCTTGTGATTTTGTCTCTGTATATTTGCCTCTTGAGATGTGTTTGTACAAAGAAGTCATAGTTCTAACATTGCTGATTCCATGACCAAAGTATTCGAAAAAAAGTTTCGATCCCTTTTTGTAGCCCTTAATTCATGAATTAAGAGATTTGTGGCGCCATATAATTGTTGCATATGACATAAGTATGAAGAAAAATTCCACATTGAAAGCGATCTTGTTGTAGACAATTAACGACTTCCCTCCCTATGAAATGTTATCTAGATGGAACACGCATGAGAGACTGACATGTCTATATTATATGGGGATATATATTCGTTTCATCTATTAAATGGGAACAAACTTTGTTGGTTTGATTTTCACAGAAATTTTTTTTGAAAGAATGTGGTACGAAAAGAAGAGGCACCATGAATGCAAACATGAAACAAATACTATATGAACGGCGAAACGCGATGACAGATTTACAAGAATCGATGTAATGTGGTGGAGTCGCAAATATCAAAAACCATAATCTCTCCAAGAAAATATTCTTGTAATTAATTCATCGGATCAATAAATTAACCTCCGAAGTCACTTGAAATTTGGAAAAGAATTTGGTTTGCAGTGCTACTTTATCAAGTTTTGTTTATACGTAATTTTAAAAGAATTTGTTTGTTATATTTTGGCTTTGAAAAAACTGGTAGAAATAAAAAATTCCAAAACTTTTATTAAATTATTTATGGTATGTTGATTTCATTAGAAATTGAAATTTATATACATATAAAACTATTTAGAATACATTTTTTCTAAAGTAAATCATCTAAAGTAATCTTCAAATAACAATTTGAGGATACACTCATGAACCATGTTTTATCAAAACAAAATTGTTAAAGAATACCAAACACATATCCCACAACGCAATTTTACATAAAGGAACAAAGTAATACAAACATGATGAAAAAGAAAGATAATCACGACACAAGTTCACCTAATTGAACACATTGAACAGCTATGTTCCTACAACTGTGCTTTTCGTCTTAAGTTTAGCAAAACGTTCAAGATCATGCACTAGATATTTATCGACAAATGTTTTCATGAAAGCTTCCTCCTTCTTCCAATTGTTGTGTAGTAAGTGGAGAGAGTAGGAGATATATCATCTAAAATGCTCTTCGAGGCTAGTATAACTATGACTAAAGATCCTAGGATGATCCTGAGCTCCATACCGGAGAAAACGATATTCGGGTGCTTGGCAATATGTGAAGAGCTCTTACTAATTCTATTCACAAATATACTCATCCCTTTGTTTATCTTCTCTTGTGATACACACATTGTGAAAGGATTTTATTACAATTGTTGCAATGGATTGCAACAGAGAATGCGGAATTATCAACTGGCAAAGTTTTGTTACAATCCATTGGCATTTCCAATGGACTATCAACGGATATAATCCGTCGTAATTTTGCCGATAAATCCGTTGGAAGAACGTTGAAAACCAACAAATTATTCCAATGGGCATCCGTTTGAAGTTCCAATGGATCGGGCAAGGAAATGCCCGACCAGCTGCCTCATATCCGAGCGGGCACTCATCATGCCCGATCGGGCATCCCTTGCAGCCCCACGACCTGCACGACTTACCCTAGCCGCACCCAAGCGGGCACATTCAGCACCCGAGCGGGTAGCGACCCGAATAACCAGCTAAGTTAAGTAAAATTAACTTAAAACTAAAGGGAACTCGTGGAGGAGATTAAGGAAAAAATTAGACCGACTTAGGAGGCATAAAAGGAGGCAGAGGACGACATTAGAAGAGACCTTTCATTCAGTTCATGATTGGAGAAGAATTCTTGCGAGAAGGCAAGCAAGGAGCATTGGAGATCAACTCGACACTTCGGTTTCGCTTGGTTTTCATGTTCCTTAGACTTTCTACTTTGTTTATGTTTGTTTACAGACGCATGAGCGAGTAGTTTGTTTGTTCTAGGAGAAGGGATTAGCCCTTGGCTATCCCGGAACCACTTTCTATTTATCTTTGAATGCATCTTCCCGTTTTAGTTCATATATTCTCTATCTGAGCGCTTAATTGACTTGTGTTTACAAAGGCCACGTAGATGCATGTGTTAGGGATTAGGAGAAGGACCAAAAGGAGAATTCTAGTCCTAGAAGATCAGGTTTAGAACAACCGAGGTTAGGCCAAGAAAGTAGGGTAGCAACGGTTGAGGGGTGAAACGGATGAATCACAGTTCTTATGGGTTTAGTTCAAGGTGTCAGCCACGAAAGTAGGGG
>CM071861.1:11014148-11026676 GCA_036759665.1 Gynandropsis gynandra
TGTCTATGCCTTGAGAGAGGGTAGGTATCATGTTAGGATCGTCCGCCTTAGATAGCTTTAATTGGGATTGCATGATAGATAGGTTGATCATTGGTTTTGGTAGTCTTGTGGTGAAACCGGATTCCTAAGACGTTTATCTCATCGGTAGAACCCAAGTAGTTTATTTACTTTCAGTATTTCATTCTTCATCACCATTCTTTCGTTAGCAAGTTTGATTCGTAGTTCGGGTTTAGGTAGTGTTGCGTAGTCTCTGTGGGATCGACACCTAAAATACTACACACGTGCCGTGCACTTGCGGGTAGATTAGGTTATATTTAACTCTGATACGCATAAAAAATAGACGTTATCAAACTCCCCTAGACTTGAACCTCTTCTCGTCCTCAAGCAGGACTAGAACTGAGCATAAGAGGAGTTAGACAACAACCAGAAACTAGCAAAAACAACTCGAAAAGTCAGCCACCCTACAAAACAACGCGTCACACGAACATAGATCTAATCGCACCGAATTTAGACCCCTGTCTATCGAAAGCCACTAACTGTGAAATCCTACTCATATCCTATGTTCATTTAACTAACCCCTAGAAAACATCAAAGCGATCTCTATACCTATTCTAATGCGCAAACAGTTCGATACCATTCTATAAAACAATTATTTTTCCTTTTCAGCTCTCTTTTTCTTCATTTCGGTTTCCAAACATTTTTTTTGAAAATTTGCACTCGGTTTCTAGGACATCAGAGTTTAAGAGGACAACCTTCTACTTAGACCCAGGTTGTCGATTGCCACACTCATAAGGTCTTGTAACCTTAGCGGAGTGAAGAGGTTGCGTCATTGCTTATTTTTTCTTTTGATTAAAGTATTGTGATTACACATCCACTCTAACTCTTAGGACGTAGAAAAGCCACCTCGACCCACCACTTAGACCCGAACCATCAATATTGATTCACTCATGCCAATTTAGTGCTGAAATATTTAAAGATCTTATTCTATTGACAATGGAGTGTAAGTGCGTGGAAATATAATGATCGAAACAAAACAAAGAATGAAAGGTATGCTCGGAGATTTGAGTGCTTGGAACTGAAACCTAAGGGGAGGAATACAACAATAGGCTATGGATTCATGCACGACCACTAACTAATCGATATCTAAAGGTATATTTCAACAAACCTCCAGATTCAGCAAAGTTGCACAGAGGTGACTAAAGTTTGAAATTTTTTCGTACTAGATATCCTTCCGTCTAATCATAACAAAATTAACGTAAAAGCAAAAATAAAACGAAGAACTCAACATCTAAATCCTAATAATAGTCATGAAATTAGAAGAGTAACCCCCCCAAACTTGAATGGAACATCATCCCGGTGTTAAAAACCTAAGAGAAGGAGTAACATGCAAAAACTCGGGGAAAAATATGATAGATAGGAACGTGTATATCTGATGTGTGCTTGCTGTCCCGAGTTGATGCAGCTGGGCATACACGTCTTTCCTTATGTTATGAATGATGTCATAGTGAAAAACCTGTAACAAAAGTAACACAATCCAAAGGAGACAATACGATATATTGAGGTTGTTGGTAAGGTGTATGTATGTGAAAGGAATAAGAGTCGAATTCTAAAAAAAACTAAAACAAAATAACTAAAAGGATATAGAGATCGGGTTGCCTCCCGCGAAGCGGTTGTTTAAGGTCATGAGCCTGACCAAAACGCTCTACGCGTGAGCTGGTTCCAAAAGTGCGAAAGCAGTTCGCTTGTTACCCGTATTGTCCGTGTTGTAGAGCTTCAAATGTTGTGCATTCACTTTGAATGTGCTGTCGTTTCCCATCAGATCGATGGCGCCATGTGGTGAGACGCTTTTGATTGTGAACGGCCTGGACCAGTGTGACTTAAGTTTTCCTGAAAAAAGTTTCGAACGGGAATTGAAAACAAGTACTCGGTCACCTACCTTGAAAGTCCGCTGCACTATGTGTCTCTCATGCCACTTCTTCGTGCGCTCCTTGTAGATATTTCCTTTCTCGTACGAATGGAGGTGTATCTCCTCTAGATGATGGAGCTGTAGCATCCGTTTTTCAGCAGCTGACATATAATCGTAATTAAGTGTTTTGATTACCCAATACACTCGGTATTCTAGCTCGACCGGTAGATCGCATGCCTTACCGCACACTGGCTGAAATGGAGTCATTCCGATTGACATTTTGAATGCTGTACGATAAGCCCATAATGCATCATCGAGTTTCAGTGCACAATCCTTCCCGTCTTTTCCGAAATCGACTTGATCTCTCGATTAGAAACTTCAACTTGGCCTCTGGTTTGAGGGTGATATGGAGTGGCTATTCTATGTCGAACACCGTACTTTTCAATAGCCCTTCTATGATGCGGTTAACAAAGTGCTTACCTCCATCTCTGATCACAACCCTCGAAACTCCAAAACATTGGAATATGACACGTTTGAACATCTTTGTTACTGGTTTGGAGTTGTTGGTTGGACTTGCCAAAGCTTATACCCACTTCATTACGTAGTCCACCGCGACTAGTATGTTGAGGTTCCCGCATGAAGACGGGTAAGGGCCCATGAAGTCTATCCCCCATACATCAAACGGATCGACCTCTAGGATGTATTGCTGAGGAATCTCATGGTGTCTAGAAATATTCCCCGTCCTTTGGAAATTGTCGCAAATGGCAACCTAGCTATGGGTGTCCTTAAAGAGCGTAGGCCAATAGAAGCCCACTTGCAGCACCTTTGCGGCTGTCTTGACTGCTGCAAAGTGTCCTCCATAGCTTGAATAATGGCAACATGACAATATGTGTGGAGCCCCTTCTTTGGCGATGCAACGCCTAAAGATTCCATCCGTACCCCTTTTGAAAAGATACGGTTCATCCCAATAGTACACCTTGACGTCATAGAGAAATTTCTTCTTCATATTGTAATTCATCCCTTCCGGTAGCACTTGACAAGATAAATAATTCAAAAAGTCAGCATACCATGCAGTGGAGATACAAGTCACGGACATTACCGTATCATCTTGGAGATAGTCATCGATAGGAATGAAGTCGGGGATTTCTAGACGTGAAAGATGGTAAGCCACCCCATACTCGGTTCCTTTCCTATCCCTTGTTTCAAGATCAAACTCTTGCATTAGTAGGATCATCTAATGAGCCTCAGCTTTGTATCTTTCTTAGTGAGAATATAACGTAAGGCAGCATGATCCGTGTATACTATTACCTTGGAGCCAACTAGGTATGAGCGGAACTTTTCAAACGCAAACACAATTGCAAGTAGCTCCTTCTCAGTTGTGGAGTAGTTGCATTGGGCGTTGTCTAATGTTTGACATGCATAATAAATGGCATGCAACACACGATCCTTTTGCTGTCCCAACACTACCCCGACCGCCGCACATGAGTTCAAATGGGAGCTCCCAATTCGGCGGTTGTATGATGGGTGGAGAAACCAACACCTTCTTCAACTTTTCAAATGCAGCTCGACCTTCTGTTGTAAACTCAAATGGTACATCTTTGCCTAATAGATCGGTGAGGGGCTTAGATACCTTCGAGAAATCTTTGATGAACCGTCTATAGAACCTCGCATGACCTAGAAAACTACGGATAGCCTTAACGTTCCTAGGAGGTGGTAGCTTATCAATAACCTCTATTTTCGCCTTATCTATCTCTATTCCCCTTGCTAATATCTTATGCCCCAACACGATGCTTTCCCGAACCATAAAATGACACTTTTCCCAATTCAGCACAAGATTCGCTTCTACGCACCTGTGTAACACTTTACAAAGATTAGTAAGACAAACATCAAAGGAAGGTCCATGAACCGAGAAGTCGTCCATGAACACTCATAATATCACCATTTACATTGGAGATGATAGAGGTCATGCACCGTTAAACAATTGCTGGTGCATTACACAAACCAAAAGGCATCCGATGCTAGGAGAATGTACCGAAGGGGCATGTGAACGTCGTCTTTTCTTGATTGTTCGGATTGATTGGTATCTGAAAGAAACCTGAATAAACATTAAGAAAACAAAAATAGGAGTGAAGAGCTAAATGTTCCAGCATTTGATCAATGAAAGGTAAAGGGAAGTGATCTTTCCGAGTGTTAGCATTCAGCTTGCGGTAGTCAATACACATGCGCTATCCCGTGATCGTTTTTGTCGGAATCAGTTCGTTGTTCGCGTTTGGGACGATGGTGATGCCTCCTTTCTTCGGAATTACTTGTATAGGACTCACCCACGCACTATCCGATATAGGATATATAATTCTAGCGTCTAACAATTTAAGGATCTCGTTGTTAACTACTTCCATCATGTTGGGGTTGAATCTACGTTGATGTTCAATGGAGGTCTTAGAGTTGTCTTCTAAGTTAATCCTATGCATGCAAAGGGCTGGACTAAGTCCCCTAATATCCTCTAATTTATAACCTATGGCATCCCTATACTTAGTAAGAGCTTCTAACAATCATTCTTTTTGGGATTCGTCTAAGTTATCATTCACTATCACGAGATAAGTAGATTCGAGTCCAAGAAATTCGTACCTCAACCCTTGTGGTAGGGGCTTCAACTCCAGTTTTGGCGCTTTGTCAACACTCCAGTCAGATTTTGGACGCTTAGTTTGGCTATTAGGCATCTCGGAAGTTGTTGACCTCGCGTTACAAGCTGCTTGAGGCGCACTCAAATTTGTCTAGAATGCACGGAGGTTTGTGCACTGGTTTCTGACGTTTTTCTTGACTTGAATTGATGTTCACTTGAGCTTTGCTTATGTCTTTGTGAGTTGAGAACTCCTCTTGATATGGATTTGTCCGAAATTCTACCTTTTTCTTGGGTTACGACCTGTTGTGCTCGGATAGCACAAAAATCTGCTCGGAGTGCATTTAGCTCGGTGTTCGGGATCTCTTTCGTCTTTCCTTCGTCCAGCAGCTTTGTGTAATGTTTCACTTCATTAGGGTCATTATAAAGTCCCTCTCCAGATGCTAAAAGAGCTATCTAAAGAGAATCCATGTTCTCGAACTCTTCGATAACTTCCTCGGCTAGTTTCTCTAGGACGTCTATGTAGAATACCGAATCCACCATACAAGGCTGTTTGAGCATGTCGTTCAAATTAAACTCCACTTCTTCAACTTGGAACTTCAATGTGAGCCTACCTTCAGCACAATGTATGATCGTCTTAGTCGTATTAAGAAACGGCCTACCGAGGATGATTTGAATTTTCTTGTCCTCCTCCATGTCCAAGACAACAAAGAACTTCCCAACTTGTAAAGGCACGTCTTCCAGCATGCCCTTGGGTATTCTAACACTTCGATCAGCCATGGTGATCACCATTCGTATGGGTTAAAGATCCATCCAATCCCTAAGATCCAATTTTTCGTATAATGACAATGGTAGCACCCTTACGCTCCCTCCGACATCGATTAGTGCATGGTTGATTTCATAATCTCCTATTTTGCAAGGGATCACGAATATACCTGGATAGGGCATCTTCTTAGGTAGGTTTGGATGCAGCATCGAATTAGTCACCCTGATGGTTTCCGTCTCCACATCTCGCTTGTTTGCAAGTACATCTTTGAGGAACTTGGCGTATGAAGGCATCTTCTTCAATGCTTCGTGGAATGGAATGGTGAAGTGCATCTTCTTCAACATCTCAGAAAACTTTGCAAATTGAGCATCCTCTTTCTTTTTGCGTTGACGTTGAGGGAATGGCAAAGGAGGAGGCCTCAGTTCGGGTTTAACATATTTCGGCTCCTCTTTCTCCGTTTTATGCTCTTTGACGTTGCTGCCCTTTTGCACTACTGAACTAGATGATTCTCGCTTTTCAAACGTTGAATGAGTAGGCTGATCCAATGTCTTACCACTCCTTAATTGAATGGCGTTGATTTGGTCACGAGGATTTGCTTCTGATCGCCCCAGTAGAACTCCTTGTGGTCGTGTTGCCCCTTGTGCAAGTTCTGCCACTTGCGTCTCAAATTGTCTAAGGTAAGTTTGAAAGCCCTCTATCTGCTTCTTGGTGCTCTCTTGTTCGCTCACCAAATTACTCTGACTTTGTTGCACTTCCATCAACAAATTGCTTTGATTTTCTTGGAATTGGAGGAGACGAGTGAACATGGTGTTGATGTCGGGGGCTGCTTCAGATTGGTTTGGTTGTGACTGAGGCGCACGTGGCTGATAAGTCTGAGTTTGAGGTTGTGTCCTTGGCTGACTGTTCTGATTTCTTTGCATTATTCGCGGCTGAAAGTTTCCTGATAATTTTTGCGCGTTCAATGCACCGTCAGAATTCTTGTGGGAGAAGTTTGGGTGGTTTCTCCATCCCGGATTATACGTGTTTCCCAAGGGTTGATTGTTGCTCACGTAGTTTACTTCTTCATACCCTTGGATTTCTTGATTCTCTAATTGCTCTGAATATTGTGGACCACGTGATTGGGCTAGAAGATGGTAAATTCCAACGACTTGATCCTTCATCTCGGCTAAACCGGCATATAGAGCATGCACGTCGGTCTCATGAGCTAACCTTTCTGGAGTGTTGCGGCTGTATTCTCCAATATTTGGTTCGATTACTACCTTGGATTGGAAATCTAGGTGCAATTATGTGTTATCTACTGGTTGGCTTGCACTAGCTTTCGATTGTCTCCTTAATTCTCTAAGCGTTCTATCGATATCTGGGTCGTAAACTAGATTAGCATTTCTGGTACCTCTCATGCACAAGTGAGCTGCACAAGATAAGAAAACAAAACACAAAATTCGTGCGAGTTCCAAGAAGTAAAATAACTTGATTCAAAAGAAAAGAAAGCACAAATACGAAAAAATAAAAAAGACTCCGGAAAGGACTATGTCCTAATCCAAAAGTATCTTAACTCTAAAGCTGTAATCAACACCCCGGCAACGGCGCCAAAAACTTGATCTGGGATTACAACATGCCCGTTCGTGCACATGGTCTTGGATGTGTGCTCTATCGTGCACATGGTCACGCTCGACCGGGCTGTGTCCTTTGTTGCATGCTCGATCGTGCATGAGTTATGTGCTCGGTCGCCTTGTCCGTTTCTCTTCTCGTTTGCTCCGTTATGATCTTTGATGGTTGATGTGGTTAATCTCAAGTAATAAAATACCTAGACAAACGCTTCCGCAAGAATATGGATCGCAAAGCACCAGGGTCGAACACGAGGAATCGATGCAACTCTAAAGCTAGTAACTAATGAATAGGACAGTAAAAATCAATGAGTGTTTATATGCAAATAAAACTAAATTAACTAACTAACTATCGGATTAACTCAATGAACTAAACACCACAGGTTTTGAGAGATGCATGATGATGCAACAAAGTTCTAACAAGATCATTGTTATAGATATCGCTACGTATTCAGGAAAGTCATGCTCTTTCCTGGGGAATGACTCTCCCATGCCCAAACCCACTATCTAGCATGCATACTACAAATCTCCCAGTTGTGTAATCTCCCCTACTAGATGTACTAAGATCGCTATCCTGATTCTCAAGTTCAATTAACCGACCGGCCAAAGTTCTAAATCAATTGAGACTTCATATCATGGCTACGTTCGAAAATCCAATTCATCACCCAATGCAATTAGATTTTTATAAACATTCATCCAAGCTACCCACAAGAATAAAAGCATTAGGATCAACCAATCAATCTGAAACAAACAAATATTATAACCAAGCATTAAGAACAAAACTTCATTATATATCGGCAAAGCTCTCTAACCTATGCCTATGGACCTACTCGGACATGAACTTAGAAAACAATACACTAAAGATAACTATAACCAACATGGATAACAAATGATATCCCTCCATGTTATTTTACCAACGTCTTCAATATATCCTCCGTGCTTCGTCTTCGTCGCTCCGTCCTTGTCTCCGTGTGCATTATGCTCTACTGTCTCTCTACGTGTGCTCTATTTTTTTTCTACTTTACGTACGTGTGCTCTGTTTTTTTTCTCTACTTTCTGTACGTTTTGTGCCTACTGAAAGCTCTCTACTTTTACCACCTTTCTCCTCTTTCCTTTCCTCTATTCTTTCCTCTTTGGATGTCCCCTTTCTTTCCTCTCCAGCGGCTCTCCCCGCGCGGGGTGATTTAAAAATGGTTATCCGCTCGGGTTGAGCATGAGGCCGAGGCATGCTGAGCATGAGGCCGAGGCATGTTGAAGGTGCTGACATGGAGACCGCGCGGGCTAAGGTATCCACCTCGGGGGTTTGCTTCTCCTTTGACTTGGAACAGTCATGTTTTTGGGGTATTCGCTCTTGTTTGTATCCCGGTATCTCCATTCACTAAAACACGAGAAAACGATGAAAGAGGACATAGTGATGCTTAATGCTTGGTAAAATCTAAATGAATGATGGAACTAACTACAAAAATAGACGAAAATACTATAACAAAAATAGACGTTATCAATGGTCTTTTTTTTCCCGTGTATATTCTTTAGCTCCGAAACGAACAAAATACACATTAAAACCTACAAGAACATGAAAACACGGAAACAAGTAAAACAGATACAAAATCACACGTAAACCTCACAATTACTGTCATAAACATCTCTAAAATCATGCGAGAATCATGTACGAAAACGAGATGATCAAAATTCCCAGACTTGAATGTTTGCTTTTCCCTAAGCAACTGTGAACGTTCAGTCTTAATCCTAGGTTCACCATGGCTGCCTATAGGAAAGCTAATCAAAGACGAGCTAACTGAGAAACTGCAACTCTCCCTACCAAATGAAGTTTCAAACAAATGCTAAACATTGAATCAAAGAGGATACTTGTTTTATTTACGAGCTTCTTTATTTATTTATTATATTTTGTATTCTTTTATTGATATGTGAACACATTAGGTTTCTAGGACATCGGATTTGAAGGGATTCAACCTCTACTGAGACCCAAGCTACCGATGACGGTATACTCTTGCATCTCGTTCAAGAGTGCAGCAAAGTAGATGGCGTTTTTATGTGCCTTGCCATTAGGACGTAGAAAGATGATCGCCAACCCACCACTTAGACTCGAACCATTGAAAAAGTATCAAGGTCGATGCACTCATATTGATTTTAGATCATGCTTTTAGGCATTATTTCTATTGATAGCGGAATGTTAGTGTGTGATCTTAGTTCTGCAAAACAAGCTCAATTCATACGATCAAATTATCCTCGTGAAAAAGAAGTAAAGCATCGTCTACATGAAGTGTAATAATTTGGATAGAGAAAATGAACAAGAAACTAACCTAGAAATCTCGTCTAAACTTCCTATAAGTAACACTAGTGTTCCCAAAGACTTTCGGCGTACTCATTTCTCAACCGACTAATAAGCTCTAACATGCACGATATCATGGAAAATGCCAACTTCTTAAGCATCCTAAGTTCAAGGTTCATCTCAAAACGTGGCACCTGACAAGTGCCTGGGATGACCCCGACTCATGAAAACAAAAACAAACTAAAGCTAACCTAAGAACTATGAAATCAAAGAGAAAAAGAAAATTTAACAAAATCACCTGACAAACGTGAGCTACTCCCCCAGGCTTGAATTGAACATCATCCTTGATGTGAAGCTCTGATGGAGGATAGGAAAAGTGAAGTCATGGTTGTAGGTCTCTTTTTTTTTATGATTTTCAAATTAACCAAGTCTAAAATACGAAACAAAAGAAACAAAATGTTGGGTTGTCTCCCAGAAAGAGCTTGTTTATCGTCGTTAAGCTTGACGTGTCCATGCGTCATGTGCTCCAGATGGGTGGATCTAAAAGGGAGATAGAGTTTTCGTTTTCGATCAGTTGAGCATCTTGATATAGCTTTAGGCACTACCCATTTTCTTTGAATGTTCCGCTCATCTCGCTCCATAGTTCTACTACTCCATGTGTGAACACCTCTCGCACCTGGAAAGGACCCGACCAACGGGAACATAGTTTGCCCGGGAAAAGCTTAAGACGAGAGTTAAAAAGTAGAATTAAGTCACCTGGCCAAAATTCATGAGGTAGGATCTTCTCATCGTGCCATCTCTTAGCATGCTCTTTATAGATCTTAGACTTCTTGTATGCATCGAGGCGAAGTTCGTCTAGCTCGTTCACCTGCAAAAGTCGTTTCTCACTTCCACTCTTAAGTTCAAAGTTAAAGAGCTTTTTCGCCCAATAGGCGTGGCGCTCTAGCTCGATGGGGAGGTGGCAAGACTTGCCATAAACAAGCTGAAAAAGAGTCATACCAAAGAGAGTGTTAAATACAGTCCTATAGGCCCATAATGCATCGTCTAATGTCATCGACCAATCTCTACGAGACCTAGACACAGTTCTCTCTAATATGTTCTTGATCTCCCTATTTGAAACCTCCACTTGTCCGCTAGTTTGCGGATGGTACGGTGTAGCTACCCTATGCGTCACTCCATACTTCCTAAGGAATGCTTCAAATTGTCTAGCAATAAAGTGTGAGCCTCCATCACTATTGACTACTCTTGGGACACCAAAACGTTGAAAGACAATCTTTTTGAAGAATTTCATTACCACCCTAGAGTCATTAGTCGCCACACCTATGGCTTCTACCAATTTGGACATGCAATCCACACCTACCAAGATATATAGGTTGCCACATGATGAGAGAAAAGGTCCCATGAAATCTACACCCCAAACATCAAACAACTCTCCCTCGAGGATGTAGTTTTGTGGCATCTTGTTCCTCTTACCTATATTTCCCGTTCGGTTGTGGAAGGCGAAGACAACAACAAGCAGTTCTTCTCGGTTGAGGAGCTTTGTCTCTTCGCTGTCCTAAATTAGCACCAACCGCGTAATCGCTAGCATTGCACATGATCTTGAATGGTAGACTCCAATATGGTGGTTGAATTATTTCTGCTGAAACTAATGCTCTCTTGATCATGTTGAAAGCGTCGTGGCATTCCTTAGAGAATTCTAACGTGACATCCTTTGCAGCAACTCCACCAACGGTTTTGCGATCTTTGATAAGTCCTTGATGAACCTCGGATAGAAACCGGCGTGCCCTAGAAAACTTCGAATCTCTTTAACCGAAACAAGTTGAGGAAGTTTTTCAATCACCTCGATCTTAGCCTTGTCCACTTCAATGCCTCTCGAATATATCATATGACCTAGAACAATCCCTTCTTTCACCATGAAATGGCACTTCTTCCAATTAAGAACGAGATTGACATCTTCATATCATAAAAACTAGAAAGGTTAACAAGACAATCATAAAAAGTAGAGCCATAAACGGAAAAATCGTCCATAAAAACTTCCATAATGTGCTCAATGAAATCGGAAAAGATTTCCATAATGCAACGCTAGAAATTTGCAAAGGCGAAAAGGCATACGACGGTAGGCAAAAATTTCATAAGGACATGTGAAAGTCGTCCTCTCTTGGTCTTGAGGGTGAACGAGAATGTGAAAGAAACCCGAGTACCCGTCCAAGTAAAAAAGCTAGGCGTGGTTTGCTAAGCGTTCGAGCATTTGGTCGATGAACGAGAGAGGAAAGTGATCCTTACTTTTGGCTTTGTTGAGCTTCCGATAATCAATACACATCCTTCAGCCCCTTACCGTTCTTGTTGGAATCAGCTCATTGCTCTCATTGCGAACTACCGTCATCCCACCTTTCTTGTGTACTACATGCACGAGGCTCACCCATTCGCTGTCCGAGATAGGATATATGATACCTGCATCCAAAATTTTTAGTATATCATTCTTCACTATCTCTTTCAAATTAGAGTTCAGCCACCTTCGAGCTTCGTTGGACGGTTCGTGGTCGTCCTCCATTAGTATTTGGCGCATGGACAATGAAGGGCTCAATCCCTTGATATCCTCGATGGTGTATCCAATCAATCTCCAATGCTTCCTCAAGAAATCTAGTAGCTTTCTTGTCTCATCTGCACTCAATTCAGCGTTCACAATAATGGGATATTTATCGTTACATCCAAGGTACTCATACCTAAAACAAGAAGGGAGAGGTTTAAGCTCAAGTTTGGGCACCTTCTCCACTGCAAAATCATCATGTGTTTCGCATGAAATCTCTTCGTGTGTGGAGTCCCTTAGTGCTTCAATAGAACTCATGAATTCAGCGTAAACCTCGGCTTCTTCTTCGGTAAGTGGTGCAGCATTGCAAACTTGTGTTAAGCATCTCTCAAGAGGATCAGAAATACTTACTCGATCAAACGTGATATTCGCTAACTCGCACAATAAATCAAATCCAAAGCACGACTCCTTGAAGGAAGGTCCGTTCATTGATTTGACACGTAGAGAGAGCTGTAAAGGATATACATGTAAAAAGGGTATAAACGTAATTTTTGTAATTAGGTCTAATCTTATAATTAGGTCTAATGTTCTCTTTTGTACATATAGCCGTTTAGGCTCATTCTAATGAAATTATTCAGAATTCAAATTATCCTGGTATCAGAGCCGATTAGGTCTAACGACAACCCTAACCCTAATTTTTGAATTTCTCGGCCGGCTCCTCCTCCTCCTCAAATCGCCGCCGCTCCTCCTCCTCCTTCGCGGCCGTCGTTCCTCTTTCCTCTCCTCCTCCGCCCGTTCACCCTCTTTTTCTCCTCCCT
>CM071861.1:11057654-11091901 GCA_036759665.1 Gynandropsis gynandra
GATGCGAGCGATTATGCGGTTGGGGCAGTGTTGGGTCAACGAAAAGATCGGATGTTGCACGCCATTTATTATGCTAGTCATACATTAGACAACGGCCAATGAAACTACTCCACAACTGGGAAGGAGTTACTTGGAATCGTCTTTGCGTTCGAAAAGTTCCGCTCATACCTAGTGGGCTACAAGGTAATAGTTTACACGGATCATGCTGCCTTACGTTACCTACTCACCAAGAAAGACGCAAAGCCGAGGCTCGTTAGATGGATCCTATTGCTGCAAGAGTTTAATCTTGAAATACGAGACAAGAAAGGAACCGAGAATGGGGTAGCTGATCATCTTTCACGTCTTGAAATCCCCGAGTGCACTCCTATCGACGACTATCTCCGAGATGATGCGGTAATGTCCTTGACTTGCACTTCCATTCCATGGTATGCTGACTTTGTGAGTTACTTAACTTGTCAAGTATTACAGGAAGGGCTGAATAACAATGCGAGAAAAAAATTTCTCCATGAGGTCAAGGCGTACTATTTGGATGAGCTGTATCTTTTCAAAAGAGGCATAGATGGAATCTTTAGGCGCTGCATCCCCGAAGAAGAAGCTCCGCACATACTGTCATGTTGCCATTCCTCAAGCTATGGAGGACATTTTGCTGCATCTAAGACCGCTGCAAAGGTGCTGCAAGCGGGCTTCTATTGGCCTACACTCTTCAAGGACGCCCACAACTACGTCACATCGTGCGACAGATGTCAAAGGATGGGTAATATTGCTAGACACCATAAAATACCACAACAATATTCTAGAGGTCGAGCCATTTGTTGTATGGGGAATAAAATTCATGGGCCCCTTCCCGTCCTCGTGCGGAAAACTCTACATACTAGTCGCGGTAGACTACGTAATGAAGTGGGTAGAAGCTTTGGCAAGTCCAACAAACAACTCCAAACCAGTAACCAAGATGTTCAAACGTGTCATATTCCCACGTTTTGGAGTCCTGAGGGTTGTGATCAGCGATGGAGGTAAGCATTTCGTGAACCGCATCATATAAGGGTTGTTGAAGAAGTACAGTGTTCGACATAGGATAGCAACGCCATATCATCCTCAAACCAACGGCCAGGTTGAATTTTCTAATCGAGAGATCAAGTCGATCTGGCAGAAGACGGTCTCTAAGTCTAGGAAGGATTGGGCACTGAAACTCAACGATGCATTATGGGCTTATCGTACAACACCTAATATCGAGCATATTGGGCGATCAAAGCACTTAATTATGATTACAAGTCAGCTGCTGAGAAACGGATGGTACAGCTCCATCATCTAGAGGAGATGTGCCTCCATTCATATGAGAACGCAAAGATCTTCAAGGAGCGCACGAAGAAGTGGCATGACAGACACATAGTCCAGCGGACATTCGAGGTAGGTGATCGTGTACTTGTTTTCAATTCACGTTTGAAACTTTTTCCAAGAAAACTCAAGTCATGCTGGTCCGGGCCATTCACAATCAAAAGTGTCTCACCGCATGGCGCTATCGAGGTGATGGGAAACGACAGCACATTCAAAGTGGACGCCCAGCGTTTGAAACTCTACAACGCGGACAACATGGACGGCAATCGAGCTGTCTTCGCTATTTCGGAGCCAACACATGAGTAGAGTCTTTTGGTCAGGCTTGCGACCTTAAACAAGCGTTTCTCGGGAGGCAACCCGAGCCCCGTATCCTTTAGTTATTTCGTTTTAGTTTTCTTTAGAATTTGACTCTTATTCTTTTCACAAGCATGCTCCTTACCAACAACCCCGATGTATCATACTGTCTCCTTTTGATTGTGTGACTTTTGTTACAGGTTTTCCACATCGAAATCATCCACAACATAAGGATAGACGCGTACACCCAGCTGCATTAACTCGGGACAGCAAGCACGCATCAGGTGCACACGTTCCTATTTATAATATTTTTCCCCGAGTTTTTGCATGTTAGTCCTTCTCTTAGGTATTGAACACCGGGACGGTGTTCCGTTCAAGTCTAGGGCTATTCTCTGAACGTCATGATTGTGATTAGGATTTAGATGTTGAGTTCTTCATTTTGTTTTTTTAGGATTAGACAGACAGATATCTAGTACGAAAAATTTCGAACTTTAGTCACATTGTGCAACTTTGTCGAATCGGGAACAAAAGTCTAGGTTTGCTGAAACATACCTTTAGATATCGATTTGTTAGTGATCGTGCATGAATCCATAGCCTATAGTTGCATTCCTTCCATTAGGCTTCAATCCCAAGCACTTATATCTCCGAGCGTACCTTGCATTCCTTGCTTTGTTTCGATCATTATTTTCCACGCACTTAAACTCCGTTGTCAATAGACGAAGTTCCTTAACATTGACATGAGTGCATCAATATTGATGGTTTGGGTCTAAGTGATGGGTCGAAGCCATTTTTCTACGTCCTAAGGGTTAGAGTCGATGCGTATTCACACAAGTTAATAAAAAAAAACAAGAAAAAAAAGAAGAGAGAAAAAAATTAGCAAAAACGCAACCTCTTCACTCCGCTAAGGTTAGACCTTATGAGTGTGCCAATTGGAAACCTGGGTCTAAGTAGAAGGCTGTCCTCTTCAACTCCGACGTCCTAGAAACCAAGTGCGAATCTTCAAAAAAAAAAAACAAATGTGTGGAAATAGAAAAAAAAAGAAAAAGAGAACCGAAAAAGAAGAAAAGTAATTGTTTTAGGAATGGTATTGAACTGTTTGTGCATTCGAATAGGTATGGAGATTGCTTGGATGTTGTCTAGGGGTTAGTGAAATGAACTGAAGACATGTGTGGGATTGCACGGTTAGTGGCTTTATGTAGATAGGGGTCTAAATCGGTGCGCTTAGATCTATTTTCGTGTGACGCGTTGTTGTGTAGGGTGGCTGACTTTTCGAGTTGATTGTGCTAGTTTCCGGTTGTTTTCTAACTCCTCTCCTGCTTCTTTCTAGTCTTGCTCGAGGACGAGCAAAGGTTCAAGTCTGGGGGAGATTGATAACGTCTATTTTGTTCTAGTATTTTCATCTATTTTCATAGTTAGTTTCATCATTCATTCGATTTTACCAAGCATTAAGCATCATTATCATCCCGTTTTCAGTCATTTTGGAGCTAAAGGACGTGCCAAGACAAAGAGCAAACATCAAGGATCATCACGGGACAAACGGGACGAGAATCGGCATGGAAAAGCCACTACCCGCGCGGGTACTTCCCTAGCCCGAGGGAGCAAATGTTACAGCGATTTTGTCCAGCAAATTGTGCACGAGTCGGGCAAGAAAAACCACGATCGACACCTCAGCACGAGCGGGCAGCAAGCCATGCCCGAGCGGGCAGCAAGCCAGCCCGAGCTGGCACCACCTCAACCCGAGCGGGCTGCCTTTTTTCATCACGTTCTTGCGCGATCGTCTACGCCGTACCAAAGTGGGTCACTTGCCTTGCCCGAGCGGGTCGCGTCTGATAACACTGAAAGTGTATCAATTTTAGGTTAGGTTTTAGTGCCATTTTTGCATATATTTCATATATAGATTTACATATCCGATACGATTATGAGTTACATACACCCATTTTGTTGGTTTGCAGGTTTTTAGGCGACAAGGCCTAAATCAGCTTAAAAAGACGGATTCGTGAACAAAACAACGTACTTTGAAGATAAATCCACTCAGAGCCAAGATCAAGCCTTAGAACCCAAAGGAACACCCGAGCAACGAGTGGAAAAGAGAAAACTCAAGACTTCAAGGGTGCTCGATCGGGCACCATAGTCCACCCGCTCGGGTAAAACCTACGGGGTTTTATCTACACACCTTGTACGACCCGGGCACGAAGGCAACGAGATCGGGTAGTCTTACCCGATCGGGCGCTACAAGGATACCCGCTCGGGCGTTAATTCATCCCAAAGTTCCCTGAGAGTTTGCACGACTCGGGCCGCTCAACCATGCGATCTGGTGCTGATGCCCGACCGGGCATGAAAGGTTTACACGACCGAGCGCGCCTCTGCACGACCGGGTAACAGTGTTGCCCGAGCGGGCCGCGTATTTTGTAACAACCTAGATCTTGCATTCAAAGGACCTAATTTATAGAACACAAGAGATCTAGAGCAAAGGGGGCGACGTATAGGGCAAGGAGAATCATCAATCCTCACATCGGTAACACGATAGGGAAGTTCAAGGCATCGAATTTCCTAGAGTCTATCATGTTTAGGATTGTGTTATCTTTGTTTTTTGTATTGTCCATGAGTGAGTAGAGTCCCAACTACGAGTAGGGATATCGGATCATAACGGATGAACAATGATTTGCGTTAATGCTTAGATTTGTTGATTTTATCTTCATTATCGGTTCTACACTTGACATTATCACTCTCATACTAGTGCTGCCTGCTTAGTAAAATAGGAATTCAGACTTTGCTGCAAGGTTAAAGGATGAATCCGGACCTGTTACGTTGTAGATTAAGTTCGGCTAATGAGAATCTGACCAGGTCGGTTAGTCGACTTAGGAATTATGATTGCCTTCGTAAAGCTGCCATGGTACGGGTTAATCACTGCTGGAAGGTAGGGTTGCACGTACTCATGGTTAGGAGGTTTAGGCTCGGTAGAATCACTCCTCACCTTAGGGCATGAATTTCCTGTTGTCAAGATAAGTCTATGGGTTTATGATCTTTAGTTGCTTCATCCACACGATTCCCGGTATCCCGACACCCGTAGTGTTCATCATATCCGAGTTTACCCCAACCTAGTATCGTTGTCACCAGTTAGTTTAGTTTTAGATATTTAGGACCACACCTTCATCTATCTCTATTCATCTTAGTTTAGTTTTATTTTTAGTTTTTGGCTGCTTTAGTCCATAGAGATCGACCCTGGTACTACACGATCCGTATACTTGCGGTGAAGTGGTCTGGGAAAATTTATAACTCGTGTTAACCCACATCAGCGTCCGTCACCTGCAACTTCAAATAAGTTAATTTGACTTAAAACAAGTGGGAGTTCGTGGGGGACTTATACAATAAGGAAAACAACTTAGAGAAGAGGAATAAGTCATATTTCGCGGGAGAAAGTAAGGAGAACGTGGCAACCTTAATCAAGATTTGGAAAACTCAAGAAAAGGTAATAAAGTGAGGTGGCTGCTGTAACGAATGAGAGAGGGTTTCAGAGGGACGAATTTAGACAGAAAGTTAGAGAGAAGAGAGAGCACACAGGGAGAGAGAGAAAGAGAGCAGCAAGCACACACAAGGGCGAAGGATGGAGCGACGAAGCCGGAGCGCGGAGGAGCTATTGAAGACATCGATAATAGAATAGGGAGGGATCTCATTCTTTATACATGTTGAATATAGTTATCTTTTGTGTTTCTTTTGCTGAGTTCATGTATGAGTAGGTCCATAGCAATGCGTTAGAGAGCTTTGCCGATATGTAATGAAGTTTTGTTCTGAATGCTTGGTTATAGAATTTGTTCGTTTCGGATTGATTGGTTGTTCGTAATGTTTTTATTCTTGTTGGTAGCTTGAATGAATGATTATAAAAATCTAATTGCATTGGGAGATGAGTTGGATTTTGGAACGTGGCCATGATATGAAGTCTCAATTGATTTAGAACCTTGGCCGGTCGGTTGATTGAACTTAGGAATTAGGATAGCGATCTTAAAGCGTCTAGTAGGTGAGATACACAATTGGGAGATTGGTATACGCATGCTAGATAGTGGGTTTAGGCATCGGGAGAGTCATTCCCTAGAAAAGAGCTTGAATTTCCCGAAAACGTAATGATATCTATAACCATTATCTTGTTAGAACTTCGTTGGATCATCGTGCATCTCTCGAAACCTGTGGTGTTTAGTTCATTGAGTCTTAATCCGATAGTTAGTTAGTTAGTTTATGTTTATTTGCATTCCCACCACTTATTCACTTTACACGTCCTTTTCTTTAGTTTACTAGCTTTAGAGTTGCATCGATTCCTCGTGTTCGACCCTGGTACTATACGTTCCGTATTCTTGCGGAAGCGTTAGTCTAGGTAATTATTACTTGAGATTAACCACATCAACACGCAATTCGGGAATACCTATAACACGAATTGGAGGAACCACTCAAATCTTTTGTATCGAACGAATCAAGCGATGATGTATTCGAGATTTGGGCAAAGACAGAAAACGTACCAGCAAGATAACCAGCAATTTCAGCATGCTCAGTAAGTTCCGCAAGCTCCTCAACCTCCTCAAACCCCTTCGTCGAACTTTGAAGCGGTAATGCTCGAATTTTTCAAAGAGGAAAGGCAGCAACAGTCGACTCGAGCGAAATTCAATGCGGATGTAGGGACAGCGATTACCAAGCTCAAAACTCATATGGAATCCTTGAGCACACATGTGAAAATTTTAGAAAACTCCATGGCGCAGCAAGCTGCATCATCCTGTTGGAATACCGGACAGCTTCCCGGAAAACTCGATCCAAACCCGAGAGAGTACGTGAACGCTATTAGCATGTGCAGCAGTGACGTGATTAAGCATTCGCCCTCCAAAGAGAAAGAGGAAGTTGTTGGAACGTCCATGGAAAAAGGCAAAGGTACCGTCGCGATTTTAGAAGGAGTCGAACCAGATTTGGATAAACCATACATTGCTCCACCAGCGTACAAACCTCCTATACCGTTTCCTCAACAGTTGTTGAGCAACAAGAATGAAGAACAAGTGGGCATATTTATAGAGGGCCTCAAGAAGCTGGATATCAACATCTCATTCGTGGAAGCCCTACAAAGAATGCCTAATCACACAAAACTACTCACGGAGGTTCTTTCCAAGGATAGACGTATCACAGAAAGTGAGATGGTAGCACTTACCGAAGAATGCACCGCTTCTTTAAAACACGCTGCCACCGAAATTGAAGGACCCCAGAAGCTTCTCCATTCCATGCATAATAGGTAATATCGACATTGACATTGCTTTGTATGATTTAGGAGCAAGTGTGAGCATCATGCCACACTCGGTCTTCAAGGAGATGAAACTGGAGATCTGAAACTTACAAATATGTCCCTACGCCTCGCGGATTGTTCAGTAAATTATCCGGTGGGAATTGTTGAAAACATTCTTACCAAGGTAGGCAATCTTTTCATTCTCGCTGATTTTGTTGTACTTGACATAAAGGAAGATGCTAGGATACCATTTATGTCCAGATCGATTCACTCAACATTGGGGAAATGAATTAACCAACTCAGTAATAACCATTCCCTTCACTCTGCTCGTTACCGACGCTGGTCCCTCGCTTCCTTACTAATGTTTTCTTTTCCATTCACTCGGATTTCTTCCGAAAAAGAGAAGGAAAAAGAGCTTCTTCGGTGGATAGCTCTTGGTCCTACTTAGTCCCACGCCTTTCTTCCGTTTTTAGGTTCCTTTTAGCTTGGAAGGCTGTTCTTAGCTACTGCAGGTGCCATATAGACGTACAACAAAGAAAGCTTTCTTTACGTGTTGGAGATGAGATAATAGAGTTTAACTTGTCCAGCAATATGAACGGACCTTCCTTCGAGGAGTCTTGTCGATTCGGTTGACGAGTTAGCAAAGACACGCTTGATCAAGTAAGTGTTTCCGATCTTCTTATGCGATGCTTGACACGACTTTGCGAAGATGCAGGATTTACGGACGAAGGAGCCGAGCTGTACACGAAATTCATGAGTGCTGTTGAAGAACTAGGAAACGCCCCGTGTGAGGAGATACCACACGAAATACACACTGATTTCGCAGTGGAGAAGGCGCCCGAACTTGAGCTTTAACTTCTTCCTACTTCTCTGCGGTATGAGTGCATTGAATGCAATAAAACATATCCTCCTTTTATGAATGCTAACTTGAGCGCAGATGAGATAAGGAAACAACACACTCGCGTAAAGAAGCGTAGGATAGTCAGCTGTTCAATATGTACGCACAGAAATTCTACGGAAGACAACCAAGAACCTCCCATTGAAACTCAAAGGAGGCTGTACCCGCACTCGCAAGAAGTAATGGAAAAAGAAACCATAAAATTTTTTTATGCAAATATCATTTATCTAACATCGCACAGGGAACGAGTGAATCCCGTGCATGACGCGCCAAAGAAAGAAGAAGTAACTAAGGGATGGCACGACAAAAAGTTCTTACCTCATGACTTCTAACTAGTTGACTTAGTTCTACTCTTCAATTCCCGTCCTAAGATTTTCTTGGGCAACCTACGGTCTTGTTGGTTTGGTCTTTTTCAGGTACGAGCAGTCTTCACACATGTAGAAGTGGAACTAGGGAACGAGAAGAGTGGGATATTCAAAGCTAATGGGCAGCGACTAAAGCTTTACCAAGCCGATCAACCGATAAAAAGTGGAAACTCCATTTCCCTTTCTGATCCACCCATCGCGCACACATCAGAAAAGAAGACGTCCAAGCTTAGAGACATTAGAAAAGCGTGTTCTGGGAGGCACCCCAGCTGTTTGTTTTCTATTTTTCTTAGTTGTTTAGTTTAAGACTCGGTTAAACAAATAAAAAATAAAAAATAAAAAAACAAAAAAAAAATATAATACCACTACAAACGTGACTTCACTTCTCTTACCCTCCATCGGAGCTTCATGTCGAGAACACCGTTGATCATTTCATTTTCATACGTATTTCTTACACGATTTTGTATTGGTTTTACTCGTTTTCGTGTCTTCCTGTTCTTACAGGTTTTAATATATATTTGATTCATTTTGGAGCTAAAGGACGTACAAGGAAAAAAGTGTTAACATCAAGAATCATAACGGAGCAAACGGTACAAGTATCGGCGAGGACTAACACAGCCCCCGTGGGGCATTCGCCTAGCCCGCGTGGGCTACAACCTCCAGCAAACTCAGCATGAGTCGGGGAGGTTTTCAACATGCACGGGTCTCCGTGACCAACATCAGCCCGCGTGGGGCCCGTGGTCCAGCAGAAACAACACAAGTCGGGCTCTGCATCAGCCCGAGCGGATCCAGCACTAGCAAGGGGCCCGTGCGGGGCACAGACTCCAGCCCGCGCAGGTCGCGTCCGTCACCTGCAGAAACAAGACAAGGAAACTTGTGGGAAACAAGAAAAGAAAGTGGTTAGTTGCCTACACAAACAGAAAACATTGTTAGAGAAGAGTAATGAGAGTTATATGGCTGGAAAATAGAATGGAAACATGCCCACTAACTCAAGAATAGATATCAATACAAATAAGAATGGAAAACTCATAAAAACAACAAACTGCATTAAAGAGAAAAGAAGAGGAAAGGATGTGAACGGCCAAAGAGGAAAAAGAGGAGAAAAGGAATGAAAGAAAAAAGGAAAGACAAGGAAGATAGCTAGGGTTCTTTCACTTAAGTTTGGGGAGAATAACAGCCGTTAGAGGGAGAGAGTTGCAAAGAGAGAGTTGCAGAGAGAGACAGTAGAGTGGAGACTTGTTTGTGAGTTCTTGCGGAGGAGACATTCAAAGGGCATTGGACATCAATTCAGGACTTCGGTTTCGTTTGGTTTTTACGTTCTTTAGACTTTCTACTTTGATTATGTTGTTTTCTATTTAACGCATGAGCGAGTAGTCGTTTTGTTCTACGAGAAGGGATTAGCCCTTGGCTATCCCAGAACCACTTTGATTTACCTTTGAATGTAATTTCTCGTTTTCGTTTATCTATCCTTTATCTGAGTGCTTCATTGACTTGTGTGTGCGATGGCCATGTAGATGCATGTTTTAGGAACTTAGGAGAAGGACCAAAAGGCGAATTCTAATTCCGAATAACCAGGTTTAGACCAACCGAGGTTAGGCCACGAAAGTAGGATAGCAGCGATTTAGGGTAAAACGGATGAATCACAAAATTTATGGGTTTAGCTTAAGGTGTAAGCCACGAAAGTAGGGGATAACCTGACTAGATCACGTGTCTATGCCTTGAGAGAGGGTAGATATCATATTAGGATCGTCTGCCTTAGATAACTTTAATCGAGATTGCATGATTAGATAGGTTAATTGTTGGTTTCGGTAGTCTTATGGTGAAACCGGATTCCTAGAACATTTGTATCACTGTTAAGAACTATTAGTTTATTGTTTTTAGTATTTCATTCCTAAAATCAAATTTTCATTCCTTTTAAAATTTGATTCGTACAAACTTTTTACAATGGAATTTAAGACGAACACCGAACGACATTGGATAACGCTGCTAGATGATCGTTTATGGATCTAAGTGTCAAGGAGGCATACTAGCTGATCGATAACCTCGCCATGAACCACACTATGTGGTCCACACCAAGAGGTATGCTTCACAGCACTCGACGTCTACATGAGCCGAATTAGAGCAAAGCAACGGGTAATGTAGCAAACGCTATGTATTGCGTGAATTGCAGAGATACAAAACACGTGGCCTATCAATGCACGCTGCAAGAGAACGTGGAATACATGAATTATGCCCTGCAGCAAGGAAACACGCAATTCGAGAATACCTATATCCCGAATTGGAGGAACCATCCAAATCTTTTATACCGAACGACTCAACCGATAAAGTATTCGGGATTTCAGCAATGGCAACAAACGTACCAGCAAGATAACCAGAAATTTCAGCATGCTCAGCAAGTTCCACAAGCTCCTCAACCTCCTGAAGCCCCTTCGTCGGACCTTGAGGCGGTAATGCTTGAATTTATCAAAGAGCAAATGCAGCAACAATCGACTCATGCCAAATTCAATGCGGATGTGGCGATAGCTATTAGCGAGTTCAAAACTCACATGGAATCCTTGAGCACACATGTGAAGATGTTAGAAAACTCCATAGCACAGCAACCTGCCCCATCCTCTCGGAATCCCGGACAGCTTCCCGGAAAACCCGATCCAAACCCCAGAGAGTACGTGGACGCTATTAGCTTGTGGACCAGTGATGTGATTGAGCATTCACCCTCCAAAGAGCATGAACAAGTTTCCGGAACATTCATGAAAAAAAGCAAAGGTACCATCACGATTATGGAAGGCGTTGAACCAGATTTAGAGAAACCATATGTTGCTCCACCGGTATACAAACTTCCTATACCGTTTCCTCTACGGTTGGTGAGCAACAAGAATGAAGAACGAGTGGGCAGATTTACAGAGGACCTTAAGAAGCTTGACATCAATATCCCATTTGTAGAAGCCTTCTAAAAAAGGCCTAATCTTACCAAACTACTCATGGAGGTCCTTTCCAACGAAAGACGTATCTAAGAGAGTGGGACGGTAGCACCCACCGAGGAATGCAGCGCCATCCTTCAAAACAAGCTACCCCCCGAAGTTGAAGGGCCCCGGAAGCTTCTCCATTCCATGCACAATACGTAATATTGACATTGAAAATGCCTTGTGTGATTTAGGAGCAAGCGTGAGCATCATGCCACACTCGGTCTTCAAGCGGATGGACTTTGAGAATCTCAAACCTACAAAGATGTGTCTACGCCTCGCGGATCGTTCGGTGAGATATCCGGTGGGAGTTTTTGAAAATATTCCCAGCAATGTAGGTCATCTTTTGATTCCCGCTAATTTTGTTTTTCTTGACATAAAGGTAGATGCTAGGATACCTATTATTCTTGGTAGACCATTCTTAGATACTGTAGGTGCCATGATAGACGTAAAACAAGGAAAGCTTGGTAGACCATCACTCAAGGAATCTTGCTTTAGAGTTGATTAGCTGGACAAGTTAGCGAAAGACACGCTTTATCAAGTAAGTGTTTCCCATCCTCTTGTGCGATGCTTAACGCGACCTTGCGCAGATGCAAGATTTACCGACGAAGGAGCTGAGCTGTAAACAAAATTCATCAGTGCTATTGAAGCACTAAGAGACACCCGATTTCGAGCTTGAACCTCCTCAGTCTTCTTTTTGGTATGAGTACGTTGAATGCGATAAAAAATATCCTGCTGTTATGAATGCTAACTTTAGTGTAGACGAGATGAGAAAACAATCCACTCTTGTAAAGAAGCGTAGGAGAGTCAGCTCTTCAATATGTACTCACGGAACATATACGCAAGACAGCCACGAACCCTCGCCGAAACTCAAAGGAGGCTGCACCCGCACTTGCAAGAGGTAATGGAAAAAGAACCATAAAATTTTTTGATGCAGATATCATTTATCCAACCTCGGGCAGCGAACGAGTGAATCCCATGTATGACGTGCCAAAGAAAGCAGCAGTTCTAAAGGATGGCACGACAAAAAGATCCTACCTCATGACTTCCAACTAGGTGATTTAGTTATACTCTTCAGTTCTCGTCATAAGCTTTCCTTTTGAAATCTACAATCTCGTTGGTCTGTTCCTTTTTAGGTACGAGAAGTCTTCAAACATGGAGAAGTGGAACTATGGAGCGATTCCAGAAGAACATCCAAAGCTAATGGGCAGCGATTAAAGCTCTACCAAACCGCTCAACCGAGCGAAAGTGGAAACTCCATTTCCCTTTCCGATCCACCCATCATGCACGCATGAGGAATGGAGACGTCAGAGCTTAAAGAGGTTAAATAAGCGTTTTCTAGGAGGCAACCCAGTTGTTTGTTTCTATTTTTTCTGAGTTGTTTAGGATATGACTCGGTTAATTTAAAAAAAACAAAAAATTAACACAATAAAAAAACCACTACAAACGTGACTTCACTTCTCTTACCCTCCATCTGAGCTACGCGTCAAGGACGCCGTTCAATTCAAGTCTGGGGGAGCAGCTCAAGCTTGTCAGGTTACTTCCTTTCATTTTCATTTATTATCTCTTTGATTTCGTAGTTTTTAGATTGTTTCTGCTTTCGTGAGTCAGATTCGTCCTAGGCACTTGTCCGGTGCTACGTTTTGCGATGAACCCTGAAGCTAGAATACTTAAGAAGTTGGCCTATTCCGTGAGAGTTTGCATGTTTGAGCTAGGTGATTCCTAAGCGTTAAAGCTTATTAGTCGGCTGAAAAACTGATAACATGTAATCCGTCGTAGTATTTACATGATTTTAGGTTTAGTTTTAATTAGATTTATTGGATTTTACCAAGTTATTGAGTATATTTGAGGACTTCATCTACCATTTCGTCTTTTGTATAGGAAACGAAGACATGAAGGAAACACGAGTGATTACGGCAATTCCACCCCGAAAACGTGATTGAATGACAAGGTTCAACATGTGCAAAGCCACGGATCCAAATCGAACACTCAAACACCGAGCAAAAGGAGCGGAAACAGAAAAATAGGTGCTGCACGCTCGGGCATGGAGAGGAGCCGCCCGGGCTGAGGTTGTGCAATTGACACTGAAAATCCCCAAAACTCAGCCCGACTCGGGATGGTAAACCAGACGCATGGGCAAGTGAGGCCGCTCGGGCTGTCATTTGTGCTTGACTGGGTTGGCCATCTGCACGACCGGACTGAACTTGTGCCCGCACGGGCTGCCAAATCTGGAACAACCTTGTTTAAGGGTTTGAACCGGCAATTAATGAAATAAAAAGCCTTCTAGGGCTAGGGGACGGACCAGACACTATAGGAGACATTCAGAGACATAGAGAAAGAGAGAGAAGGACGGAACGAGGAATCCGGAGCATGGAGGAGCTATTGCCGATTTGTAATGAAGTTTGTTCTTAATGCTTGGTTATAATATTTGACCGTTTCGGATTGATTGGTTGTTTGTAACGCTTTTGTTCTTTTTGGGCACCTGAATGAATGTCTATAAAGATCTAATTGCATTGGGAGATCAATTGGATCTTGGAACGTAGCCATGATATGAAGTCTCAATTGATTTAGAACCTTGGCTGGTCGATTGATTGAACTTAGGAATTAGGATAGCGATCTTAATGCATCTAGTAGGTGAGATACACAATTGGGAGATTGGTATACGCATGCTAGATAGTGGGTTTAGGCATCGGGAGAGTCATTCCCTAGGAATGAGCTTGAATTCCATGAATACGTAATGATATCTATAACCATGATCTTGTTAGAACTTCGTTGCATCATCGTGCATCTCTCGATACCTATGGTGTTTAGTCATTGAGTTATGCCATTAAGTAGTTTAGTTTAGTCGCATTCGCATTCCCATCACTTATGGATTTCACACGTCTTATTCATTAGTTTACTAGCTTTAGAGTTGCATCAATTCCTTGTGTTTGACCCTGGTACTATACGATTCGTATTCTTGCGGAAGCGTTAGTCTAGGTAAATTATTACTTGAGGTTAACCACATCAAGTTTTTGACGCCGTTGCCGGGGAATTGATTACGGCTTTAGAGTTAGGCTACTTTTAAACTAGGATATAGTCCTTTCCGGAGTCTTCATTTGTTTTCCGTATTTTTTTGGTTTTGTTTTCTTTCTTATTGGGTCAAATTTTTTTACCTCTCAGAGCTTAATCGAATTTTGTGTTCTTTATTTTGCGAGGTAACATGAACAACATCAAATCTTTGTATGCCGATATAGATGAAATGAAAGATCAACTTTCCGAAATTCGTCATATGTTGTCTAACTCATACCATCCGCAGTACTCGGAGCAATCATGGGAACAAGAAAAGTTTGAGGGTATGAAGAAGAGATCTACAAGAGTTACAATCAGCCTTTCGGGAATACTCACGGATGGAGCGATTACTCAAACTTCCCGTATAGGAACACCGATGGTATGCTGAATGCGCAACATCAATTGGGGAACTTTCAGCAATGGACGCAGCCCCAAACTCAGAACTATCAGTCATAAGCGCATTAGCCACAACCAATCTAATCCGAAGCAGCCCCCGACTTTGCCGCCATGTTCGCCTGCCTCCTTGAAGTATTTGAGATTCAAAACAACTTGGTTATGGGAGTGAAAGCGGAACAAGAAAGCGATAATGAGCAGATGTATGGTTTCCTTAGACAATTGGACACGCAAGCTGCAGAATTTGCATAAGGGGTATCACAACCACAAGAGGTTCTATCGGGAAGTTCAGAAAAAAATCCTCGTGAGCATGTCAGCGAAATTTGCCTAAGGGACTGCAAGACGGTAGATCAGCCTACTTCAATATCTGTAAAGGGTGAAGTATCTATCACAGTAGTGGAAACGGCTGTCAACAAGCTTAAGGAGAAGCTCGAGAACGAAGAGGAGCCAAAGTACATAAAAGCAGATCCGAGGCCACCTCCATTGCCATTCCCACAACGTCAACGCATGAAGACGATGGACCAGCCAAATTCCTCGATAATTGAAAAAAGAGAAGAATCTAACACGACAGCAGATAAGGCTACGGTCATTGATAAGCATAAGAAGAAACCCGAGATGGAAGTAGAGTTCAGCTAAATTGACACACTTGAGCAGTCGTGCGCTATCGATTTCGTGTTCTTCGACGGCATCTTTGAGAATTTAGCCGAGGAAGTTTGTGAGGAATTTCAGAATACGGATTCCCTAGATATGAATCTCATAGCAGCTGGAGAAGGATTATACAAGGTACCAAACGAGCTGCTTGACAACAAAAAGAAGAAGGAACACCCCGACCGGGACTTCCGCACAACCCGAGCTAAATGCGGTGCAAATCAGTACATAAACGACCCCGAGATGCTGAGAAGCTACACCAAAACGTCCAGCACACAATTGGAGCATTGACAAGGCTCCCAAGGTGAAGATGAAGCCTTCACCACAAAGGCTCACTCACCAAAAATCTCTGGAGACGCTGAAGGAAACAAGCGACGAACGCCTAACCGGTTTCATGGAGTACAGAACCGGACTTATGGATAGCTCGACCAGAATTTTTGGACAGCACGATCTAGCCCCAAATTTAGAGAACATCATGACCAATCTTAGGGAAGACATGACTGATCGTGCAAGGAACTCAACAAATCCGCATGCTACACCCTATCAAGCACACTATGCACGCGAGACGCTACGCACACGAAGACGTCGAGGACGCCCACCTAATGAGTAGCACGTTTTGGTCACATTGATGTACTCGGTGGGTTAGTATTCCTTCTTTTGGATTGTGTTATTCTTTTTCACAGGTTTTTCAACGTCGATATCATCCTTGAGGAGGAGACGCATACAACGTCTAGCCGCATCACCAACTCGGGATTGCAAGATACACTAGGTGCACACGTTCCAACCCTTATTTTCCCGTAGTTTGGTATGCGAGATTCTCTTTGGTCTTGAACACCGGGACGGTGTTTCATTCAAGTCTTGGGGAGTACTCGTCGAGTACCATGCATGTGATTAGGATTAGATGATTAGGATTAGATGTTGATTTTTTGTTATTTTTAGGAATAAATGGATTGATACCTAGCATGAATTTTCGAGCTTTAGTCATTATTGTGCGACTTTGTTGAATCGTGAACAATAGTCTAGGTTTGCTTAGAAGTCTTTTGGATACCGATTAGTTGAGTAGTTGTACTTGAAACCATGATCTATAGTTGCATTCACCTCCTAGGTTTCAGTACCAAGTATCCATATCTCCGTGTATACCGATTGATCTTTGTTTTGTTTGATATATTTTACCGTTTGTTGATCATTAGATTCCACAAGCTTATACTCCGCTGTCACCTTGGATAAGTTTCTAACTATTTCAAGTTTTCATTGACATGAGTATATCGAGATCGATGGTTCGGGTCTAAGTGGTGGGTTGAGGCGCTATTCTACGTCCTAAGGGTTAGAGTGATGCGTATTCTTTGGTAAAAAAACAGAGAAAAATGTTCTTCAATGACGCACCTCTTCACTCTGCTAAGGTTACAAGACCTTATGAGTGTGCCATAGGCAGCCTAGGTCTAAGTAGAAAGCCATCCCTCTTCGACTTCGACGTCCTAGACACCAAGCGTGGATCTATATAAAAAAATGAGAAAAACAAAAGAGAATAAGAACAAGAATATGAGTTTAATGATATCTAAAGCTTAGGACAATTTGTATGGAGATCGCTTTGACGTTGTCTAGGGGTATGAAATAGATTTAGGTCATTGGTAGGATTGCATGGCTCGTGACTTTCAGTTGATAGAAGTCTGAACTAGGTACGCTTAGGCTTGTGTTCATGTGACACGTTGTTTTGCATGATAGCTAATCTTACGAGGTATTTGTGCTAGTGTCCATTGTTGTTTAGCTCTTCTTGTACTCTACTCTAGATTTGCTCGAGGACGAGCAAAGGTTAAGTCTGAGGGAGTTTGATAACATGTTATCCGTCGTAGTATTTACATGATTTTAGGTTTAGTTTTGATTAGATTTGTTTGATTTTACCGAGTTATTGAGTATATTTGAGGACTTCATCTACTATTTCGTGTTTTGTATAGGAAACAAAGATATGAATGAAAACATGAGTGATTACGGAAATTCCACCCCGAAAACGTGATTGAATGACAAGGTACAACATGAGCAAATCCACGGATAAAAATCGAACACTCAAACACCGAGCAAAAGGAGCGGAAACAGCAAAATAGGTGCTGCACGCTCGGGCATGGAGAGGACCCGCTCGGGCTGAGGTTGTGCAATAGACAATGAAAATCCCCAAGTGAGCCCGCTCGGGCTGTCATTTGTGCACGACCGGGTTTGCCATCTGCAAGATCGGGCTGAACTTGTGCCCGCGCGGGCCGCCAAATCCGGAACAACCTTGTTTTAAGGTTTTAACGGCAATTAATGAAATAAGAAGCCTTCTAGAGCTAGGGGACGGACCAGAAACTAGAAGAGAAATTCAGGGACATAGAGAAAGAGAGAGAAGGACAAAACGAGGAATCCGGAGCATGGAGGAGCTATTGAAGACGTCGGTAATAGAATAGGGAGGGATCTCATTCTTTATCCTTGTTGAATATAGTTATCTTTTTTGTTTCATTTTCTGAGTTCATGTCTGCGTAGATCCATAGCCATGGGTTAGAGAGTTTTGCCGATTTGTAAAGTTTTGTTCTTAATACTTTGTTATAATATTTGACCGTTTCGGATAGATTGGTTGTTCGTAACGCTTTTGTTCACGTTGGCCACCTGAATGAATGTCTATAAAGATCTAATTGCATTGGGAGATGAATTGGATCTTGGAACGTAGCCATGATATGAGGTCTCAATTGATTTAGAACCTTGGCCGGTCGATTGATTGAACTTAGGAATTAGGATAGCGATCTTAATGCATCTAGTAGGTGAGATACACAATTGGAAGATTGGTATACGCATGCTAGATAGTGGGTTTAGGCATCGGGAGAGTCATTCCCTAGGAAAGAGCTTGAATTCCCTGAATACGTAATGAGATCTATAACCATGATCTTGTTAGAACTTCGTTGCATCATCGCACATCTCTCGATACCTATGGTGTTTAGTCATTGAGTTATTCCGTTATGAAGTTTAGCTTAGCCGCATTCGCATTCCCATCACTTACCGATTTCACACGTCTTATTCATTAGTTTACTAGCTTCAGAGTTGCATCAATTCCTTGTGTTCGACCCTGGTACTATACGATCCGTATTCTTGCGCAAGGGTTAGTCTAGGTAAATTATTACTTGAGATTAACCACATAAAAAACATTAGGTCGTAATTCTTAGGGAATCCTAGTGTTGCTTGTGGGAGGTTTAGACGAGGTTGCTAGGCCGGTTTATCGTTTATTCTCTCTATCTAGATGGTCATACATCGCATAGACGATGCTTTACTTATTTTGATGAGGATTATTAGATCGTATGAAATCGAGCTTGTTTTGCAGAATAAGAGCGCACACTAACACTCCGCTATCGATAGAAATAATGCCTAACAGAATGATCTAAAATCGATATGAGTGCATTGACCTTAACACATTTTCGATGGTTAGGGTCTAAGTGGTGGTTTGGCGATCATCTTTCTATGTCTTAAGGGTACGACACAATAAAAATATCGCCTACTCTGCTACACTCTTGAACGAGATGCATGAGTATACCGTCATCGGTAGTCTGGGTCTAAGTAGAGGTAGGATCGCTTCAAATTTGATGTCCTAGAAGTCTAGTGTGTCTGCATAATATAAAAACAGACATAAAAAGAAGAAGAAAGAAAAAATACAAAGAAAAAAGAAGAAAAAAAGGAATAAAGAAAGAAAGAAGCTCGGAAAAGAAACAAGTATCCTCAATTGTTCTATGTTTAGCATTTGTCTTAAGTCTCATTTGGTGGAGAGGGTTACAATGACTTTTTTAGTTTTCCTACGATTTACTTTCTCGTAGGTAGCCTTGGTGAACCTAGGATGAAGACTGAAAATTTAATTAGGCCGAATTTTTTCTAGACTTGCTTGTTGATCGATCAGGTTTGCTTTAGCGGTATTTCTAGGAGAAAGAGGAATTCTCGATTTTTGTATAACCCAAGTGTTCTAAGTTTACGTTTGCTTAGGGACAAGCAAACATTAAAGTTGTGGGGATTTTGATCGTTTCATTTTCATATGTATTTCTTGCACGATTTTAGAGATGTTTACGATATAGATGCGAAGTTTACGTATGATTTTGTATATGCTTTACTCGTTTTTGTGTTTTCGTGTTCTTACAGGTTTTAATATGTATTTAATTCATTTTGGATCTAAAGCACATACTGATATGATCCTGGATGACGTCTAGAATGCGACCTATAATGCAGAGGAGGACGCGACCTACAATGCTGAAGAAGAGGTGACCTGCACGACCCGAGACGCGACCTGCGCGACCTGAGACACAACCTGCGTGACCTGAGACGCGACCTGCAAAGGAAGAGATGTCCTGAGTTAAACAAAAGGCACACGCGACACGACAAAAGGACGTTGGTCTTGTGACCCGAGCTAGGGCTAGGGAGGAGGATGCCTTAACTCTACCACCTGGTCCCGTGACCCGAGCAAAAGCTATGAAGCTTAAGGAAGCGATCATCGGGATCCTCATGGTCGTCCACGTTCAAGATAAGTATTCAGGTCCACGTGAAGTCACTAATATCTGTATCGTTCTTCAAGCCAAAGCCTAACTCGCAACGGTTAATAATTAGGTAAAGTGACCCGCATGTACTCTTTTCCCTTCGTGTGTTTTGTCCAATGAGGTTTTCCAACGACGGGTTTTTGAAGAGGTCGTGAATCACTTTCCGCGACCTAATTATTAACCCAACGGTTTCAAGACAAGTTCGCAACCGAACAACACATCTTACGACTTGTCCTATTAATGTTTTTAGATTATTTCTAGACTGTTAAATTGTTGCCTTGCACTAAGACTAGCATTTAATGCTATACTTATGTGTTGCATGGCCTTTCTTTCTTATTATGGCTGGCCATGGTGATGATCTTTATACAACTTTGAATTTTGAAATTAAACTTGATTTTCCTTTGTAACATCTTTCTTTGTTTGTGTGTTACATCTAGAAAATCCGTTGGTGCATCATATCCAACGTTTGTTCGTTGTTCGTTGGTGCGCAATATCCTTCCAAGACTGGCCGGTGAATCGAGAGTCTTTCCGCAACTGTCATTTGACCAATCGCTCCACCCACTTTGTGCGATTTGTTGCAGCAAGGCTTATCCATCCACCCTTTTGTCTAGAGCGTTCTTCCAGCGTGATCGCGTCAAGTGGTATCATAGCTCGTTCTTGCATAAAGGTTAGTTCATTTCATGGTTTTGATTGTTTCGATCATAGATAGGGTTGAATGCAACAAAAACAATATATATATATGTATATATATATATTACGTGCTATAAGTCTTGCTAATCGTACATTACTATTGTCTTTCGTTGTTTTGCGCTTGTGGCTGCTCCGTGCTCTAGTGTGCAAGAAGTCCGAAGAGTAGGTATCTTCAAAAACCATCAAGAACCATGGGGGATAAAGGAGCCGAGATTAGTCGGGTGAACGAGAGATGAATCGAGGCTCTCGCGGCTCGTTTGGAGCAAAATATCACTAATAAAATGGAGGAGTTTCGGCAAGAAGTTTGACCCGATAATCCGACCCAGCCGAGAGACACTCATGCGTTCCAGCAATGAGAAAGGAATCAGCCGAGGGAACAACGACATGACCCGAGGGATGACCTCGCTGGTCTCAAGCTGAAAATTCCATCGTTCCATGGTAAAGACGACCCGGATGCCTACCTAGAGTGGGAGAAAAAGGTTGAACTCGTAATCGGTTGTCAACATTACCTCGAGGCCAAGATGGTTAGGGTTGCGGCCACGAAGTTCTACGACTGCACCTTCAGTTGGTGGGATCAACTCATGATTTCTAGGCGAAGAAATGGTGAAGAACCAGTAGCGACATTGCTGGAAATTAAGGCCATTATGCGCAAGAGGTTCGTGCCGAGTAATCACCACTGAGAAGTACATCGGCCGTTAAGGAAGGTTACCCAAGAGAACCACCCCGTGGAGAAATATTATCAAGAGATGGAGTTGCTGATGTTGAGGGCTGAAATCTCAGAGGATAGAGAGGCATTGATGTCTGGATTCTTTGGTGGACTAAATCTAGAAATCCAAGACCATCTATGATGCAACTCTACGTGGAGGTTGAGGAGATGCTCCACAAGGCAATCCTGATCGAGCAACAACTCCAGCGGCGAAGGAGTTCACGTTCGGGCTATGGGGCTGGAAAATATGGCCATCAATGGGATGAAAAACCGAGCTATCCAAGGAAGGACAACACGGTTCCGGTAAGCCGAGATGCGCCCAAAGTCATTCCAGCGAACCGAGACGCGACGAAGATATGTCCAGCAGCACCGTGGGACAAAGGGAAGGCCAAGGCCACGACTTCAAGGGCTCAGGGCGTGAAGTGCTTCCAGTGTCATGGGAGAGGACAATACGCGAGCGAGTGCACAAATAAAAGAGTCATGATCCTTCGTGACGACGACGAGTTCAAATCCGAGGACGAAGCGGCTAAACATTCAGACGAGACACATCAGGAGGAACCGACCAAAGGAGAGTTGATGGTGGCACGACATTCTTTGAGCGTGAAGCCTAAGGACGACGAACAAGAACAATGAGAAAATTATTCCACACCCGCGGCATTGGTTACGGAAAGATTTGTAGCGTAATCATCGATGAAGGATGTTGCACAAACGCTGCAAGAGCTACTATGGTCCGTAAGCTTGTATTAAAGGACCAAAAACACCTGATGCCTTATAAGCTTCAATGGCTGAATGTAAATGGCGAGATGAAGGTAACCAGCCAAGTGAGGGTGCCTATTGCCATAGGCAAATACGAAGATGAAATTTTGTGCGATGTGCTACCCATGGAGGAGAGCCATATTCTACTCAATAGACCATGGCAATCGGATCGCAAGGTAAAACATGACGGTTTCCCTAATAAGCATTACTTTTAGTACAATGGCAGGAAGATCATCCTTGTTCCGCTGACTCCTAAGGAAGTGCTGCAAGATCAAATGCACTTGAAGAAGCAAGGCACACACGAGCTTAAATCGTCAAATTTTTAAGCCAGATCGAGTGAGATCAAGAAATGTCTTCACTCGAATTAGTCTATATTATTATTTTTGTATAAGGAAGCTCTATCGAGCTTAGCTAACCTTGGGCAGGTGCTGCCGAGTGAAATTTTTATCTTATTGCAGGACTATGGAGACATCTTTCCCGAAGAGAACCCCACTGGATTTCCCCTTATACGCGATATCAAACATCAAACTGATTTTGTTCCCGGGGCCACGTTACCAATTAGGCCAACCTACCAAACCAATCTCATGGAAACCAAGGAGCTGCAAAGGCAAGTGGAGGGACTCATGGCCAAGGGACACATCCGAGAAACATGGTAGCTGCCGCATGTGTGTTGATTGTCGCGCAATCAACAACGTTACGGTGAAGTATCAACATCCAATTCCTAGGCTAGATGACATGTTAGATGAATTGAATGGAAGTAAAATATTTTAAAAAAATGATCTTAAAAGTGGATATCATCAAATTATGATGAAGGAAGGTGACAAATGGAAATTGACGTTTAAAACTAAGCATGGATTGTGTGAGTTGTTAGTTATGCCTTTCGGATTGAAAACTGCACCTAGCACCTTCATGCGCTTAATGAACCATGTTTTTTGAGAATATATAGGTAGATTCGTAGTAGTCTATTTCGATGATATATCGATCTATACTAAGAACTTAGAGGAACACTTAGGCCACCTAGAGTTAGTCTTAAAGGTACTTAGGAAGGAAGAATGTACGCCAATTTTAAGAAATATACCTTTTGTACAGAAAACGTCGTATTTCTAGGTTTTGTTGTAAGTGCAGATGGTGTAAAGGTGGCCGAAGAAAAGATCAAAGCCATTCGGGAATGAACGAGCCCAAAGACCGCCGGGGATGTCCAAAGTTCCATGGACTCGCATGGTTCTACAGTCAATTTGTGAAGGACTTCAGCACCTTGGCCGCCCCTCTTACTGAAGCCATTAAGAAAAACGTGGGATTCAAGTGGGGAGAAGCGCAAGAGGCAGCGTTTCAAACGTCGAAAGAAAAACTAACTAACGCTCCTTTGCTTATATTGCCTGATTTTCTTAAGACTTTTGAAATTGAGTGTTATGCCTCCGGTGTAGGAATTGGTGCAGTATTGATGTAGGAACGGAAGCCGATTGCTTATTTCAGCGAGAAACTCGGAGGTGAAACTCTCAATTACGCCACTTACGACAAAGAACTGTATGCACTCGTGAGGGCGTTCCAAACTTGGCAACATTATCTGTGGCCAAAGGAGTTTCTGATACACATCGACCATGAATTCTTTGAACTATTTCCTTACGTCATCAAGGAAAAGCGAGGTAAGGAAAACATAGTGGCTAAGGCCCTATTTCGAATATACGCATTGTTGACCACTTTGGATGCTAAGCTTCTAGGCTTTGAACAAATCAAAGAATGATATGCATCTGATTTAGAAATTGAAGAATTTGACAAGAATAGTGAAAATTTTGCTTCACGACACTATTATAGGCAAGATGACTTTCTATTTTATGATAATCGTTTATGTGTAACTAACTGTTCAACGAGAGAGTTGCTTGTTAGAGAAGCCCAGAGAGGTGGACTTATGGGCCATTTTGGAGTTGCAAAAACTCTGAAGATATTGCAGGACCACTTGTACAGGCAACACATGAAAAGGGACGTTGAACGTATTTGTAAGCGATGCGTCACATGCAAATAGGTCAAGTCTAAGGTTCAACCTGACGATTTGTATACCCCTCTTCCTATCCCAACTCACCCTTGGACTGATATATCTATGGATTTTGTGGTTGGGTTGCCTAGGACTAAGGATGGTAAAGATTCAATTTTTGTAGTGGTAGATAGGTTGTCTAAAATGGCGCATTTTATAGCATGTCAAAATACTCATGATGCATTGCATGTAGCTGAACTTTTCTTTAAGGAGGTAGTTCATTTGCGTGGCATGCCTAGTACGATAGTTTTCGATAGGGATACTAAATTTCTTAGCTATTTGTGGAAGACTTTGTGGTCCAAGTTAGGAACTAAATTGTTATTCTCTATGACTTGTTATCTACAAACCGATGGTCAAACCGAAGTAGTAAATCTAACCCTAGGAACTTTATTACGTGCAATTGTTAGGAAGAATTTAAAAACGTGGGAAGAATGTTTTCCGCATGATGAATTTTTTTACAATCATTTTGTACATTCTGCTTCCAAATTTTCTCCTTTTGAAATTGTGTATGGGTTCAATCTTGCTTCACCATTTGATCTGATGCCTTTGCCATCAAGTGATCGAATTAGTGTGGACGGAGAAAGAAAGGCCAAGATGGTCAAGTAGGTACATGAAAAGGCGTGGAAAAACATTGAGGAGAAGACAAAGGTCTACGTGAAACAGGCGAACAGAGGACGAAAACAATTGACTTTTGAGCCCGGTGACCAAGTTTGGGTTCAACTACAAAAAGAACGATTCCAGAACTAGCGGAAGTCCAAATTAATGCCCTGGATCGACGGCCCATTTACAGTGACCAAGAGAATCAGCAACAACGCCTACCAACTCGACTTGCAAGTTAAGTATAACGTGAGTTCTCGGTTTAATGCTACTGACTTGGTTCCTTTTGTTGCAGATCGAGCGGATTTGAAGGCAAATCCTTTTCAAGTAGGGGGCATGATATGATCCCGGACGACGTCGAGGACGCGACCTATAATGCAGAGGAGGACACGACCTACAGAGCCGAAGAAGAGGCGACCTGTGCAAAGGAAGAGACATCCCGAGTTAAACAAAAGGCAAACGCGACCCAACAAAAGGATGTTGATCCACTGACCCGAGCTAGGGTTAGGGAGGAGGAGGCATTGACCCTACCAGCTGGTCCCATGACCCGAGCCAAAGCTACAAAGTTTAAGGAAGCGATCATTAGGATCCTCACGACCGTCCACGTTCAAGACGAGTATTCAAGTCCACTTGAAGTCACTAATATCCATATCGGTCTTCAAGCCGAAGCCCAACTCGTAACATTCAAGACGAGTATTCAAGTCCACGTGAAGTGACCCACATGTACTCTTTTCCCTTTGGTAGTTTTGTCCCACGGGATTTTCCAATGACGGGTTTTAACGAGGCCGTGAATCACTTTCCGGGACCTAATTATTAACCCGAGGGTTTCAAGACAAGTTTGCAACCCAACAGTTAATCTTACGACTTGTCCTTTTAATATTTTTAGTTAATTTATAGACTATTAAATTGTTGCCTTCCATGGTGACTAGCATTTAATGCTACATTTATGTGTTGCAAAACTTTGTGGCCGGCTGATATGATCCCGGAGGAAGCCGAAGACGTGACCAACAACGCAGAAGAGGATGCGACCTGCGGCGCGGAAGAAGAAGAAGTTAGAGCAGCCCGAGACGCCCAAAGCGCGGCCCGAGACGCTTATAGCGCGGCCCGAGACGCCTACAGCGTAGCCCGAGACGCCAACCATCGCAACCCGAGACGCGACCTGAGACGCGACTAGGTCAAGATATGTAGGTCCCGTAACCCGAGCTAGAGCTATGGAGGAAGAAGCATTGATCATACCCGCCGGTCCCATGACCCGAGCCATGGCCATGAAGCTCAAAGATGCCATTGTCGGGATTCTTACGACCATCCACGCACATGAGGAGTATTCACATTCACGTGAAGTCACGAACCTAAAGAACGTCATTCAAGCCGAAGCTCAATCCGCAACGGTAATTAGTTAGGTTAAGTGATCCGCGTGTACTCTTTTCCCTTCGTCGGTTTTGTCCCACGGGGTTTTCCTAGGACGGGTTTTTAACGAGTCCGCGAGTCACTTATTCCCGCAACCTAATTAATTTACCCGAGACCCAAGAAGAACGCCTCCCCATGCGCACGGCGAGCAAGAAAGTTATCTTCTTGTTTGACGATACCAATACATTAATTAGAGGCTTTGCATGAAGACTGAGCATTTAATGTAATTTTGAATTTGCACGCATTGTTTTTATCGAAATGGCCAGCCACCCTTGTAGAACAATCATCCAACGTTTTCAATCAAACTTTTGAATCAATCTATCGATTTTCTTCGAATTCCTTGTGAGTTCTTGGCTGTTGGTGCGTAATATCCAGCAACCTTCGTTGGTGTGTAATATCCAACGATTGTTCGTCCTTCGTCGGTGCGTAATATCCATCGGAGACGAACCGGTGAATCGAGAGACTTCCGCATCTCTTGTGTGACCACTCGCCCCACACACCCTTGTGTAATCAATTGCAGCAAGGCATATCCAACCCTTAACTTGCAGCAAGGCATATCGTGTGCGTATCTATATTTCGTGCGTTTAAGTGCCTATTGAGTACGTATATTTGCGAACATGTTCGAAGATATTTGTGTGTGTCTAGTTCGTGTGTTTGAAAATTTATTCGTACGTATCTAGTCCGTGCGGTTGAAACTTATTCATACGTGTGCGTGTGCGATTATACCGTATGTGTTCTTGTCTAGGGTTTGTGTTTGTTTTTCGTTCCGCTTGTGGCTGCTCCGTTTGTTAAGTGTGCCGGAGCTCACGAGTAGGTACACGCAAGGAAAAAACTAAGACAGCACGGGTGAAATGGAAGGCGATCAAAGGCGTGTCAATGAGAGACTCATTGAGGCTCTCGTGGCTCGCCTAGAGCAAAGTATCAACAACAAGATGGAGGAATTTCGTCAAGAGTTTCAAGCCGAACGTCTCCCACTGCCAAGAAACGTTCTAGCGTTCCACCAACGTGAGAGGAACCAACTTGAGGAGGACAGCAACTACTACGAACGAGGCAGCTCATCCTCGTCCCGAAGAAGTGACCGGCGGCGACGCGCGCCTAGGGAGCGGAGAAACGACCCGAAGGATGACCTCGCTGGTCTTAAATTAAAAATTCCCGCATTCCATGGCAAGGCCGACCCGGAAGCATATCTAGAATGGGAAAAGAATGTGGAACTAGTTTTTGGTTGCCAAGCATACCCCAAGGCTAAAAAGGTTAGGGTGGCGGCCACGGAGTTCTACGATTATGCGCTGAGTTGGTGGGATCAACTCACGATTTCTCGATGAAGAAATGGCGAAGAACCAGTAGCTACTTGGCTGGAAATGAGGACGATTATGCGCAAGAGGTTCGTGCCAAACCATCACCACCGAGAGGTTCATCGGTGGTTACGGAAACTCACCCAAGGGAGCCGTTCCGTGGAGGAATATTACCAAGAGATGGAGCTGCTCATGTTACGGGCTGATCTTACAGAAGATAGAGAGGCAACGATGTCGCGGTTCTTTGGAGGTCTCAACCTAGACATCCAAGACCAACTTGAACTTCAACACTATGTGAGGTCGAAGAGATGCTTCATAAAGCGATACTCATCGAACAACAACTCCAGCGGCGACGCAACCCCCGTTGGGGTTATGGGGCTGGAAAATATGGACAATCACGAGACGAGAAACCGAGCTATCCAAGGAAGGACAGCATGGCTCCAGCAAGCCGTAACACGCCAAAGGTGCAGACCGCGGGTCGAGACGTGATAACACTGAAAGTGTATCAATATTAGGATAGGTTTTTACACCATTTTCGCATGTATCTTACATCGAGTCTTACTTATCCGATACGATTTCGAGCTTCACACACCCGTTTTGTTGGTTTTCAGGTTTTTAGGCGACAAGGCCTAAATGGAGCTCAATAGAAGAATTTCTGATCAAAACCACATGAATAGACGACATATCTACTCAGAGCCGAGACCGAGCTCCAGAACCCAAAGGAACACCCGAGCAACGAGCGGAAAAGAGAGATTTCAAGGACACAAGGGTACCCGGTCGGGGACTGTTCCTCCACCCGCTCGGGTAGAACCTACGGGATTTATCCACGCAATTAGCACGACCCGGGCACATGAGCAATGAGATCGGGTAGCCTTACCCGATCGAGCTCAATATGAAGAATTTCTGATCAAAACCACATGAATACACGACATATCTACTCAGAGCCGAGACCGAGCTCCAGAACCAAAAGGAACACCCGAGCAACGAGCGGAAAAGAGAGATTTCAAGGACACAAGGGTACCCGGTCGGGGACTGTTCCTCCACCCGCTCGGGTAGAACCTACGGGATTTATCCACGCAATTAGCACGACCCGGGCACATGAGCAATGAGATCGGGTAGCCTTACCCGATCGGCCGCACACTGAATACCCGCTCGGGCTATTAGGCATCCAATCTACCCCGAGAGTTTACGCGAATCGGGCCCTCTCAACCACGCAATCGGGTGATGTCCACCCGATCGGGCACCATGAACCAACACGGTCGGGCAAGCCTATACCCGACCGGGCAACACCTGTGCCCGAGCTCGGGCTATTAGTCACCCAATCTACCCCGAGAGTTAACACGACTCGGGCCCGCTTGACCACGCTCGAACATGGGGTCCAACCGGAGAGTTCACAGTCAATCTAGACTTGAACAGAGCCTTCGACAAGAAGAAAAGACTGGGAAAACATCTGGAAAGGCTCAGGAGGCATCGGAGAAGAAGAGAAGCACCAATCCGTACACCGGTAACACATAGGGAAGGTCGAGGCATCGAATTCCTTAGGGTTTATCACGTGTAGGACTTTGTTATCTTCTTCTTTCGTTTATTCCATGAGTGAGTAGAGTCCCTACTGCGGGTAGGGATATCGGATTTGTATGTATGAACGATGTTTCGCGTTAATGCTTAGTTTTATGAATTTACTCTTGATTTACGGTTCTACGCTTAGCAATATCATTCATACGTTAGTGCTGACCGCTCAACAACATAGGATCTCGAACCTTGCTGGAAGGTTAAGGAACGAATCCGGTCCGCTAAGTTGTAGATTAAGCTTTGGCTAATGAGAATCTGACCGGTCGGTTAGTCATCTTAGGGATAGTGATTGCGTAGGGATAGTGATTGCGGTCATAATGCTGCCATGGTATATGTTAATCACTGATGGAAGGTAGGGTTGCATGTATCCATGGTTAGGAGGTTTAGGCTCGGAAGAATCACTCCTCACCGTAGAGCATGAATTTCCCGTTGTCAAGAGTAGGTTATAGATCTATGATCCTTAGTCGTTCATCTATGCAATTCCCGGTATCCCGTACACCCGTAGTGTTCACCATATCTAGTCTCATCCTTAACCTAGTTTCGTTGTCACCATTAGGATAGTTTTAGGAAATTTAGGACCATATCCCATTCTATCTTCTTTCATCTTAGTTTAGTTTCGTTCTTAGTTTAGCTGCAATTAGTCCCTAGAGATCGACCCTGGTACTACACGATCCGTATACTTGCGGTGAAGTGGACTAGGATAATTATAACTCATGTTTCCACAAGTCAAGACGCGCAGAAATCTGTTCCAGCCGCGCCGCGCGACAAAGGGAAGACCGAAGCCACAACTTCGAGGGCTAGGGACGTAAAATGCTTTAAGTGTCACGGAAGAGGACACTATGCCAGTGACTGTACCAACAAGAAAGTAATGATTCTTCGTGACGACGGAGAATTCGAATCCGAGGATGAGGCATCCGAATTATCGGACGAGACGCGGGAAGAGGAACCGGCCACGGGCGAGTTGCTGGTTACGCAGCGTTCTCTAAACATGCAGCCCAAGTGTGACGAGCAAGAACAGCGTGAGAATCTGTTCCACACCTGCTGTTTGGTTCAAGGCAAAGTCTATAGCGTCATCATTGATGGTGGAAGTTGCACGAACGTTACAAGCGCTGCGATGGTTTGAAAGCTCGGACTAAAAGTTCGAAAGCATCCGAAGCCGTATAAGCTTCAATGGTTGAATGAGAATGGTGAGATGAAGGTGACAAATCAAGTGACCGTCCCATTTGCCATAGGGAAATACGAAGACGAGATTCTATGCGACGTACTCCCGATGGAGGCGAGCCATATTTTGCTCGGAAGACCTTGGCAATCCGATCGTAAGGTAAAACATGACGGATACACTAACAAACATTATTTCGAGTTTAATGGCAGGAAGACAGTACTTGTGCCGTTGTCGCCAAAGGAAAGTAATGCAAGACCAAGTACACCTAAAGAAGCAAAGCTCACTTGAACTTAGACCGTCAAATATTTATGCACGATCGGGTGAGATCAAGAAAACTCTCCATTCAGATCAAACCATATTACTGTTTGTTTATAGGGAAGCTCTTTCAAGCTTAGCTAACCTTGCACCGGTGCTGCCAGTGAGATTTCTAATCTATTGTAGGAATACAGCGAGGTCTTTCCCGAAGAGAGCCCCACCGGATTGCCACCGATACGTGGAATCGAACACCAAATTGATTTCGTTCCCAGAGCAATGTTACCAAATCGACCAGCATATCGAACCAATCCCGTGGAGACAAAGGAGTTGCAAAGGCAAGTCAAGGAAAACATAGTGGCTAAGGCCCTATTTCGAAGATACGCATTGTTGACCACTTTGGATGCTAAGCTTCTAGGCTTTGAACAAATCAAAGAATGATATGCATCTGACTTAGAAATTGAAGAAGTTGACAAGAATAGTGAAAAGTTTGCTTCACGACACTATTATAGGCAAGATGACTTTCTATTTTATGATAATCGTTTATGTGTAACTAACTGTTCAACGAGAGAGTTGCTTGTTAGAGAAGCCTAGAGAGGTGGACTTATGGGCCATTTTGGAGTTGCAAAAACTCTGAAGATATTACAGGACCACTTGTACTGGCAACCCATGAAAAGGGACGTTGAACGTATTTGTAAGCGATGCGTCACATGCAAATAGGTCAAGTCTAAGGTTCAACCTGACGATTTGTATACCCCTCTTCCTATCCCAACTCACCCTTGGACTGATATATCTATGGATTTTGTGGTTGGGTTGCCTAGGACTAAGGATGGTAAAGATTCAATTTTTGTAGTGGTAGATAGGTTGTCTAAAATGGCGCATTTTATAGCATGTCAAAATACTCATGATGCATTGCATGTAGCTGAACTTTTCTTTAAGGAGGTAGTTCATTTGCGTGGCATGCCTAGTACGATAGTTTTCGATTGGGATACAAAATTTCTTAGCTATTTGTGGAAGACTTTGTGGTCCAAGTTAGGAACTAAATTGTTATTCTCTATGACTTGTTATCCACAAACCGATGGTCAAACCGAAGTAGTAAATCTAACCCTAGGAACTTTATTACGTGCAATTGTTAGGAAGAATTTAAAAACGTGGGAAGAATGTTTTCCGCATGATGAATTTTTTTCAATCATTTTGTACATTCTGCTTCCAAATTTTCTCCTTCTGAAATTGTGTACGGGTTCAATCTTGCTTCACCATTTGATCTGATGCCTTTGCCATCAAGTGATCGAATTAGTGTGGACGGAGAAAGAAAGGCCAAGATGGTCAAGTAGGTACATGAAAAGGCGTGGAAAAACATTGAGGAGAAGACAAAGGTCTACCTGAAACAGGCGAACAGAGGACGAAAACAATTGACTTTTGAGCCCGGTGACCAAGTTTGGGTTCAACTACAAAAAGAACGATTCCAGAACTAGCGGAAGTCCAAATTAATGCCCTGGATCGACGACCCATTATTTACAGTGAAGAGAATCAGCAACAACGCCTACCAACTCGACTTGCAAGTTAAGTATAACGTGAGTTCTCGGTTTAATGCTACTGACTTGGTTCCTTTTGTTGCAGATCGAGCGGATTTGAAGGCAAATCCTTTTCAAGTAGGGGGCATGATATGATCCCGGACGATGTCGAGGACGCGACCTATAATGCAGAGGAGGACACGACCTACAGAGCCGAAGAAGAGGCGACCTGTGCAAAGGAAGAGACATCCCGAGTTACTTTCCGGGACCTAATTATTAACCCGAGGGTATCAAGACAAGTTTGCAACCCAACAGTTAATCTTACGACTTGTCCTTTTAATATTTTTAGTTAATTTATAGACTATTAAATTGTTGCCTTCCATGGTGACTAGCATTTAATGCTACATTTATGTGTTGCAAAACTTTGTGGCCGGCTGATATGATCCCGGAGGAAGCCGAAGACGTGACCAACAACGCAGAAGAGGACGCGACCTGCGGCGCGGAAGAAGAAGAAGTTAGAGCAGCCCGAGACGCCCAAATCGCGGCTCGAGACGCTTACAGCGCGGCCCGAGATGCCTACAGCGTAGCCTGAGACGCCAACCAGCGCAACCCGAGACGCAACCGTCCACCAACGCGTCTGAGACGCGACTAGGTCAAGATATGTAGGTCCCGTAACCCGAGCTAGAGCTATGGAGGAAGAAGCATTGATCATACCCGCCGGTCCCATGACCCGAGCCATGGCCATGAAGCTAAAAGACGCCATTGTCGGGATTCTTACGACCATCCACGCACATGAGGAGTATTCACACTCACGTGAAGTCACGCACCTAAAGAACGTCATTCAAGCCGAAGCTCAATCCGCAACGGTAATTAATTAGGTTAAGTGATACGCGTGTACTCTTTTCCCTTCGTCGGTTTTGTCCCACGGGGTTTTCCTAGGATGGGTTTTTAACGAGTCCGCGAGTCACTTATTCCCGCAACCTAATTAATTTACCCGAGACCCAAGAAAAACGCCTCCCCATGCGCACGGCGAGCAAGAAAGTTATCTTCTTGTTTGAAGATACCAATACATTAATTAGAGGCTTTGCATGAAGACTGAGCATTTAATGTAATTTTGAATTTGCATGCATTGGTTTTATCGAAATGGCCGGCCACCCTTGTAGAACAATCATCCAACGTTTTCAATCAAACTTTTGAATCAATCTATTGATTTTCTTCGAATTCCTTGTGAGTTCTTGGCTGTTGGTGCGTAATATCCAGCAACCTTTGTTGGTGTGTAATATCCAACGGTTGTCCGTCCTTCGTCGGTGCGTAATATCCATCGGAGATGAACCGGTGAATCGAGAGACTTCTGCATCTCTTGTGTGACCACTCGCCCCACACACCCTTGTGTAATCAATTGCAGCAAGGCATATCCAACCCTTAACTTGCAGCAAGGCATATCGTGTGCGTATCTATATTTCGTGCGTTTAAGTGTCTATTGAGTACGTATATTTGCGAACATGTTCGAAGATATTTGTGTGTGTCTAGTTCGTGTGTTTGAAAATTTATTCGTACGTATCTAGTCCGTGCGGGTTAAACTTATTCATACGTGTGCGTGTGCGATTATACCGTACGTGTTCTTGTCTAGGGTTTGTGTTTGTTTTTTGTTCCGCTTGTGGCTGCTCCGTTTGTTAAGTGTGCCGGAGCTCACGAGTAGGTACACGCAAGGAAAAAACTAAGACAGCACGGGTGAAATGGAAGGCGATCAAAGGCGTGTCAATGAGAGACTCATTGAGGCTCTCGTGGCTCGCCTAGAGCAAAGTATCAACAACAAGATGGAGGAATTTCGTCAAGAGTTTCAAGCCGAACTTCTCCCACTGCCAAGAAACGTTCCAGCGTTCCACCAACGTGAGAGGAACCCGCTTGAGGAGGACAACAACTACTACGAACGAGGCACCTCATCCTCGTCCCGAAGAAGTGACCGGCGGCGACGCGCGCCTAGGGAGCGGAGAGACGACCCGAAGGATGACCTCGCTGGTCTTAAATTAAAAATTCCCGCATTCCATGGCAAGGCCGACCCGGAAGCATATCTAGAATGGGAAAAGAATGTGGAACTAGTTTTTGGTTGCCAAGCATACCCCAAGGCTAAAAAGGTTAGGGTGGTGGCCACGGAGTTCTACGATTATGCGCTGAGTTGGTGGGATCAACTCACGATTTCTCGATGAAGAAATGGCGAAGAACCAGTAGCTACTTGGCTGGAAATGAGGACGATTATGCGCAAGAGGTTCGTGCCAAACCATCACCACCGAGAGGTTCATCGGTGGTTACGGAAACTCACCCAAGGGAGCCGTTCCGTGGAGGAATATTACCAAGAGATGGAGCTGCTCATGTTACGGGCTGATCTTACAGAAGATAGAGAGGCAACGATGTCACGGTTCTTTGGAGGTCTCAACGTAGACATCCAAGACCAACTTGAACTTCAACACTATGAGAGATCGAAGAGATGCTTCATAAAGCGATACTCATCGAACAACAACTCCAGCGGCGACGCAACCCCCGTT
>CM071861.1:11093238-11111842 GCA_036759665.1 Gynandropsis gynandra
AGGGCTCGGGACGTAAAATGCTTTAAGTGTCACGGAAGAGGACACTATGCCAGTGACTGTACCAACAAGAAAGTAATGATTCTTCGTGACGACGGAGAATTCGAATCCGAGGACGAGGCGTCCGAATTATCGGACGAGACGCGGGAAGAGGAACCGGCCACGGGCGAGTTGCTGGTTACGCAGCGTTCTCTAAACACGCAGCCCAAGTGTGACGAGCAAGAACAGCGTGAGAATCTGTTCCACACCCGCTGTTTGGTTCACGGCAAAGTCTATAGCGTCATCATTGATGGTGAAAGTTGCACGAACGTTACAAGCGCTACGATGGTTTGAAAGCTCGGACTAAAAGTTCAAAAGCATCCGAAGCCGTATAAGCTTCAATGGTTGAATGAGAATGGTGAGATGAAGGTGACAAATCAAGTGACCGTCCCATTTGCCATAGGGAAATACGAAGACGAGATTCTATGCGACGTACTCCCGATGGAGGCGAGCCATATTTTGCTCGGAAGACATAGGCAATCCGATCGTAAGGTAAAACATGACGGATACACTAACAAACATTATTTCGAGTTTAATGGCAGGAAGACAGTACTTGTGCCGTTGTCGCCAAAGGAGGTAATGCAAGACCAAGTACACCTAAAGAAGCAAAGCTCACTTGAACTTAGACCGTCAAATTTTTATGCACGATCAGGTGAGATCAAAAAAACTCTCCATTCAGATCAAACCATATTACTGTTTGTTTATAGAGAAGCTCTTTCAAGCTTAGCTAACCTTGCCCTGGTGCTGCCAGTGAGATTTCTAATCTATTGTAGGAATTTAGCGACGTCTTTCCCGAAGAGAGCCCCACCGGATTGCCACCGATACGTGGAATCGAACACCAAATTGATTTCGTTCCCGGAGCAATGTTACCAAATCGACCAGCCTATCGAACCAATCCCGTGGAGACAAAGGAGTTGCAAAGACAAGTCAAGGAACTTATGGCCAAAGGACATATTCGCGAGAGTATAAGTCCATGCGTCGTACCCGTGCTACTCGTGCAAAAGAAAGATGGCAGCTGGCACATGTGTGTTGATTGTCGCGCAACCAACAACATTGCGGTGAAGTATCAACATCCTATTCCTAGGCTAGATAACATGTTAGGTTTAATGCATGGAAGTAGGATATTTTCACAAATTGATCTTAAAAGTGGATATCCTCAAATTAGGACGAAAGACAGTGACAAATGGAAAACGGTATTCAAAAGTAAACATAGATTATCTAAGTGGTTAGTGATGCCTTTTTTGTTGACAAGTGCACCTAGTACTATCAGGCGTTTAATGAACCAAGTTCTTAGAGAGTTTATAGGTAGACTCCTAGTGGTTTGCTTTGATGATATGATGATCTATAGTAAAGCGTTAAAAGCACACGTTGGACACCTAGAATCGGATCTAAAGGTACTTTGGAAAGAAAAACTTTATGCTAACCTTAAGAAGTGTACCTATTGTACGGATAATGTTGGATTTCTAGGTTTGTTATAAGTACAGATGGAGTGAAGGTGGACGAGGAGAAGGACAAATCCATTCGGAAATGGCCGAGCCCAAAGACCGTCGGGGAAGCTCAAAGTTTCCATGGACTCATGGAGTTCTATCATCGCTTCGTGAAGGGCCTTCGTACCTTGGCAGCCCCTCTCAACGAACTCATTAAGAAAAACGTGGGATTCAAGTGGGAGGAAGCACAAGAAGAAGCGTTCCAAAAGCTAAACAAGAAGCTTACTCATACCCCTACATTAATTTTATCGGTTATCCTTAAAAAGTTTGAAATCGAAATGGATGCATCTGGTGAAGGAATTGGTGTAATCTTGATGCAGGAACGGGAACCATTTGCTTATTTTTCCAAGAAGCTTAGAGGCGCAACCCTCAACTGTGCCACATACGATAAGGAGCTTTACGTGCTTGAGAGAGCGTTGCGAACGTGGCAGCATTACCTATGGCGTATTCGAACTCGAAAGCGAATGATTTTCAAACCCCGTGACCAAGTGTGGATTCACCTACGGAAAGAACGTTTTCCGAGCAAGCGGAAGTCAAAGCTTATGCCCCAGATCGACGGCCCGTTCACTGTGACTAAGAAGATCAGCAACAACGTCTACCAGCTAGATCTGCGAGGTAAGTATAATGTAAGTTCCAGTTTCAACGTTTCTGACTTAATGCCTTTTGTTTCAGAGCATGCGGATTTGAGGACAAATCCTTTTCAACTAGGGGAGCATGATATGATCCCGAAGGAAGCCGAAGACGTGACCAACAACGCAGAAGAGGACGCGACCTGCAGAGCGGAAGAAGAAGAAGTTAGCGCGGCGCGAGACGCCCAAAGCGCGGCCCGAGACGCTCACAGCGCGGCCCGAGACGCCTACAGCGCGGTCCGAGACGCCAACCACCGCAACCCGAGACACGACTGTCATCAACGCGACTCGAGACAGGACTAGGTCAAGATACGTAGGTCCCGTAACCCGAGCTAGAGCTATGGAGGAAGAAGCCTTGATTATACCCGCCGGTCCCGTGACCCGAGCCAAGGCCACGAAGTTCAAAGACGCCATTGTCGGGATTCTTACGACCATCCACGCACATGAGGAGTATTCACATTCACGTGAAGTCACGAACCTAAAGAACGTCATTCAAGCTGAAGCTCAATCCGCAACGGTAATTAACTAGGTTAAGTGACCCGTTTGTACTCTTTTCCCTTCGTCGGTTTTGTCCCATGGGGTTTTCCTATGACGGGTTTTTAACGAGGCCACAAGTCACTTATTCCTGCAACCTAATTAATTTATCCGAGACCCAAGAAGAACGCCTCCCCATGCGCACGGCCAGCAAGAAAGTTATCTTCTTGTTTGAAGATACCAAGACATTAATTAGAGGCTTTGCATGAAGATTGAGCATTTAATGTAATTTTTGAATTTGCATGCATTGTTTTTATCTAAATGGCCGGCCACCCTTGTAGAGCAATCATCCAACGTTTTCAATCAAACTTTTGAATCAATCTATTGATTTTCTTTGAATTCCTTGTGAGTTCTTGGCTGTTGGTACGTAATATCCAACAACCTTCGTTGGTGTGTAATATCCAACGGTTGTTCGTCCTTCGTTGGTGCGTAATATCCATCGGAGATGAACCGGTGAATCGAGAGCCTTCCGCATCTCTCGTGTGACCACTCGCCCCACACACCCTTGTGCAATCCATTGCAGCAAGGCATATCCAACCCTAACCTTGTCTAGAGCGTCGATTCAATCGAAATCGCGTCACCGGCCATGGTGATGATCGTTAGACAACTTTGAATTTTGAAATTAAACTTGATTTTCCTTTGTGAAAACTTTCTTTGTTGGTGCGTTACATCCATCAAATCCGTTGGTATGTCATTTCTAACATTTGTTCATTCTTCGTTGGTGCGTAATATCCTTTGAAGACGTGCCGATGAATCGAGAGTCTTTCCGCAACTCTCGTGTGACCAATTGCTCCACCCACCTTGTGCGACTTGTTGCAGCAAGGCTAATCCATCCGACCTTTATTCTTGAGCGTCGTTCCATCGAGATCGCTTCACGTTCACGGGACAAAGTACTGACATCAAGGATCATAACGGAGCAAACAAGACGAGTATCGGCGAGGACTAACACAGCCCACGCGGGGCATACAGCTAGCCCGCGCGGGCTACAACCTCAAACAAACTCAGCACGGCTCGGGGAGGTCCTCAGTATGCACGGGTCTTCATGACCAACATCAGCCCATGCGTGGCACTCCTCAGTCCGCGCGGGGCACTTGGTCCACTAGAAACTGTACGGGTCGGGCTGTAAATTAGCCCTAGCGGATCCAGCACCAGCAAGGGAGCCCGCACCGGGCACAGAATCCAGCCCATGTGGGTAGCGTCTATCACCTACAGAAACAAGAAAAGGAAACTTGTGGGAAAGAAGAAAAGGAAGTGGTTAGGTTCTTACACAAAAAGGAAACATGAATAGAGAAGAGGAATGAGAGTTATATGTCTGGAAAATAGAATGGAAACGTGCTCACTTACTCAAGAATAGAAATCAGTGCAAATAAGAATTGAAAACTCACAAAAACAGCAAGCTGCAACAAATAGGAAAGAAAAGGAAAGGATGTGAACAGCCAAAGACGAAAAATGAGAAAAGGAAAGAAAGAAAAGAGGAAAGACAAGGAGGAGAGCTAGGGTTCGTTCAGTTAAGTTTGGGGAGAAGAACCACCTCTAGAGGGAGAGAGTTGCAGAGAGAGAGGTCCGTAGAGAGAATAGAGAGGAGAGATGTTCATGACTTCTTGCAAAGGGGACATTCAAGGTCATTGGAGATCAAGTTAGGACGTCGGTTTCGTTTGGTTATTTTGTTCTTTAGACTTTCTACTTTGATTATGTTGTTTGCTTTTGAACGCATGAGTGAGTAGTCGTTTTGTTCTAGGAGAAGGGATTAGCGCTTGGCTATCTCGGAACCACTTTGATTTATCTTTGAAAGCAATTTCCCTTTTTTTCGTTATCTATTCTTTATCTGAGTGTTTCATTGACTTGTGTTTGCGATGGCATTGTAGATGAATGTTTTAGGAACTTAGGAGAAGGCCAGAAAAGACAATTCTAATTCCGGATAATCAGGTTTAGAACAACCGAGGCTATGCCACGAAACTAGGGTAGCAACGGTTGAGGGTAAAACGAATGAATAATAGAACTTATGGATTTAGCTTAAGGTATCAGCCATGAAAGTAGGGGATAACTTGATGAGATCATGTGTCTATGCCTTGAGAGAGGGTAAATATCATATTCGGATCGTCTACCTTAGATAACTTGATCGGGATTGCATGGTTAGGTAGGTTGATTGTTGGTTTTGGTAGTCTTGTGATGAAACCGGATTCCTTGAATGTTTATCTCACTGTTAAGAACTGGTTAGTTTAATTGTTTTTAGTATTTCATTCGTAAAATCAATATTTCATTCATTTGCAAGTTTGATTCGTAGTTTAGGTTTAGGTTGTGTTGCGTAGTCTCTGTAGGGTCGACACCTAGAGTACTACACAGGTGTTGTGCACTTGTGGGTAGTTTAGGTTAATATTTTTTTAACTTTGAATCGCATCAGCCTTTCAGTTCAAGTCTAGGGGAACAACTCACATTTGTCAGGTGACTTTGTTTCATTTTCATTTATTTTCTCTTTGATTTCGTAGTTTTTAGTATGCTTTTGCTTCCGTGAGTCAAAGTCGTCCTAGGCGCTTGTCCGGTGCCACGTTTTGAGATGAATCCTGAACCTAGGATACTTAAGAAGTTGGCCGTTTTTGTGAGATTTTGCATGTTTGAGCTAGGTTTTTCCTAAGCGTTAGAGCTTATTAGTCGGCAAAAAACAATATTTCGTAATTCTTTGGGAATCTTAGTGTTGCTTGTGGGAGGTTTAGACGAGATTGCTACGCTAGTTTATCGTTTATTCTCTATATCCAAATGGTCATACTTCGTATAGACAATGCTTTACTTCTTTTGATGAGGATTATTAGAACGTATGAAATCAAGCTTGTTTTGCAGAATAAAGAGCGCACACTAACACTCTGCTGTCGATAGAAATAATGCCTAAAAGCATGATCTAAAATCGATACGAGTGCATCAACCTTGACACTTTTTCGATGTTTCGGGTCTAAGTGGTGGGTTGGCGATCATCTTTCTACATCCTAAGGGCATGGCACAATCAAAATGCCGCCTACTCCGCTGCACTAATGAACCAGATGCATGAGTATACCGTCATCGGTAGTCAAGGTATCAGTAGAGGCTGGATCCGTTCAAATCAAATGTCCTAGAAGCCTAGCGCATCTGCATAATATAAAAAAGCTGACATAAAAAGAAGAAGCAAGAAAAAAAACAAAAGTAAAAAAGAAGAAAAAGAATAAAGAAAGAAAGAAGCTTGGAAAAGAAACAAGTATCCTCAATTGTTCTACGTTTAGAATTTCTCTAAAGTCTTGTTTGGTGGAGAGGATTACGGTGGCTTGTTTAGTTTGCCTTCGATTTACTTTCTCGTAGGTAGCCTTGGTGAACCTAGGATGAAGACTGAAAATTTAAATAGGCTGACTTTGCTCTCGACTGGCTAGTTGATCGGTTAGGTTCTCTTTAGCGGTATTTCTAGGAGAAAGGAGAATTCTCGGTTTTTGTATACCCCACGTGTTCTACATTTACGTTTGCTTAGGGACAAGAAAACATTCAAGTCTAGGAGATTTTGATTGTCTCGTTTTAATACGTATTTTTCGCATGATTTTAGAGATGTTTATGATGATAGATGCGATGTTTACATGTGATTTTGTATCTTTTTACTCGTTTGGTTTGTTTTGGAGCCAAAGAACGTACACGGGAAAAAGTATTAGACTCGAGACAGAACAAACAGGACGAGAAACAATGCGGGTCGAGGAGGACTTCAGCCCGCACGGACTTTGAAGCACCATCACAGCCCCCGCGGGACACTTAACTTAGCCTGCGCGGGGTACTTTTCTTAGCCCACGCGGGGCCATTGGTCCAGCACGTCCAGCAGGTTCAGCACAGGTTGGGTAGGCCTTCAGCACGCACGGGTGCAGTTTCAGAAAAAAGGAGCCTGCATGGGGCACACTCTCCAGCCCGCGCGGGTCGCGTCCGTCACCTGCAGAAATAAGAAAATGAAACTCGGCCAAAGAGGAAAAGAAAGTGGTTAGTTGCCTACACAAAAAGGAAACATTGTTAGAGAAGAGGAATGAGAGTTATATGGGTGGAAAATAGAAAGGAAACGTTCCCACTTACTAAAGAATAGAAACTAATGCAAAGAAGAATAAAAAACAAGCGTAAGAGTAAAATTGCAGTTGCTGCAACGAGGAGAAAAGGAAGTGAACGACCAAAGAGGAAAAGGGGGCAAAAAGGAAAGAAATAAAAGAGGAAAGAGAAGGAGGAGAGCTAAGGATTCCGACACTTCAGTTTTGGGACGAAGAACACACACGGAAGAGAGAGAGAGAGAGTTGTAGAGAGAGTAGAGAGGAGTTGTTTGTAAGTTCTAACGGAGGAGACATTCAAGGGGCATTGGACATCAATTCAGGACTTCAGTTTCGTTTGGTTTTTGTGTGCTTTAGATGAACAAAATCCCCAAGACTAGAATGTTTGCTCGTCCCTAAGCAAACGTAAACGTGGAACACGTGGGTGGTATAAAATGTGAGAATTCCCTTTTCCCTAGAAATACCGCTAAAGCAAACCTAATCAATCAACCAAACAAGTTAGAGCAGATTTTGGTTTTATAACTTTCAGTCTTCATCTTAGGTTCACCATGGCCACCTATAAGGAAGTAAATCAAAGACGAGCTAAGTAAGAAACCGCAACTCTCTCTAACAAACGAGACTTCAAACAAATTCTAATCACATAATAAAAAAGGATGCTTGTTTTATTCTCGAGTTTCTTTATTCTTTCATTCCATTCTTTTCTTTATTTTAATTTTGCGAACACACTAGGCTTCTAAGACATCAGATTTGAAGGGATTCAACTTCTGCTTAGACCCAAGCTACCGACAACGGTATACTCTTCCACCTAATTGAAGAGTGCAGCGGTTAGATGGCGTTTTTATGCGCCTTGCTCTTAGGATGTAGAAAGATGATCGCAAAACCCACCACTTAGACCCGAACCATAAAATATGTATCAAGGTCGATGAAGTCATATCGATTTTAGATCATGCTTTGAAGCATTACTTCTATCGGTAGCGGAGTGTTAGTGTGCGCTCTTATTTTCTGCAAAACAAGCTCAACTAATGTTATCAAATCATCCTTGTGAAAAAGAAATAAAGAATCGTCAATATGAAGTATAATCACTTGAATAGAGAGAATAAACAAGAAACTAACTTAGCAAATTCATCTAAACTTCCCATAAGTAACACTAGAATTCCCAAAGACTTACAACCTACACGTTCCTCAACCATCTAATAAGCTCTAACATGCAAGATATCACGGTAAAGGCCAACTTCTTAAGCATCCTAGGTTCAAGGTTCATCTCAAAACGTGGCACCGGCCAATTGCTTGGTACTACTCTAACTCAAAAACAAAAACTAACCTAATCTAAGAACTACAAAAACAAAGGAAAATGAAATGAGATCACCTGACAAACGTGAGCTACTCCCCCACACTTGAATTGAACGACGTCCTCGACGTGTAGCTCCGATGGAGGATAGGAAGGTGAAGTCACGGTTGTCAGTGTTCTTCTTTTTATGTTTTTTTTAGTTTTTTTATGTTTTTTTTTCAAAATAAACCAAATCCAAAATATGAAACAAAAGAAAACAAATGTTGGGTTGCCTCCCAGAAAGCGCTTGTTTAGCGTTGTTGAGCTTGACATCTCCATACTTCATGTGTGCGCGATGGGTGGATCGAATAGGGAGATGGAGTTTCCACTCTCGATCAATGGAGCGGCTTGATGTAGCTTAAGGTGTTGCCTATTAGCTGCGGATGTCCCGCTCGAATCACTCCATAGTTCTACCTCTCCATTATGAAGACTTCTCGTACCTGAAATGGACCATCACAATGGGAATGTAATCTGCATGTGAAAGAATTAAAACGAGAGTCATAAAGTAGAACAATATCACCTGACCGAAGGTCATGAGGTATGGTCTTTGTATCGTGCAATCCTTCAGCTCGATTGCCTTTCTCATTGCGCATTGCCTTCGATGCTCCTTTCTCTTCCAAACATTGGTTCAACCTCCTTTGATGGTTGACGGACGTTTCGTGGTTGTCCTCCTTAGGTATCTAGCGCATACATGTTGAAGGGTTCACTCTCCTATGCTTCTTGAGACGGATTGGTGGCTTTCGCGTCTAATGCCGAATAGAGGAAGGAAGAGGTTCAAACTGCAACTTAGATGCCTTTTCTACAGCAAAATCAGTCAGTGTTTCATGCGGCGTCTTCTCATATGGAGCGACTTGAAGTGCATCAATGGCACTTACGAATTTGGAATAGACTTTGGCTTCTTTGTTTGTAAGTCTGCAGCATTACAAACTTTCGTTAGCCCTTGCTTAAAAGGATCGGAAGTACTTACTCGATTAGACGTTTCATTCGCCGATTTGTCCAGTACATCAACACTTTGGCATGACTCATTGGGACTGGAAAACTGGAATTCAATTCTCTCATCACCGACACATACATAGAGCTTCCCTTGCTGTACATCTATTTTCGCACTTGCAGTAGCTAAGAATGGTCTTCCAAGAATTATATGCATGTTAGCATCTTCCTCGATATTGAGTACAACAAAATCAGTGGTAATGCAAAAACTACCTACCTTGGTGGGAATGTTTTCAACAATTCCAAGTGGATACCTTATCGAATGATCAGCTACCCGTAAACACATCATCGTAGGTTTGAGATTCCCATTTAGCATCTTCAAGAATTATGTGCATGTTAGCATCTTCCTCGATATTGAGTACAACAAAATCAGTGGTAATGCAAAAACTACCTACCTTGGTGGGAATGTTTTCAACAATTCCAAGTGGATACCTTACCGAATGATCAGCTACAGGTAAACACATCTTCGTAGGTTTGAGATTCCCAATGTTCACCCGCTTATAAACCGAATGTGGCATTATGCTCACGCTTGCTCCCAAATTGTACAAAGCTTTGTCAAGTCAATGTCTCCTATGGTGCATGGGATAGAGAAGCTCCTGGGGTCCTTCATCTTTGGTGGCAGCTTGTTTTCGAGAATCGCGTTGCATTCCTCGGTGAGTGCTATTGTCTCACTCTCTTTAATGTACTTCTCATTGGAAAGAACCTGTTTAAGGTAATTTGCTAGATTAGGCATCTTTTGGAGGGCTTCCACAAATGGCATGTTGATGTCGAGCTGCTTGAGGTAATGGAAGAATTGGGTTACGCTCTCTTGATTCTTGTTGCGCACCAAGCGTCCAGGAAATGGTACAGGAGGTCGTATGCCGGTGGAGCAACATATGGATTCTCTAAATCTGATGCGGTCCCTCCATGATTGCAATGACCTTTCTTTTGTCCTCTGATTTTCCAGCAGCCTTTTCTTGCTCTTTCGGGGGTGGACTCTCAATCGTATCCTTGCTGCACAAAGTGATGTCGTTTACATGCTCTCTCATGTTGAGATCGAGCTTTCTGGATAGCATCTTGGGATTCCGAGAGGATGATGCAGCCTTTTGCACAATGGAGTTTTCTAGCATTTTCACATGTGTGCTCAAGGAGTCCATTTGATTTTTCAGCTCATTGATCGCAGGCCCCATTTCCCCATTGAATTTTGCTTGAGTTGATTGTTACTGCCTTTGCTCTTTGATGAACTCAAGCATCACCACCTCAAGACTTGATGAAGGAGCTTGAGGAGGTTGAGGAGCTTGCTGGAGTGCCTGCGGTTGCTGATATGGCTGCTGCCTTGCTGAAAACCCAAATATTTCACCGGTTGGTTCATGCGGTAAGAGAGATTCAGATGATTCCTCCAATTCGGGTTGTATGTGTTCCTGAATTTCGTATTGCCTTGCTGTTGGGCGTAGCTCACTTGCTCCATGCCTTCTTGGATTGTGCATTGATAAGCCATTTGATCCGTTTCTCCACAATTCGCACAATAGATGGCATTCACCGCATTGCCTATAACACTTCTTTGATCCACTTCGTAAAGAGCTCGTTTCTTGTTCGGCCTACTTCTTTGTTGAGACCACATTGTGTGGTTCATGGGAAGATTTTCGATAAGCTCATATGCCTCTCCTATGCTTAAGTCCATGAATGATCCTCGAGCAGCGTTGTCTAACGTCGTTCTATGCTCATACGTGATCCCATTGTAGAATGTTTGGATTACGTACCATTGCTCTAGACTGTGATGAGGACACATTTGTAAAAGGTCCTTGAATATTCCCCAAGCCTCAAACAACGTTTCTCCCTCCTGGCTTCTAAACATAGTGATTTCTCCTCGCATTTGAATCATCTTGCTCGGAGGGAAAAACCGTGATTGGAATGTTGATAACGTCTAATTTGTTCTAGTATTTTCATCTATTTTCATAGTTAGTTTCAGCATTCATTTCGATTTTACCAAGCATTAAGCATCATGATCATCTCATTTTCTTTCATTTTGGAGCTAAAGGCCGTGCACGAGACAAAGTACCAACATCGAGGATCATCACGGAACAAAAGGGACAAGAATCGACGAAGAACACACACCACCCGCTCGGGTAACTCCCTAGCCCAGGCGGGCATTTGTTACAGTGATTTTGTCGAGTAAATTGAGCACGAGTCGGGCAAGAACTACCACGCCCGGGGCCTCAGCCCGAGCGGGCAACTACACAGCCCGAGCGGGCATTAGATCAGCCCGACAGGGGCACCTTCCAGCCCGAGCGGGCTGCCGCATTCTCAATCGCGTTCTTGCGCGATCTTCCGCATCGCACCCGAGCGGGTCACTTACCCAGCCCGCGCGGGTTGCGTCCGTCACCTGCAACTCCAAATAAGTTAATTTGTCTTAAAACAAATGGGAGTTCGTTGGGGACTTATAAAATAAGGAAAACGACTTTAGAGAAGAGAAATAAGTGATATTTCGCTAGAGAAAGTAATGGAAACGTGGCCCAACTTAAGCAAGAATGGAAAACTCAAGAAAAGGAAAGAGAAGGGTGGCTGCTGCAAGGAACGAAAGGGAAGAGAGCTTCAGGGACCTATTCGTACAGAAACAAGGAGAGAAAACAGATTACACGTAGAGAGAGAGAGAGAGAGAAAGGGAGCAGAACACACACACAAGGGCGAAGGACGGAGCGAGGAAGTCGGAGCGAGGAAGTCGAAGCGTGGAGGAGCTATTGAAGACGTCAGTAATAGAATAGGGAGGGATCTCATTCTTTATCCATGTCGAATGTAGTTATTTTTTGTGTTTCTTTTGCTAAGTTCATGTCCAAGTAGGTCCACAGCCATGGGTTAGAGAGTTTTACCGATATGTAATGAAGTTTTGTTCTTAATGCTTGCTTATAATATTTGTTCGTTTCGGATTGATTGGTTGTTTGTAATGCTTTTATTCGTGTTGGTAGCTTCAATGAATGATTATAAATATCTAATTGCATTGGGAGATGAATTGGATCTTGGAACGTAGCAATGATATGAAGTCTCAATTGATTTAGAACCTTGGGCGGTCGGTTGATTGAACTTAGGAATTAGGATAGCGATCTTAATATATCTAGTAGGTGAGATTACACAATTGGGAGATTGGGCATCGGCAGAGTCATTCCCTAGAAAATAGCTTGAATTCCCTAGAGAACGTAACGGTACCTATACCCATGATCTTGTTAGAACTTCGTTGCATCATCGTGCATCTCTCGAAACATGTGGTTTTTAGTCATTGAGTTTATCCCGTTAATTATTTTAGTTTAGTTTCTCATTCACATTCCCATCACTTATCGATTTCACACATCTTATTCACTAGTTTACTAGCTTTAGAGTTGCATCGATTCCTCGTGTTCGACCCTGGTACTATACGATCCGTATTCTTGCGGAAGCGTTAGTCTAGGTAAATTATTACTTGAGATTAACCACATCAAATGTCGTGCAAAGCTAGTCCCATGAAGTGATAGAACTAGCGGGAAGAGTTTGTATCCATGCCTTCGCTCGTCCCCCAATGGAGAAGGGGAAGAGACGCAGCAAAATAGCAGCTGAGATTCCATAAACATTGAATGTGCTTGATAGCTCTAAGAAGTCTCGTAGATGTTGATGAGGGTCTTCGTGATTGCCGCCCATAAACTGTTTTTAATATAACATGTTGATCATCGTCGGCTTGATCTCGAATTGCTCCCTCGCAACAGCGGGCGTCCTTATTGCTGTTTGGACGTTGCTCATGTTTGGCGCCACGTAATCACGGAGACGACGTGGTGGAGGAGCCTGCTATTGTAGTAGTTGAGCCACATTACCTACGGGTAATTGCGGCTGTCCGTGACAATCCAATACATCGTTTAGATTGTTCATTGCTCGTGGATTGGTCGTATCTACCCTTTCTTCCCCTTGACCTTCTTTTAATTATTAATCGTTCTCTCAATCTCAGTGTCGATTCGATGCAAATTTGAATTACCTTGACATCGGGTCATGCACCTACGAAAGACAAGTAAAAAGAATTAGTAGAAAGAAACGAAAAGAAACGGAAAACAAAAAGAAAACAAAACCAAGTATGATTCTAAATATGAATTACTAAATGTGTTGACAATTATTCCCCGGCAACGACGGCAAAAGCTTGATGTGTTCCAAGTTAACAAGTTAACCTAAGACTACCCGCAAGTGCACGACACATGTGTAGTAGTTAAGGTGTCGATCCAACGAGGACTAATGTAACACAAAATAATACCAAAGCTTGCTGCGAAAGAATGAGGATGATGAAATGCAAATATGATGATGATGCAATGGATAAATGAGTTCTAAACAAAGAGACAAACGTCCTAAAATTCGTTTCACCGCATAGCCTCCGAAACATATCTTCGATTCATCTAATCGTGCATTCCCTGTCAAGATATCTAAGGCGAACGATCCTAATATAGAACCTACCCTCTCTCAAGGAATAGGAACGCGGATAGATTGAGTTATCACCTACTTTTGTAGCTGACACCCCAACTAAACCCCATTATGATTCATGATTCGTCCAATTCAACCCTCAACTGTTACTACCCCACTTTCGTGACCTAGTCTCGGTTGTTCTAAGCCTAACCTTCTAGGACTAGAACTCACCTTTTAGTCCTTCTCCTAATCCCTAATACATGCATTTAAGTGGCATTTGTAAATACAAGACAATAAGCGCTCAGACAAAGAATAGATAAACTAAACGGGAAGATGCATTCATAAATAAATCAACGACGGTTTCGGGATAGCCATGGGCTAATTCCTTCTCCTAGAACAAATCCTATACTCGCTTATGAGTCTAAACATCATAAACGAAATGAGTAGAGTAAGGAGCATAGAAATATCAAACGAGTGATGATCTCGAATCAATTCCCGACACCTTGTTGTATCTCCCATCAAAGAGAACTCTTGAATGGATGGATAGATGTTGTGTACCCTCCTACGGTTCTCCTATGTGGTTTCTTGCTTCTAAACTCAATTTAGGGTCTCTTTTTATACAAATTCCCCATTGGAGACATTCTAGGGAAGTTGTTATAGGCATGCCCTGTGCGGGCTCCTAATTTTCTCCATGATCCGCGCATGCTAAGGGCTAGCACGACTCATTCAACAACTTCTGAAACACCACCCCGCACGGGCTAACGAACATACTCCGCGAGGGGCCTTATCTCATAATGTCAAGTTGCATTTGTTGCCCGTTTCTCGCCCCGTTTGCTTCGTTATAATCTCTTATGCTCGTACTTTGTCTCGTATATGTTCTTTAGCTCCGAAACAAACCAAATACACATAAAAACCTAGAAGAACATGAAAACACGAAAACAAGTAACACGGATACAAAATCACACGTAAACATCGCATCTATCGTCATAAACATACCTAAAATGATGCGAGAATCGTGTACAAAAACGAGATGACCACGAGGCTCTAAAGAAAAAACAAAATTCTTTTTATCATCGGCTCGATAATCATGGGAGGCCTACCTACTCATATGTTTTTGAAGACCGTTATTCCACATAGCATCGTGAAACCATCGATGAATAATCAATTACAAATTTTGGAGATTCAAGTGTATACTCTAGAGAGTCGAAATTTAGACTCTCAAAACGTTTTCAATGGATGAGGTATACATGGTTATAAAGTAGAAGCTAAACTAGTCTTCAGTGTTAGTTGTACCACAATCAAGATTTTGAGTGTGGTATAAACATAGTGTATATAGATGCATCAATGACGAGGTTAGGATGCTTATATAAGCTGATAATGTGATTGCTCGATAAGCATGAATAGAATTAGATGGCTTATGATGTTAATATGCGTATATGGTCCTCGTGTTAGAGAATTCAACGACATACGAGCTACAAATGTTTGAAGTACCTATTTGCGGAGCAAGATATAAATTTGTGTTAAAGAGGGTGGATTGAGTTTGTTGCAGACTATTAGATAGACATTGCATACCATAAAAAATGTCGTTTCATGTATGTTTAGCCACAAGAGAGTTGAGATATGTCAATGCAAGTTTTTAATGATTTGATTAGTTAGATAAATAATGTTTTGAGACAAGAGACAATGCAGACTGAGTCAAAGAGTGTGGAGTTGTAAGTAGTAAACCGTGTAGATCTACCAAATAGAAATTTAAGTAACACAACTCTCTGATAATGGTTATAGAAGATTCAGTATTATCAAGTTGACCCAAGGTACCTGTTGTACGAGGTCATGGAAGATGGTTCGATCAAGAGTTTTACCAAATGAGCAAACCTCATTAATTTAGTCGGGAGTTAACAAAGTTGTATTGCATTTTTCGTTAACTTTATGGATGGCTAGAGCTGAAGAAGGACATCGCTCAATGGGTAGAAAAATGTCCAACATGTCCATTAATCAATTCAGAGCAACAAGTACCAAGGGGAAATTCCAAAGTCTAACCAATTCCTAAAAGTAAGTGGGACCATATTACCATGGATTTCGTGGTGGGTTTTCAATGACAGCAAGGTGGCAAGGATGCCATTAGGTGATTGTGGATTGGCTAATTAAATCGGCTCATATAATTAGGTTAATGAAGACTTTTGATGTGATTAAGCTAGCGAAGATCTATATTTTGCAAATTGTAAACTTAGATAGATTCTGTTAAGCATTGTGTTAGATCGAGATGGAAGATTCACCTCACGTCTTTTGCATGCGTTTCAAAAAGAGTTAGGAACCAAAGTGTGCGTTGGAGTGACTTGATCGTTGGGTGAATCATTTATCGCTTGTTGAGTTTGCATACAATAATAGCTATCATACTAGCATTGGGATTTCACTATATGAAGCATTATACAGACGACCATGTCGCACCCTCTTGTGCTGGACTGTGTTGGGAGAGAGATCTATCTTCGTACCGGAGATTGTCGAGGTGACTATCGAAAAGTTGAGAATCATTAAGTTAATGAAGGCGACTCCAGATCATCATAAGTGTTATGCTGATTTAAAGGAAAACAGATGAAACAGAGTACACATGCAATCCATAGCGGGTGACACAAGCTACAAAACTATACTAATAGAATCACACCAAAAATTAAAAAGGACTTCACATATAAAGAACATTTTTTTGGTCTAACAAATAAAATTGGTAAAACATAAGCTAATTCTGACAATAAAAATAGTGTTAAAAGTTACGGTGTGGAAGAAAAAACATGAGAATTAGAAGGGAAAATAAGGCATGGGTTTCTCAATTTGTTTGATAATGAGTAGTACGGTTCTTATATGCATTGAATACAAACATTAGTGCAATAGAGATGTTAAATTCGAGGACGAGTTCTGTTGTAGTGAGGGAGAATTGTGAGGTCCAAGCCCAAAGAAAAAAAGGGAGAAGAGAAAAGAAATATAAGAGAGAAGAAGAGAAAAGAGGGGGAGGAGGAGAAATTGGAGAAGGATCTATCAATTTTCCGCTGTGTTTTCGTGAGTAAGTTCTGATCGGCATTATGGTAAATCTCTGAATATTTTCAAGTAATCATTTCTATAAATTGAAGAGTTATATTGTGGACATTGATTAATTGAATGGATCTGTAATAAGAGAAAATCCGATTCATTTTGTTGTTGGTAACATCATCATGAATCGTCAAGTTATCGTGGAAGAATAAGGTGATGATCTTTTCCTATAAAAATTTAGTTTTCTTGTTTATTATGTACAAAATTCTTACGTTTAAATTGAGGTATTATTACAATAGAAATTTTAGGAAATTCATAATGAAGAATTGAAAGATTATAAGTGAAGAATGAACGAAACCTAAAATCATCGAATGATAACTAATGGCATGTATATGGTTAGTTTTGATGAAATTAATGTGGTTGGATATGATATGGAAAATTAATGCTCGACTAGGTGTGGAGATCAAAGAACGTGGATATTCTGGGTTCAATAATAGAGTTGAGTGAGAGTCTTGTCTAGTGTGCTCGATCGAGTGGTTTCACACTCGAAACTTCAAAAGAAGGTGTGTGGGAGCGTATGGATTAGAATTTTTACGTGAGGAGTATCCGGTAGATGATGTTAGTATTCCGACACTTAGATTAGGTCCATCATCGTACCGTGCTAGGGTTGTGGTAATCTATGAGTTTTAATCTAGTGTGGTACTAGTCTTAGACTTACGATACTCAGTCGGGTTGGGTAGAGTTATTTATGTATCTTTAGTGTGATGAATTTTTTATTTATATCATGCATTCGAGAGTGTGAGAATACGTTGCACGAAGGGCGTGGATATGATGATCCCACTGAGTAGATATTCGTACTCAACCCTTTGTGGAATAATGTGGAAGGGGAACTTAGAGCGACGAAAATGATCAAAGAGGTTTAGCAGCAGTATCCGAGATTACAGTTGTCTGATTGGAGAGTCGTGCAAGAAGTCTCAATAAACTTTATTATACATTTCTTATTTTTTATTATGATTTTATATGTTTTGTTTCACTATATGGTTTGGACCATTTTCAAATTGAAATAAACATATTTATTTTATTTTGTAATTGTATTTCAGCAATGACACATGTGTAGTCATTGATGCGTATCAGAGTTAAATAACCTAATCTACCCGCAAGTGCACGGCACGTGTGTAGTATTTTAGGTGTTGATCCCACAGAGACTACGCAACACTACCTAAACCCGAACTACGAATCAAACTTGCTAACGAAAGAAGGTGAATAAGGAATGAAATACTGAAAGTAACTAAACTACTTGGGTTCTAACGATGAGACAAACGTCCTAGGAAACCGGTTTCACCACAAGACTACTTCACACGGTTCTTTTGCTTCTCTAGACTATCTTTTTCCAGCTTCTTGTTTTGATCAACATGCAATATAACTATACTGACCTTCTAATCTCACAAGCAAACAGATATTGTAATCTTGATCGAATCCCGCACCATACAGCCAAAATTTCTACCAGTTAAAAGCGACAGATGAACATGATGTTGAGCACCTCAGCAATTTTTCGAAATGCATCGAAAAACTTGACAATTGTTAATGGTTCAGGCTTGCACATCATAGATTGAGATGGGCGGCTTGCTTTTGCTACAAGCCCCAAATCACCCAGCTCCTATGAGGTGAATCAGCAACAGTGTAAACAACCAAAAAACCTTCTAGTTCGAATATTACTCTTAAAAGCGTCTACCCATTCCGCCTGTAATTGAAAGGAAAAGGAGTGTCCAGGAAGAAAACGCGAAAAAAAGATAATAAAATATGAATCAAATGACACGCAAATGAAGGTCCCATATATGAAGACAAACGGGGAAATCAAATGCTTCGGCAAATGCCTTCTTAATGGAGGCATCCCCAATTCCCACCCAACTCCACTCATGAGCAGGGGCAATCGCATTGGCTGAAAGATAAACAGTTGCGAGCAAACCTTCTGGAGTTATTGCGATTACAGTTCTAAGCATGTTACACAGAATATTAGTGATCGCAATCCGACCAGATTCATCTGATATCAGGTCAAAAGCCAAGCAAATAAGCAACTCCCTATAATTGCCGTACATGCACATTGAAGAGCTGACCCTCTTACGCTTCTTCACGCGTGTGGGCTGTCTTCTCATCTCATCT
>CM071861.1:11123782-11147547 GCA_036759665.1 Gynandropsis gynandra
CATCTCGTTTTCATACGTATTTCTTGCATGATTTTAGAGATGTTTATGATATATATGCGATGCTTTACGTATGATTCCGTATCCGTTTTACTTATTTTCGTGTTTTCATGTTCTTACAGGTTTTTATGCGTATTCGGTTCATTTCGGAGCTAAAGGACGTGCACGAAACAACGTACCAACATCGAGGATCATCACGGGACAAACGGGACGAGAATCCGCATGGAATAGCCACTACCCGCTTGGGTAACTCCCTAGCCCGAACGGGCATTTGTTAAGGCGATTTTGGCCAGCAAATTGAGCACGAGTCGGGCGAGAAATACCCCGCCCGGGGCATGAGCCCGAGCGGGCAGCACATGTGCCCGAGCAGGCAGACCTTGTGCCCGAGCGGGGGCCCCTTGAGCCCGAGCGGGCAGCCTCCTTTTCATCGCGTTCTTGCGCGATCTTTCGCGCCGTACCCGAGCGGGTAATTTACACTGCCCGCGTGGGTCGCGACCGTCACCTGCAACTCCAAATAAGTTAATTTGACGTAAAACAAATGGGAGTTTGTTGGGGACTCATACAATAAGGAAAACGACCTTAGAGAAGAGGAATAAGTGATATTTCGCTGGAGGCACTAATGGAAACGTCACCCAACTTATTCATATTAGGATCGTCTGCCTTAGATAACTTGATTTGGATTGCATGATAGATAGATTGATTGTTGGTTTCGGTAGTCTTGTGGTGAAACCGGTTTCTTGGAACGTTTGTCTCATTCTTAAGAACTAGTTTGTTTATTTGCTTTTAGTATTTCATTCTTCAAACCATATTTCGTTCGTTGGCAAGTTTGATTTACAGTTAGAGTTTAGGTTGTTTTGCGTAGTCTCCGTGGGATCGACACCTAAAGTACTACACACGTGCCGTGCACTTGTGGGTAGTTTAGGTTATTTATTTAACTTAAAGCATCAATGGTGGACATTCCTAGTCCCGAGGTTATTTCGGAATAGGGGTGTTACACGAAGGATAGCCCTCGCTAGAATTAAATACATTTGGGTAGAAAAATATCAAGTAACTCAACCATTTCCACGGCCCAGTGAAGAACAAAAATAACATTTGCATCCATTTGCATCTAATACATCGTACCTCAATGAATTTGAGAGTAGGCTTGATAGGTTTCTTCAAGTGCTCAACTCATGGAGATCATAGTACTCGTCTCTGGCGACAAAAGATGTGATTAGTACTCGTCTCTGGCGACAAAAGATGTGATTATCACAGCCGCCATTACCAAAACAGGTGCAAAGCTCACAAGAGTTTGATTCAACATGCTAAAGTGAGAGCCAAAGTTGATCCAGAAAAAATGTCTTCAAAACCAAAAACTGAATTGCATCTAACTAATCTAGCACCCCGCGATTGGAAAAATAGGTGCTCCCTATCGTCACCTAATCTAAGGTTGCAGTTGACAAAACCAAGACAAAATTTGATCGGATTTAATATGGAGAGAGAGAGAGAGAGGTATGGGCGAAAATGGTTAATCCATAGATGCCCACTCATCGCCCCACATCTCCAATGTTGTAATAGTTATTTTTTCGCCTTGCCTCCGTTCTCGTCGCATGATATCCAATCCTCTCATCGGTTAACAAGATTCATTAATTCCTTATTCCTAGTGGGAGATACGAACATAAATTGGTGTAACTGTTGTATTTCTAATTACATATGCAACGTTTTAGATTTTATCAGAAAAATGAAAAAGAAAAAAACTAAACAACAAAATGACATAGCTTTATGATAAATCAGGCTTACATGGTAGCCTAAGAAAGCAAAAATTATTTTTCTTATCTATGATACCCACGCCACACACATATTTTTTATAATTAAAATATATTTATCTTACATTTGTATATAATTCATTAATTTGAACATTGTAATTAGATTTGGTATGCATATGGGGCAATACAATAACACGAAATAACATTTTCAATGTATAAATTTAAACAATAGATTTATAATTTGTAATGTAAACTAATAGTACAATTTGATTATAATGTGTTTAAAATTGTAGAATATAAATTATCAGAAAAACCGATCGCACGATTTTAGTCGTAGCTTTTTCATGAATATTTTTCTTATCCGTACATGAATAAATATTGAGGATTAAATTTAATTAATAACATGTTTTAAGAACAATTATTAAGATATGAACATGATTTGGAAATTTTGAAACTTACCTATATTCAAATTTCTTGATTGGCTTTAACTGTGGATCTGTGTAGATGTGTGTGGAGCAAGACGGATGAAGTGTTAACAAACATGTTTGATATATTTAGAAAGAATAAGTACGAACAACACTGACAAAAATATATAAAATAATACATGTTATTAAGTTTTTTTAATTCCATTAATCATAATGGAAGTAATGGCGGTACCATCATCATTGTTTCTTTGATGATCATTTCAGCAACATTTGATTGAAAATGCATAGCAAGTTCGTCCAACATGATTATTTTTAGGAAATGTTTTCTGTATTAAAAATGTTGAAGTAAGGTGAGTAAATTTTTTTATAGTAGAAATAACAAAATAGGTTAATGGAGTAATAATATAATACTTACCTATTGAATAACAATCTAATTTCGTTTTTTGATCGGAGGTTCGCAGTCAGAAATTTGATCCTTCCATAGCAATGAGAAGTCCAACAACATCTACAACTTTCAAAATTCCAATAGATGAGTTTAGTAGTAAAGAAATAGTATACTTGATTTATTGCAAACGTATTCACCCGATACAACTTCTTTGTGGCCAACCAATCCAACCAATTGTCAATATGAACGTGTCCTGAATTTGATTTCGGAATTGTATGAATTTGGTATGTCACTTTCTCAACAACCATATCCTCTTTAAAAGATATGTGCATACTAATTTCGGTTAACTTGTACCTACCAACATTTGGTAGTATTGTCAAAATTTTTAGGATAAATATAGCTCCTTCCGTGATATATTAGTTGTATTTATTCACATCGCTAAGAGATATACGTCTTCAATAGTAGTTCCCTGCAATATATCATATACATGATGATGAAAAATATTCATATAATGTTGAATACGTAATACATTAACATAACTTATTGTTTTAGTGAGGAGTAAAAAACTAAGACCAAGCAAACGATTGTTAATGAATTGTTTCGTCTACACCAAATCCTTAAAAACCAGCCTAAAAGGCGTTGTTCCTTAGCATACAGTGTAATAGATCCATGATATGGTACATTGTGAATGTGTGTCACGCATCTCGAGCTTTGAGCTAAACCATGTAAAGTAAGATGTACATAATAACATCAACGAGCGGAGAACAACAAGCGGTTGTAAGCAAACGTTAACAAATCTTGTTAAAAAGGGTGATGTAATATATAATATATATGATAATTTGTAAACACAGAATTCAATAACATATCAAAGTGCAATGCATTAAATATTATTTGGTATAAATGTGGTAATACATATAGGTTATTTGGTGTGAGTTCAACTAATATATATGTTTTGTATGACATTGTTTTTTTTTAAATTGTGTAAGGAGGTATATTGACACTTACCTCAAGATCTATGTAGACCCTTAAAATTTTCTTTATAAACAATGTTTGTTATAGTCGGTTCTTGTTCAGAGCAATTGGCACGATCAATGATCCTCAACCCATCAGCTGAAGTCACACGTGACAAGTCTACGTATAATTGACCAAACTGAAGACTGGTTTTGGTAGATAGAGTTCGATTTGTTTCAAGCTTTGTCCTTGAGTTTTGTTTATGGTCATTGCATGACATAGTCTAACATGAAATTGTCTTCTTTGCAACATAAAAGGTAAGGTTATATTAGTTGGGGATAAAATAATCCTTGTAATCAAGACTCTATTGTCAATATGCGTGCCCGTGATAATTTCTACCTCTAAAACTCTAGAAGCTAACTGATTATTATGGTTTTCGTGCATCAAAACAATTTCTTCCAGTGTACGATCAAGTGCTTCAAATGTATTACGATGTGGCATGGGCACTTCATTCCAATAATTAAATCAGCCTCCATGAGCATTTTTGTTAAAAACAGGTCGACCCTTCATGCGAGTTGATAGGAATTTTGAATCAAGAAAATGTTGTACGACCACCGGGTAAAAGAAACGCGACTATACCAGATGATGCAACCGGTATGATGACTCGGTGCTCGTCTCGGAGTTTAGAAATGATTGTCCTATAGAAGTACGTTTTCCCCGTCCCACCAAGTCTATAAACAAAAAAAAAACTTCCCTTGATTCAATTCGACTGAGTCAATCACAGCTTCATAGATTTCCTTTTGTTCTTCATTGATTGTTGAGAATAATTTTAAATGTTCTTGACGTTCGAACGCCTCATCAAACTGCATTTATTTTGTTATAAATTAGTATGTTATTTCATGCAAGATCTGGTTGTCATGGTCGTCATATGAAGATAATATGTTAGTGACTTTTCATGTTCTCTAAGGAGTTTCTCGATTTCAATCAGAGTGTACACTTCAATTTTAGATTCAGACAATTTCAAACCTTCAAAACTGAACTGGTTTTTTCCTATAAAACTATATCCTCACCAAGATATCTCTAACAACCTCTCCATAACTCTAATGGTTTTCTTACCTCGCAATATAATTAGAGTGTTACAAACAAATGCATCAACTACGTAGGCATCGCTCATCTCATGGCCTTTGTCATAGCTTGACGCTATTCATTATCCTCATCCAACATACCTGTTGCAATACATGCATCTTTAAAGGTATTATATATCACACCATCAACTTTTTTTATTCCATCATAACTCTTCGGTCCTTTTACAACATTTAGTAACATTCTGAGGTAATACAATCCTCCTGATACCGGATGAACGTTGACAATTCGACCAAGTGACAAGCCTTGCTTCCTTTTGGACCAAATTTTATCCGAGTTGTTCCATACAAATCTTGTTGGGAACTCAACATATGTTAAGTGTCTGGTTTCTTCACATAAATCATTTATTATCATCCATTCTGTAACATCGTGGCCTCTGCACCTGGCTTATTCACAACACATTCCAAATCAGTTAAATCTTCAAAAGTTAAACTCTGTTCATTTTCAAGATGCACTGATAACCGTAACACCAAGAGTTTTCGGTGGTGGATGTTAAATGCCAATATCCTCAAAACCACTTTGTACGAAGACAAATATCTACACTCAAGGTAGTTATTAATTTTACTGATTTTAAACGTTTGACCCATCCCATTATCAGTGGGAATATCTCCATCCGAACCTCTTTCAATAATGATGCCTTATCAACACCTTTGGTAATGTACTTGAAAAGATATTTAAATCGCATGTGTCTTATGGCCCCATTCTACGTTGATATGCGATCTTTACATTTTCAATAGATTTAAGTTGTGGGACAATAAATTTTTTTATCTAACTTGATATCTCCCTTCATTGTATTATTTGTGTCGTCTTTCCTGCGTCTATACATGATATAACCAGATTCAATAACTTTTGTGTGATCAACGTATGGTCTAGAATATTTTTTGAACAAAGACCCCTTTCCATACATGGTGAACATGGTCTATCCAGCCCACAATGTCAATGCATCATATGTTGTTCGACTAATCTAAATCCTTCATTGTCGATTTCCTTATTTCGAAGTTTTCCTTGAATGCATCTGTCAAATTCATCTGAATAAGGATTTTTGAACGCGGGTTCCAACCCTATAAGAATATGAGCATGAGGTAAACCCCGCTTCTAGAACTCAACAGCGTATGTAACTATAAGAGAACACAATACTAAGAAAATGAAGATTGAGACATGTAATCAATAAATTTAGCTCCGACGAAATTAGTAAGATGTAATCATGTTACCTGAGATAGGTTTTGGGAAAAACACACCTGTGGTGAGATCTTCCAAAAGCAAATCTAGTTTGATTTTAAAAATCCGACATTCTATATCTGGCCTATTGTCCGGATTGCTCTCTCCATATAATTCCAAATGATTCAATATTTTTTGCCATTTTGGATTAGCCATCATTGTTATAAATGGTTCAGGATTACCATACCATCTGCAGAGAGCCATAGCATCGTGATAGTTTTCAACCATTTATCTTGGTCCTCCAATAAAAGAAGGCGGTAATATGATTCTTCTGCCAATAAATTTACCGTTTCTATCACCTTTACCAATTGCATCATATACATTATTAGATAGATCTGACGAACTTTTCTCTGATTGTTTCGAGGCCAACGAATCCGTTCTTTTTCAATGGCTATATATGCATCAACCACATAATGTTTGAAGATATGACCTCCTTTAATGATTGTAGTTTCTTCTGATAATCTGCTTTGTATCTGATAAGCGTATTACTCACGTACAGTGACAAAAACTCGTGTTATTCTTCTTGTTGCATTTGCATAGGGTATCCCTTCGTGAAAGCCGATATCACCGTACGGGAACAATAGAGGATATTGCAAAATCATGAACAACGGATGAACATAACTAATTCTGTAAAGTTGACCAGAAGTTTCAATTTTAAAACAACGTCTCTTTCCCCAATTGTTGACAAAAGATCTCCCACAATATGACCAGCAACCTCATCCTTATAGGTAACTCATTATGCCTGCCTTTTTTTCTTTGTTCGAGCAATCTTAGGGTAAATTCTGATATATCCCCTGATTCATAAGGATCTCTTGCTCTTCGAAACATCCTTGCAAGATGATTAAGATTGTCAAGCATTAGTACAACTTTGCTAAGAATCTGCTTATCTAGGTTGCATGTGCTAACATTTAAGTTTAGGGTCTTCAGCACAATTATCCCACCAATCGATGTAAATGCTTGTGTAGAATTATAAGCTCGAATATTTGTATGAAAGGCCTTGGAAGTGTTTTAGATCTCTTCAAGATAAGCAGGTGTCACAGGAATTGCGGGTAATTTCACATGTCTTTTCATGCAACATAAGTTGAATAATACGTCGCATTTATTTTGGCCATAAGCAAGGCCTTCATTACCCCATACTAATGCCCCGCAATGTGGACATCCAATTAGATTTTCCTCTTTGTAAGCATGTGGTTTTGTCATACCTAATAATTTATGTAATAGGCTAAGAAATGTTTTTTTAGAAAATACCTTACGTGTGAAATAACTAAGGTAAACAGTAGTAACTGATTTAAACAAACCTCTTGTTTGTGATATTGAAGAGGATGCATTACAAGTAGTGTGTGCAGTTATAGCTGTCGTGGAATTAAGTATAAAAGTTTGCCATTTTAAATATCATTTCACAAATGTCTTAGAGTTTTAATATGGATGGGGGTTTAATATTGGATTTAAAAAAGGTAATAAATATTCAAATAAAGTCAAAGTTTTATTTCTTACAATTAATTATAAATTTAAACATACCTTGAATGCATTTGCATTATTTTCCCAATATGGCGACTCTGTGCATATCTCGTGCATGCTTACAAAGAGCTATAAATGCAAAATCGAAAACCAATGTTAGAATGTAAACATAAACCATATACCTAATTGCAATTAATAATATAAAAGGAAATTTGAATTATCAAAAACTAATAACTTAAAGAGTTATCTTACCAGTCGTATTCCCTGATATACCGCAATACCTTGATATACCGCAATTTTTCAAAGGTTTTCTCATGGCGTAAGAAGTATATAAAAATTGGTGTTAGTGTTTACCTGAAAATTGATACAATAACAAATATATGAATATAAATAACAAATATATGAATATAAAACAAATTTAAAAACCATATATTTTTTTTCTTCATAACCTTATGAAAAACAACACAAAAACAAAACAAAGAACCACACTTTCCCTGAACCACGCCTTCCTTGAACCATGCCTAACCTGAACCAGGTTATTGTACACCAGAAAAATACTGATTTCATACGCATTTCAGGTGACAATTTTTTTTCTCTACACCACTTTCCCTGAACCAAATCGCCTATGACACTAGCCGAAAGGTAAAATCCCGCTTGAAGATTGGATCGATTGCGGTGCCGAAATTCGGTTGGACCGTGGCTTGGATCTATTACTGCGTCGAACCACGCTTCAGTGATCGAATTAGTAAGGCGGATTGGGTTATAGTCTTCGGCAAAAAAAAACATAAGTACTCAAGAGGGAGGAGAAGTGGCGTAGTAATCGTACCTGTGAGTTGGTAATCGGCGTAGCTCTGATGGATGAAGGTAAGAGTGATTGAAATAGTTATGTTTGTGCTTATTCATCCGCCCCTGGGAACTCAATTTGGTCATATGATATGTTGTACCTTTTGTGGAAATGGTTGATGGGGTAGGATGATAGTCTAAAGATGTTGCACAGCCCTTTAAATGTTAAGTGTTAAATTAGTTTAAATGTTGTATAATTGTAGCAGTGTAGGATGCCAGAGTATCTTTGCTTGGTTGTATGTAGGTTGCAACCAAGGATGTGCCAGAGTGAACATATTTAGAGAATGCAAAAACACAATGTCTTGAGGGTATTTGATATATGTGTTCTTTCATCATTGTTGAGTACGCAAAATTGTATAATGTTCATTTGTTGATTCATAGTTTGTTGGTGCATGATTTGATATATTTCTCAATGATGTAGGTACGGATTGAAACAAATAAAAAATATAAAAGATTGGGTTGAAATCAATAGAATTATAGTCATGCAAATCACAATCATGGTCAAAGAGAAGAAATTCCCAAAGCTTATGACAAGTGTAAAAATATTTCATCTGCATAAACAGAGAGCATAAGAATTTAAGCATGGCATTCATGCCTCTCCTCTCTTGTTGTTACAGTTGCAGATACATAATAAGCAACCGCAAATAAGCCATGAATGAAGCAAACTATCCCTCCAATTGAGAGAACTCTATGGTGCAAAATCCCACAAGATATCTTTGATCTTGTATTTCCCATGATCTTTGTGATCAGCATGGAGAACCCTATCCCCAGTATGATGCCGAGCCACATCAGAAACCAATGTGTTCTACTATTAAGAGATCGATGAGGCTAGTCAATGTTGGGAAAAATAAAGACACAGCCCGGGAAGCTGTAGAGTTATGTATATTAGTGTGTATCACTTCCTTCTCACCATAGAAAACATTGTCTAATCGCAGACCAGAGCTTTGAAACACCCAAGTATATTTTCTTGGAGCTTATAAAGAACCCTTCTTCGCCCGCACACTTTTGGTTGACTCTTTTGCATGATCGGTAAGCATTCTTCAAGGAAGAATAGCTTTAGATTCCCACCAAAAATAAAAAGAAATACTAGTTGTGTTATCTCCAGATGTTTGTTTCAGAAAACAAATGTTTATGGTTGTTTGGGTAGTTGAAGCTGTTGAACTAGTCGGACCGTCCTTTAGGTTCAACGATCAACTTTTGCAAGTTTTTTAAGTAATATAAGTATACAAGTCAATGAGTACATGTATACATGTATATGACAAGAGGGTTCGTTAGCACAATGCTAGGAATGTTTTCAGCAATTGGTCGATGAATACAATGACTTTTGTCTTAATTCAGTTTAGACAAGTTAAATTTAGGGTGTTTCTTAGTCATTTTGGAATGTTGCTTTGTAAATTGTAGCCGACAACAATCAAACTTTAAAAACTAGCTGCGAGGTAAGATATTTTCCCTATGAAAACCCAGCTGCTATCCTTTTCCAAATTTTATTATATAAATAACCAACCAGCAAAATTTGATTCTTTAGTTTCACTTCCTACTCCTTCTATTTATAGGTATGCCTTATCCGATGATAACGTCTTTATGAGATAATATTGTGATTCAGATTTAAGATGTCTTCCTATTTGGTTTGTTTGTCTATAAAGGGTTCAGAGGATGAGAAAAGAGACCAGAGTAAGATATCTTCTGTTCACAAGTATCTTCATTCAGAATAGTGAGAGACATTCTTCTTTTTTGGGTTATGACTCAACAAACATTCTTCTTTAAATTCATACATAATGCAAGAACAAAGTAATGGAACAAAAGAAGTGAATGGTCGAGAAAACAAAGGAAAAAAAAAGTGAGAGAGCATATTGAAACAACAGAGAGCAGCCGAAGACAACCACTTTTCCATAATTTATTATTATATGTAATAACAGTATGACATGAAGATCTTAGTTGAAACCTATCTTTTGGTAGGTTATACATATTCGGTTTCTGTGATTTTTATGGCGTTTAGTACTACTCTTTAATTTGGTTTCAATACTCTTTATGGAGTCCCAAGTTATGTGATCTTATGTAATCCCTTTTATACAGGAATGTATCTCCTAGAAGTTGATTGACGATCCTGAGTACTTGAAGCATGTTGAGGTGCCTCAAACTACCTAAAAAAGTTTTTTGTTTATCATAGACTGCAGTGTAGCTTATTTATTATTCTTCTATCTATAAAGTATCTAGTAGTATTTGTTGCATGAGAGTTTGCTTGAGGAGAATGATAGATGCAAACTACACTTGGATGTAGCCACTAGGAAACCACTGATAACGACAACAAATAGGCAACTTCTTGAGTGTCATGTATATGGTATTTTTGGGCTTTTTGTTTTGTAAGAGGAATTAGTTGGGTCTCATTAGCCATTTGATTCCTTGTTAATGGGTCAAATGTTACTGTGGTTTTCAAGCACTAACCCGTTGTTTCTAAATTGCATAACTATTTTTTTTTTATGGGGAGTGTTACCTATTTTTTCTGTTCAGTAACGCATACTTCAATGGTTGAAGTTAATGTATCAGTATGTCAGAATGAAATATGCATTACATGATTGATTGAAAAAAATTATTATTGTTCAGTTGTAACATGTTTTCAATTCATCTTTAGAATATTGTTGTTGGGATAGTACAATTGTTTTATCCATTTTTGGATATTGAGTTTTATAACACCAAAAGAGCACCATTTTTCATCTGATGGTGCTAATTTTTACAAATGGAATACTGAAGAAGGTTTTGCATTTCAGGTGAATCTACCGATGATTGTAAGGATTGTTTCAGATGCCAACCCAACACAGTACATAGCGAATGCGGATGGGGAATGGACAGGATTGGTACATTCTCTATTTTTATTAGACAATATTTGGTTCAGGTGCAATCTACAGCATGTGAATTTGACAATATTTGGTTAAGATGAAATGTATGACGTGTGAAATGGATGATATACAATTTGCGACTTATGGCTTGCTTGATGTAATGGAGAAGTTGTTTGAGATGATAATGCAACTAAAGGAAATTGTTTACATTTAAAATTAAAAACAAATACTTAAAATGAGAAAATACAAATAGCTTTGAGTTAAATTTAACAATGGTTTTATTGAAAAACTTACATACGATCGTAAAAACCTAAATGGTTTTAAAATAGATCGAAGATTACTAGACCTAAGTGAGACGTATCTTCTTTCCACGATTCGGTTTCTTCTCCTTCATAGCAGCAAAGACAATTGTATCATCGTGCTTGGTTTTTTCCTTTTTACCTTTTTCGTCGACTGAGGAGCATTATCCGATTTTATGTCCTTCATCAAAGCCAGGACAACCCCATGATCAATCTTAACATCATTAGGGACAACCTGTTATAATAAAATTGAAGATCAATAAACATTCGTTACAGTTCTGACTCAAAACAAATACCGACTACAATTAAATCCGTACTAACCTCAAGAATATCAAAATTAGTCTCAGTCGGCGTCAGAATTTCCGTAACAGCCGCAACAATCTTGGGATTTAACGCTAGTGACCAGAATGAACGAGGGACGTGTTTTGAACTGTTTCAGCTTAGTACGCAACTCATCAGTGATGCATGTCAAGTTAAACAAGTTAACAAAGAGATAAACGTTCTAAGAACCCGGTTTCACCGCATAGCTTCCAAAATATAACTCCGATCTAACTAATCGTGCATTCCCTATCAAGATATCTAAGACGGATGATCGTATTGTAGAACCTACCCTCTCTCAAGGCATAGGAACGTGGCTAGATTGAATCATCCCCTACTTTCGTGGCTGACACCCCAACTAAACCCCATTAAGATTCATGATTTGCCCGATTCAACCCTCAATTGTTACTACCCTACTTTTGTGACATAGTCTTGGTTGTTCTAAACCTTATTTCTTATGACAAGAATTCATCTTTCCGTCCTTCTTCTAATCCCTAACACATGCATTTATGTGGCCTTCGTAAAGACAAGACAATAAGCGCTTAGATAAAGAATAGATAAACAAAATAGGGAAATGTATTCATAAACAAATCATAGATGGTTCCGGGATAGCAATGGGCTAGTCCCTTCTCCTAGAACAAATCTACTACTCCCTCATAAGTCTGAACAACATAAACGAAATAAGTAGATTAAATAGCATAGAGATACCAAACGAGCGATGATCCTGAATCAATCCCCGACTCCTTGCGTGTCTTCTTTCAAGAGATCTCTATGGATGGATGGTGGCTGTGAATGGTGTGTTCTGAATTGTGGATGGATTAATGGTGAATAATTCCTTCTGCCCTTCATGTTTTGTAATTTGAATTGAAGCTTTGGCCGACTCATTTCCGCAAAATTTGATGGTATACTATTTTACAAAGTCATGCTCGATCGTTCTCGGTGTCATACCCGGTCGGGCATGCTTCATTTCGTGCGAATAGGTGAGTTTTTTTGCTCATTGCCCGACCATGCTATGCTTGATGCCTGACCGTGCTGCCTTCAAGGGAGGATGCTCGACCGTGATGCTTTCAAGGGAGGATGCCCGACCGTGCTGCCTTCAAGGGAGGATGCCCGACCGTGCACAAGCTAGGGGGATGAAATTGCACCAAATGCCCGACCATGCTCTCCTTGATGTCCGACTATGCTCTTGCTTCGCCAAGAAGAATGCCCGACAATGCTGGCTAGGATGCCCAGACGTGCACAAGGTGAGGACAAGCATTCGGTCGTGCATTTCATCATGCTCGACTGGGCTGTGTCCTTTGATGCATGCTAGGTCGTGCACTTGATCAAGCTCGACCATGACTTGTCCATTTCTTGTTTTGTTTGATCCGTTGTGACCTTCAATATCGAATTATGTCCCGTGTACACTCCTTAGCTCCGAAATGAATCGAATACGCATAAGAACCTCTAAGAACACGAAAACACAAAAAACAAGTAAAACGAATACAAAATCACACGTAAACCTCGCAACTATGTTAATAAACATCTCTTAAATCATGCGAGAAACGTGTACGAAAACGAGATGATCAAAATCCCACAGACTTGAATGTTTACTTGTCCCTACCAAACGTAAATGTGGAACACATATGAGTAATACAATTAGAGAATTCCCCTTTCCCCTAGAAATACTACTAAAGCATACCTAATCGATCAACAAACAAGTTAGAGAAAATTTTGGCCTAATAACTTTCAGTCTTCATCTTAGGTTCACCATGCATACCTAGAGGAAAGTAAATCAAAGATGAGCTAAGTGAGAAACCGTAACTCTCTCCACGAAACGAGACTTCAAACAAATGCTAATCACATAATCAAAGAGAATACTTGCTTTATTCTCGAGCTTCTTTATTCTTTTCTTCCATTTCTTTCTTTCTTTCTTTATTCCAATTTTATTGATATCACGAACACACTAGGCTTCAGGGACGTTAGATTTGAAGGGATTCAACTTCTACTTAGACCCAAGCTACCGATGACGGTATACTCTTGCATCTCGTTCAAGAGTGCAGCGGAGTAGATGTTTTTTTATGCGCCTTGCTCTTAGGATGTAGAAAGATGATCGCCAACCCACCACTTAGAACTGAACCATCGAAAAAGTGTCAAGTTCGATGCACTCATATCAATTTTGGATCATGCTTTTATTTCCATCGATAGAGGAGTGTTAGTGTGCGCTCTTATTTTCTGCAAAACAAGCTCAACTCATACGATGAAATCATCCTCGTGAAAAAATAAGCAAAGCATTGTCAATATGAAGTATAATCATTTGGATAGAGAGAATGAACAAGAAACTATATTAGCAAACTCGTCTAAACTTCCTATAAAAAACACTTGGATTCCCAACGACTTACGGCCCACTCGTTCCTCAACCAACTAATATGCTCTAACATGCAAGATATCACGAAAACTGCAAATTTCTTAAGCGTCCTAGGTTCAAGGTTCATCTCAAAACGTGACACCGGAAAAGTGCCAGGGACGACTCGGACTCAAAAACAAAAACAAACTAAAGCTACCCTAGGAAAAACAGAAGAAAATGAAACGAAAGCTCCTGACAAACATGAGCTACTCCCCCCAGACTTGAATTGAACGGCATCCTCGACATGAAGCTCCGATGGAGGATAGGAAGGTGAGGTCATGGTTCTCAGACTTTTTCTTTTTATGTTTTTTTATGATTTTTTAATGATTTTGAAATAAAACAAATCTGAAATATGAAACAAAAGAAAACAAATGATGGGTTGCCTCCCTGAAAATGCTTTTTTAATGTCGTTAAGCTTGACGTCCCCATGCTACATGTGTGCGCGATGTGTGGATAGAATAGGAGATGGAGTTTTTGCTTTCGATCGGTTGAGCGGCTGGATATAGCTTGCACTGCCCAATTGCCTTGAATGTCCTACTCGACTCGCTCCATAGTTCTACTGCGCCATCTGTGAACACCTCTCGAACTTGAAAAGGACCAGACCAACGGGAACGTAGTTTGCTCGGGAAAAACTTAAATCGAGAGTTAAAAAGTAGAACTAAGTCACCTGGTCGGATGTCTTGAGGTATGATCTTCTTATCATGCCATCTCTTAGCACACTCCTTGTAGATCTTAGAGTTTTCGTATACATTAGACGAAGTTTGTCTGGCTCATTCACCTACAGAAGTCGTTTCTCACCTGCGCTCTTAAGATCAAAATTAAGAAGCTTTGTTGCCGAATAGCACGGTGCTCTAGCTCGACGGGGAGGTGGCAAGACTTGCCATAAAAAAGCTGAAAATGAGTCATGCGAATGGGAGTCTTGAATGTAGTCTTATAGGCCCATAATGTATCGTCTAATCTCATCGACCAATCTCAACGGGATCTAGACACGGTTTTCTCAAATATGCTCTTGATCTCCCTATTCGAGACCTCCACTTGTCCGCTAGTTCAGGGATGGTACGGTGTAGCTACCCGATTTGTCACGCCATATTTCCTAAGGAGGGCTTCAAATTATCTAGCAATAAAGTGTGGGCCTCCATCACTAATGACTACTCAAGGGACACCAAAACGTGGAAAGATGATCTTCTTGCAAAATTTTATTACCACCCTAGTTAGTCGGTGCAGCAATGGCTTCTACCCATTTGGACATGTAATCAACACCTACCTAGATATATCGGTTTCCACATGAAGAGGTAAAGGTCCCATGAAGTCTACACCGCGAACATCAAATAACTCTACCTCAAGGATGTAGCTCTATGGCATTTCGTTCCTCTTACCAATAGTTTTCGTCCGTTGACACCTATCACAAGAGGAAAGGTACCGATGTGCATCTTTGAAGAGGGACGGCCAATAAAAACTTGATTGTAGCATCATCGAAGCGGTTTTAGACTTGCTGTATTGGCCCCCATAATCCGATCCATGAAAATGGAAAAGGATGCTCTCCACCTCCTCTCCGGAAATGCATCTCCGAATGACCCCATCGGCGCATCTCCTATATAAGGTCGGTTCATCCCAATAATAATACTTTATGTCTACTAAGAATTTCCTACGCAAATGAAAAGAAAGATTAGGGCGTAGCTTACCGCTCGCAAGAAAATTGACAAAATCAGCTTACCAAGGATCGGCTTTACCGGAAGTGACCGAGCATATGTGGTCGTCTCGCAACGATTCGTTGATAGGTCTCCCGTCATGTACAAATGATGCGAGAGAGATGATCTGCAACAACGTTCTCTGACCCTTACCTATCTAAAATCTCAAGATCAAACTCTTGTAAAAGAAGGATCCATCGAATAAGGCGTGGTTTGGTGTCCTTCTTCCCTAAGAGGTACTTGAGTGTTGCATGATCCATGTAGACCATCAACTTTGAACAAACTAGGTATGATTTGAACTTGTCAAAGGCAAAAACGACAGCAAGTAGTTCCTTCAAGGTTGTGGCATAGTTGATTTGAGCGTCGTCTAGGGTCTCGTTGGCGTAGGAAATCACATGAGAAGCTTTGTCTCTTCGTTATCCCAAAACTGCTCCAACCGCATAGTCGCTAGCGTCGCACATGATCTCAAATGGTAGGTTCCAATCCGATGCTTGAATTATGGGCGCTGAAACAAATGATCTCTTGATCGTGTTGAAGGCATCATGGCATTCCTTAGAGAATCCGAACGTGACATCCTTAGCCAGCAACTCCGTCAACGGTTTCGTGATCTTTTAGAAGTCCTAGGTGAACCTCTGAAAGAAACCAGCATGCCCTAGAAAACTTCGAATCCCGTTCACCGAAACCGGTGGAGGAAGTTTCTCAATCACCTTGAACTTAGCCTTGTCAACTTCTATGCCCTTCGAAGATATCATGTAACCTAGGACAATCCCTTCCTTCACCATGAAATGGAATTTCTCCCAATTTTGGAACGAGATTGACCTCTTCGCATCGCTGCAATACTCAAGGTTAGCAAGTCTTCCATAAAAAACTTCCATAATGTGCTAAATCAAATCGAAAAATATTGCCATCATGCAATTCTAGAAAGTAGCCGGAGCGTTGCAAAGGACGAAAGGCATACGACGGTAAGCGAACGTCCCATAAGGACATGTGAAAGTCGTCTTCTCTTGGTCTTGAGGGTGAATGGGAATTTGAATGAAACCTAAATAGCCGTCCAAGTAACAAAAGCAGGCGTTGTTCGCTAAGCGTTCGAGCATTTGGTCGATGAACGGGAGTGATCCTTCCTTGTGGCTTTGTTGATCTTCCGATAATCAATGCACATCCTCCAGCCCGTGACCGTTCTAGTTGGAATCAGCTCGTTGTTCTCATTTCGTACTACCGTCATTCCACCTTTCTTGGGCACTACATGCACGGGGAACATCCATCCGTTGTCCGAGATAGGATATATGATACCTGCATCCAAACGTTTTAGTATCTCCTTCTTCACTATCTCTTACAAATTAGGGTTTAGCCGCCTTTGCGCTTCAATGGACGGTTTGTGGCTGTCCTCCATGAGTATTCAGTGCATGCACAATGAAGGGTTTAGTCCCTTGATATCATCGATGGTGTATCCAATCACTCTCCTATGTATCCTCAAACAATCAAGTAATTTCTTCGTTTCATCACCATTCAAGTCAGCGTTCACAATAACGGGATACGTATTATTACAACCAAGGTACTCATATCGAAGAGAAGAAGGAAGAGGTTTAAGCTTAAGTTTGGGCGCCTTCCCCACTGCAAAATCAGAATGTATCTCACGTGGTGTCTCCTCATGTGGGGCGTCCTTAGTGCTTCAATAGAACTCATAAATTCAGCATAGACCTCGGCTTCTTCATCGGTAAGTCCTGGAACATTGCAAACTTCTGGTAGGCATCTCTCAAGAGGATCGGAAATACTTACTCGTTCAAACGCATCCAACAAATCAACTCTAAAGCATGACTACTTGAAGGAAGGTCCGTTCATGGAGTTGGACAAGTTGAATTCTATCTTCTCATTCACGTAGAGAGAGATTTGCTTGTTGTACGTCTATCATGGCACCTGCAGTAGCTAAAAAAGGTCTACCAAGAATAATAGGTACCTTAGCATCTTCTTCTATAACGAGCACAACGAAATCAGCGGGTATACAAAGATTACCTACCTTCTTGATGAACCTTTGATAGAAACAAGCGTGCCCTAGAAAACTTCGAATCTCTTAGCCTTGTCCACTTCTATTCCCCTTGAAGATATCATATGCCCAAGAGCAATCCCTTCCTTCACCATGAAATAGCATTTCTCCCAGTTTAGAATGAGATTGACCTCTTCGCATCGCTGCAATACTCAAGGTTAGCAAGTCTTCCATAAAAAACTTCCATAATGTGCTAAATCAAATCGAAAAATATTGCCATCATGCAATTCTAGAAAGTAGCCGGAGCGTTGCAAAGGACGAAAGGCATACGACGGTAAGCGAACGTCCCATAAGGACATGTGAAAGTCGTCTTCTCTTGGTCTTGAGGGTGAATGGGAATCTGAAAGAAACCCGAGTACCCATTCAAGTAACAAAAGTAGGTGTAGTTCGCTAGGCGTTCGAGCATTTGGTCGATAAACGGGAGAGGAAAGTGATCCTTCCTTGTGGCTTTGTTGATCTTCCGATAATCAATGCACATCCTCCAGCCCGTGACCGTTCTAGTTGGAATCAGCTCGTTGTTCTCATTTCGTACTACCGTCATTCCACCTTTCTTGGGCACTACATGCACGGGGAACATCCATCCGTTGTCCGAGATAGGATATATGATACCTGCATCCAAACGTTTTAGTATCTCCTTCTTCACTATCTCTTACAAATTAGGGTTTAGCCGCCTTTGCGCTTCAATGGACGGTTTGTGGCTGTCCTCCATGAGTATTCAGTGCATGCACAATGAAGGGTTTAGTCCCTTGATATCATCGATGGTGTATCCAATCACTCTCCTATGTATCCTCAAACAATCAAGTAATTTCTTCGTTTCATCACCATTCAAGTCAGCGTTCACAATAACGGGATACGTATTATTACAACCAAGGTACTCATATCGAAGAGAAGAAGGAAGAGGTTTAAGCTTAAGTTTGGGCGCCTTCCCCACTGCAAAATCAGAATGTATCTCACGTGGTGTCTCCTCATGTGGGGCGTCCTTAGTGCTTCAATAGAACTCATAAATTCAGCATAGACCTCGGCTTCTTCATCGGTAAGTCCTGGAACATTGCAAACTTCTGGTAGGCATCTCTCAAGAGGATCGGAAATACTTACTCGTTCAAACGCATCCAACAAATCAACTCTAAAGCATGACTACTTGAAGGAAGGTCCGTTCATGGAGTTGGACAAGTTGAATTCTATATTTTTCATCCCCTACACATAGAGAGAGCTTTCCTTGTTGTACATCTATCATGGCTCCTGCAGTAACTAGAAAAGGTCTACCAAGAATAATAGGTACCCTAGCATCTTCTTCCATATCGAGTACAACAAAATCATCGGGTATACAAAGATTACCTACCTTGGTGGGAATATTTTGAACAATTCCCAGCGGATGTCTTACCGAACAATCCGTGAGTTGTCAAGACATCTTTGTAGTTTAGATCCTTGAAATTCATCCGCTTGAAGACCATGTGTGGCATAAGGCTCACGCTTGCTCCCAAATCGCACAAGGCTTTGTCTGTGTCGATGTTCCCTATTGTGCATGGTATGGAGAAGCTTCCGGGGTCTTTTAACTTTAGTGGCAGCTTATTTTGAAGAATGGCTCTGCATTCCACGGTGAGTGCTACCGTCTCACTCTCATCAATACGCCTCTTATTCGATAGGATCTCTTTGAGGAATTTGGCGTATACAAGAATTTGTTGGAGGGCTTCCACGAACAGTATATTGATGTGAAGCTTCTTAAAGATCTCTACGAACCGTTCGTATCTCACTTTGTTCTTATGGCTTCTCTAAATCTGGTGTGTCTCCCTCCGTGATCTCAATGCCCTTTCCTTTATCCTCTGAATTTCCAGCAGTGTTTTCTCGCTCTTTCGGGGGTGGACTCTCAATCACATTACCGTTGCGCAGGTGATAGTGTTAACGTGCACTCTCGGGTTAAGATAGGGAGTTCCGGGTAGCATCCTGGGATTTCGAGAGGATGATACAACCTGCTGCACAATTGAGTTTTCTAACATCTTCACAAGCGTGCTCAAGGACTCCATTTGATTTTTTAGCTCATTGATCACAGTCCCTACTTGATGTGTGCTCAAGGTGTCCATTCAAGATTTGAGTTCATTCATCGTTGTTCCCATTTCTGCATTGAATTTTGCTAGAAGTGATTGTTGCTCCTTGTCTTGATGTTGTCTTTGCTCTTTGATGAATTCGAGCATCACGGCCTAAAGGCTTGGTGAAGGAGCTTGAGGAGGTTGAGGAGCTTGCTGCACTTACAGGAACGACTGTGATTGTTGATATGGCTGTTGCTTTTGTTGATAGTCCGACTACTTCAATGCTTGACTCGTTCGATACGAAAGATTTGGGTGGTTCCTCCAATTCCCAAATTGCGTGTTGCCTTGCTGATGGGTGTAGTTCACTTGTTCCATACCTTCTTGCATTGTGCATTGGTAAGCCATATGATCCGTGTCTCCACAATTTGCACAATACATGGCATTCACCGCGTTACTCATCATGCTTCTTTGATCAACTTCTTAAAGACCTCGTGTCTTGTTTGGCATACTTCTTGGTGTAGACTACATGGTTTGGTTCATGGAAATATTGTCAATAAGCTCGTATGCCTCTTCTATGCTTAAGTCAATGAATGATCCTCGAGCAGCATTGTCTTATGTCGTTCTATACTCATACGTGATCCCATTGTAGAATTTTTGGATCACGTACCACTGCTCTAGACCGTGATGAGGACACATTTGCAAAAGGTCCTTAAATCTTCCCCATTCTTCAAATAATGTCTCTACCTCTCGGTTTCTGAACATTGTGATTTCTCCTCTCATTTGGATCGTCTTGCTCGGCAGGAAGAACCATGATAGGAATGTCAAAGCTAGTACCATGTAGTTATCGAACCAGATGGAAGACATTGTAGCCATGTATTCGCTTGTCCCCCAATCGAGAAGGGGAAAAGACGCAGCAAGATCGCATCTTCCGAGACTCCATGAACTTTGAATGTGCTTAAAAGCTCTAGGAAGTCCCGTAGATGTTGATCAGGGTCTTTGTGATTTCTGGCCATGCATTGTTTTTGGTATAACATGTTGATCATTGCGGGCTTGATCTCGAATTGCTCCCTCGAAACAACTGTCGTCCTTATTGCAGTTTTTACATTGCTCATGTTCAGAACCACGTAATCACGAAGACGACGTGGTGGAGGAGCCTGCGGTTGCTGTAATTGTGCCACATTATCGACGGGTAATTGCGGTTGTCCATGACCATCCAATACGTCATTACGGGTGTCCATTGCTCGTTGATTAATCGTGTCTACTCTTTCTTTTCCCTTGCCCTTCTTTCGCTTATTAATCGTTCTCTCAATATTGGGATCGATTCGATGCAAATTCGAATTACCTTGAGATTGGGCCATGCACCTACAAAAGACAAGTAAAAAGAATTAGTAGAAAGAAAAGAAAAACAAAAACAAGTATGATTCTAAATCTAAATCCTAAACGTGTTGACAATTAATTCTCAGGCAACAGCGCCAAAAACGTGTTGTGTGTCAAGTTAAACAAGTTACTATAAGCTACCCGCAAGTGCATGGCACGTGTGTAGTAATTAAGGTGTCGATCCCACGAGGACTAATGTAACTGATCATCTCGTTTTCATACGTATTTCTTGCACGATTTTAGAGATGTTTATGATATAGATGCAATGCTTTACGTATGATTCCGTATCCGTTTTACTTGTTTTCGTGTTTTTATGTTCTTACAGGTTTTTATGTGTATTCGGTTCATTTCGGAGCTAAAAGACGTGCACGAGACAAAGTACCAACATGGAGGATCATCACGGGACAAACTGGACGAGAATCGGCAAGGAATAGCCACTACCCGTGCGGGTAACTTCCTAACCCGAGGGGGCATTTATTACGGCGATTTTGTCCAGCAAATTGAGCACGAGTCGGGCGAGAACTACCACGCCCAGGGCCTCAGCCCGAGCGGGCAACACCACAGCCCGAGCGGGCAGCAGCACAGCCCGACCGAGGCACCTTCCAGCCCGAGTGGGCTGCCTCATTCTCCATCGCGTTCTTGCGCGATCTTCCGCGCCGCACCCGAGCGGGTCACTTACCCAGCCCGCGCAGGTCGCGTCCGTCACCTGTAACTCCAAATAAGTTAATTTGACTTAAAACAAATTTGAGTTTGTTAGGGGACTTATACAATAAGGAAAACGACTTTAGAGAAGAGGAATAAGTGATATTTCGTTGGAGAAAGTAATGGAAACGTCACCCAACTTATTCAAGAATGGGAACTCATAAAAAGACAACAATCGATGGCTGTTGCAACATAAGGAAGAACTGAACGGAACAAAGGGAAAGAAGGGAGAAAAGGTAAGAAAAGAGGAAGGAAAGAAGAGGAGATGAGTGAGAGGTCGAGCTCATTCACTTAGTTTTCAGTTCTTGATCGCGTAGAGAGAGTAGAGAGTAGAGAGAAGGAGGAGGTTCTTGTGGTGAAACCGATTTCCTGGAACGTTTGTCTCATTCTTAAGAACTAGATTGTTTACTTGTTTTTAGTATTTCATTCTAAATTCTCATATTTCGTTCGTTAGCAAGTTTGGTATTTAGTTTGAGTTTACGTTTTGTTGCGTAGTCTCTATGGGATCGACACCTGAAGTACTAAACACGTGTCGTGCACTTGCGGGTAGTTTAGGTTATTTGTTTATCTTTGATAACGCATCAGTAACACGATCTATGATTCAAATTCAAATCAATGCATGTTGTGATAAATAAGGATTATGAGATGCAATGATGAAGTGGATGAATATGCAATGATGAAAAGGAAAACATTCTAGGAATCCGGTTTCGTCGTATAACTTCCACAAGCTAACTCCAATCTATCTAATCGTGCATTCCCTATCAAGGTATCTGATGTTCAGAAATCAGAGCTTTAATATTTCCTAGACCACTCGACCACAAGTATACGGTTCGTGTAGTACCAGGGTCGAACTCTGGGGACTAATGCAGCCTATTCTAAGAATATGACTAAACTAAGACGGGGTGAAATAGATGGTGACGTGGTATAAATCTCTAAAACTCTAAGATAAATGGTGACAGCGATGGAAAGATGCAGAAGACTTGACAATTAAGAACACTACGGGTTTCGAGATACCGGGAATTGCAAGGATGTAACAACAAAAGATCATAGATCTATCGAACTATCTTGACAGCGGAGAATCCATGCTCTAAAGTCAGGAATGATTCTGCTAAACCTAAACCTCCCAACCATAATTATATGTAATCCTACCTTCCAGCTGCGATTAACTCGTAATTACGATAGCGTTAAGCACGTAATCATAATTCCTAAGCCGATTAACCGACCGGTCAGATTCTCATTAATCACACTTAATCTACAATCAACAGTTCCGGATTCATATTTTAACCCTAAACCTTTAGTTACTGAGCGGGCAGCACTAGTATGAACGTTTACGATGTTGATTGTAAAAAACCGAATATCAAGAAAAGTTCGATAAATCTAAGCATTAACGCATAATTTGCACATCCATTACTAATCCGACATCCCTAGCCCATAGTTACTGATAACACTGAAAGTGTATCATTATTAGGATAGGTTTTTACATCATTTTCGCATGATTCTTACATCGTCTACATACTTATCCGATTCTATTTTGAGCTTCACACACCCGTTTTGTTGGTTTTCAGGTTTATAGGTGACAAGGCCTAAATGAGATCAAAATGAAGGATTCCTGTTAAAAACCACAAGATTTGAAGGAAAATCTACTCAGAGCCGAGACCGAGCTCCAGAACCCAAAGGAACACCCGAGCAACGAGCAGAAAAGAGGAGTATCAAGATCACAAGGGTGCCCGACCGGGCACTATACTCCACCCGCTCGGGTAAAGTCTACGGGGCTTGTCCATGCAAGATTACACGACCGGGCACATGAACAAGGAGATCGGGTGATCACTACCCGATCGGGCGTGTTCTGACTACCCGCTCGGGCATTCAGCCATCCATTCTGCCCCGTAAGTTTACGCGACTCGGGCTCCTCAACCACACGATCGGGTGAC
>CM071861.1:11154282-11172197 GCA_036759665.1 Gynandropsis gynandra
CCTATTCTAAGAATATGACTAAACTAAGACGGGATGAAATAAATGGTGGCGTGATATAAATCTCAAACACTCTAAGATAAATGGTGACAGCGATGGAAAGATGCAGAAGACTTGACAATTAAGAACACTACGGGTTTCGAGATACCGGGAATTGCAAGGATGTAACAACAAAAGATCATAGATCTATCGAACTATCTTGACAGCGATGAATCCATGCTCTAAAGTCAGGAATGATTCTGCCAAACCTAAACCTCCCAACCATAATTACGTGTAATCCTACCTTCCAACTGCGATTAACTCGTAATTACGATAGCGTTAAGCACGTAATCCTAATTCCTAAGCCGATTAACCGACCGGTCAGATTCTCATTAATCAAACTTAATCTACAATCAACAGTTCCGGATTCATATTTTAACCTTCTAGCTAAACACGAATTCCTAAGTTACTGAGCGGGCAGCAATAGTATGAAATGTTTACGATGTTGATTGTAAAGCCGAATATCAAGAAAAGTTCGATAAATCTAAGCATTAACGCATAATTCCCACATCCATTACAAATCCAATATCCCTAGACGTCAGTTACGAATCTACTCACTCATGGTTTTCACTGTCAAACAAGAGAACACAACCCTAGACATGATAAAAACTAGGAAATACGATTCCTCGATCTTCCCTATCTTGTTACTGAAGTCCGGATTGATGCTTCTCTCCTTCTCCAGTTTCTCCCGAGCCTTTCCTGATGAATTTCAAGCCTTTCCTTGCCCTAGCTATCGCCCTCTTGTCTCTGGAACTGATTCTCCCCTCTCTTTTGCCTGTTCAAACTCTAAAAAAAGGTTGTTGCGAGAAAGGTGGCCCGCGCGGGCACAAGCTCCACCCGGTCGTGCAGAAGGCAGCCCGAGCGTATAGCACATCAAGCCCGATCGGGCAATGTTACCCGACCGCGTGCTCTTCATGCCCGAGTTGGTTGCATTTTCTGTAATTTTCCCGTATTTTCTGCCCGAGCGGTTCCGCTTCAATCCCGCGCGGGCTAACTTCATTCCGTGCCTTTGCTTCTTTCGCTCGATGCTCGGTGATCCATTTGGTTTTGTGGCCTGAATTTTGCTCTGAGTGATTTGTAGCTTCCAATATGTGCGGGTTAATCCAGGAATTGGCATTTTAAAGCTCGTTTAGGCCTTATCGCCTTAAAACCTGAAAATCAACAAAAAGGGCGTATATAAAGAACATTCGTATCGAATTTGTAACTCGTGCTATGTAGTCTATGCGAAAATGATGCAAATATCTAGCCTAAAACTGATACACACTACGTGTTATCAAACTCCCCCAGACTTGAACCTTTGTTTGTCCTCAAACAAAACTAGACTCAAGTATAAGCACAGTTCAGCAACGATGGATACTAGCACGAAGAATTCGAAGGATTAGTCATTATGCAAAACAACGCGTCACATGAATGTAAGACTTAGCGTACCGAGTTAAGACTTATATCAACCGAAATTCATGATCCATGCAATTCTGCCAATAACCTAAGTCTATTTCACACCCCTAGACAACGTCCAAGCGATCTCCATACCAATTCCCCTAAGCTTGAGATATCATTAAACTCTTATTCTCGTTCTTATTCTCTTTTCTTTTTTTCGATACTTAGATCCACGCTTTGTTTCTAGGACCTCGAAGTCAAAGAGGGATGGTTTTCTACTTAGAACCAGGCTGCCTATGGCGCACTCATAAGGTCGTGTAACCCTAGCGGAGTGAAGAGGTGTGTTATTGAATAACATTTTTCTCTTTTTTCGAGATTACGCCACAACTCTAACCCTTAGGACGTAGAATAGCCCCTCAACCCACCACTTAGACCTGAACCATCGATCTTCGATGTACTATGTCAATGAAAATCTAAAATAGTTAGAAACTTTTCCAAGATGACAGCGGAGTATAAGCGTGTGGAATCTAATAACTCATGAACGCTGAAAATATATCAAACAAGCAAGGGATAAACGGTATACACGGAGATATAGATACTTGGTACTGAAACCTATGAGGTGAATGCAACTATAGATCATTTTTTCAAGCATAACTACTCGACTAATCGGTATCCAAAAGACTTCTAAGCAAATCTAGACTATTGTTAACGATTCGACAAGGTCGCCAAATAATCACTAAAACTCGAAAATTTGTACTAGGTATCCATCTACTTATTCTTAATCCTAACCTAATCGCAAATATTTTCACTAAAAAAAATCATATCACTCAAAAGAGTACCCCCCCCAGAACTGAACGGAACACAATCCCGGTGTTCGAGATCTATGAGAGGTACCCGCATGCCAAAAACTCGAGAGAATATATAAAAAAAATAAGAACGAGTACACCTGGTGTATTTTGCTTTCTCGAATTTGTAATACATCTGGATGTTATACTCTCTTGCTCTATTGCGGGTATTATCGTGAAGAACCTGTGATGAGAATCATGCAACACAAAAATAGAGAAGAAAGTAATACATCAATCTGTCTGATAGAGTGTACATAACCGCGAAAACAAAAAAGAAATAAAATAAAGAAAATAGGTCCATAAACCAAGAAAATGGAAAATGGAAAAAGAAAATGAAAAAGGAAAATGGTAGCCTAATCCTCTACCTCTCCACCACGGGTGGTCGGAGGGTCTGCTGCCTCCGCGGATGTCCCTTCCCCAAGTGGGAAGTAGAATGACTGCAGCTCGTACGGGACGTATGGGCGGTATGAAATAGCGCCTGTGTGGTAGTCCTACGGAATCGGCACGTACGGCTCTGAGTAATGCTGCATGGTCAGCTGTTGGAACCTGCGAACGGACTCCGTGATCTAGTACGTGTGCTGGATGGATTGCTTTTGGAATTGATGTTGCTCTGCATATCTCGCAGCCTCGAGGTCGTATCGCTGCTCTGCCATGAAGGACTGATATCTGCTCTCCTCCGCAACATACCTGAAAACATCGGAGACACCTTCCATAGAAGGGAAGTCAGAGCGGTGATGACGGTAGTCAGAGTGGGTACGAGAATTAGGGGTGCGTCGGCTGCGCTGTAGAGACATCGATGGTCCTGGTGCAGCGGCTGGAGCTGGATCTACCTCATCTAGTCCCGGGCCAGTGTGCCCGATGGCGGGGTCAATCCTGAAGCGTATGCCCTCCTCGTCTAATCCTGGCATCTGAATCTCATCGAGGTCGACCTCCAAGGATCGACCTTGCTCATCCTTGTAGCTACAAATGACTCTATGTCGATCGATCGATATTGCCCATCGGTTGCACAGGTTCTGGAGGTTCATCTCGGGCTCCTCATCAATCTTATCCTCCGTCAGGATGCCAAGGTTGATCCCAACTCTCCGTGCTACCATAGTGACTATCCCACCACAAATGATCTTTGTGTCTGTGCTGCATTTCTCCGTGGCAATGTCGTGGAAGTGTCGCATAACCAGCAATGCCAAGTCGACATCGAGTATGTCCCATTCGTCCCCATCAAAGTCTATGTGTACCGCACGCCTAAGGTATGCCACTTGCGTGTGGTTCACTCCACCTTGTGCTTCGTTGCCTAGGATTGAGGAGACTATGAAATAATGGAAATACCTTAGGGCGGGATTGCGTATGTGGCTGGCCTTGGAGTTCGTTGAATAGTCATCATATGCTTTCCGGGTCCGAAACTGCGCTTGACGGCTCTTGTTGTGCTCGGGCAGTTTGGTCAAGGGCCGGTGCAAGGCGTCTAGCACTATTGCGAATTGTTGCGCGTTGAGCCGGTAGTTTTGTCCTAGCAGACGGAACTCCATAAATGCTCTCTCCCGATCTCTTGACTCGGGGAAGAATGTTGTGTACGACGCAAAGAACTCCGCAGTGAGGTTGCGGTACGTGTACTCCCGTGCCTCCCGTAATCCTGTCCACCCCAACCCGTTGAAGATGGTGTTGATCTGCTCTTCGATGTGGAGAGCACTCATGGCTTCCGCGGATAGGAAGCGGGATGACTGTATGTGCGGCGGCAGCTCGGTGAACCTCAACTTCTGACCGGACAAAAAGGTTGTTGTCCGGTAGTTGTATTGTCTATGAGACGTCGTGATGGGCGTGTACAGTGTTAATTCCGTGATAGCATCCGGCTTTGCTGGTCATCCGTGTTCCGGATCATAGGNAGCTTTGAAATAGTTTTGGAGCCATCTGCAAAACAATCGAAGAAGAAAAATACGCGTTTAGTTACTTCAAGCAGAGTGCCCGCGCGGGTAGAGAGTGTAGCCTGCTCGGGCTTCCATTCAGAGAAAATACACCGTAAGTCCAGAAAATTTCGCCCGACTCGGGTGTTACCACTGCCCCATCGGGTTTAAAACCACGCTACCCGAACAGGTACAAACCCTAACCCGATCGGGCCGTCGTGAAATTGCGACCTGTATTCCGTTTTCGTTCTAGACTACAAGGAAATAATGCAGAAACAAGAACCGCTTAACTCAAGCAAATAGACGTACGACCAAACGATATACCGAAATCACTTAATAATTCAAATTTTGAGTTAGTAAGAGGCGACTAAATCCTTTCGAAAGGGCTAGAACTAACAAATGATAAAGGAGATACATAAAGAAAAAATGCTTTGGGACTATTTAAAGAAAAATAAGACACGCTAGAGGCTTAATGTAAAAGGATTAAACTATCGGCGTAGCCGGGTTGAAGGCGAGGCCATGGTGGTGACTAATCGAGAGATCGACTGATCTTTCTTAAACTTTCTTCTCCTTTGTTTCTTACTGTATTTTAATCCCGATATGTGGATCTATCTAATTGATCCATGCTTTAGGTTAGAGTGTTGTGTATTCAGTATCATTGTTCTTTGTGTTTAATGGTTTAATTAGTGTTCTCAATCTTTCGATTCTTGAATGGCAACTAGAAATGAGTATCACATGGTATAATTCACATAAAGATGCTGAATTATATTAGATACGAATGATCATATCTAGAGGCAGGTTAGTCGGTTTAGGAATGAGGATATCGAGCTATAATCCATTCAACATGTAGGTCATTAGATGCAAAGTAAATGATCTATATGCTAGAATAAATTCTAGATTGTGGGAGTATGTAAATTAATTTTAAGATGATTAGATTCCTGGACAAATCCAAAGCAATAGTTTTTCAAAAGTATTAATGAATTCATATATATTAAAACAACGCCATTATCTAAAAGCACTATCTCAATGTAAATATTCCTATTATAATCTTAAAATAGATATCAGGTTAATAACACAATCCATATTATTAATGGAAATACTTTTATGTGACATTAATAATATAGATCATTCTAAGTCCTTATGCTCGACCCATATACTACACGGTCTATATCTTTGCGGATGGTTATTTGAGGTATAAATACTAAAACTTGATTACGATTAGATCGTACCTAGACAATGCATCAGCACTGCATAAGAATTAATCCTAAAATTTTTAAATCTAAAGTATTCTGGTTCAGAGAAAATACTCAGGCCGAGAATTTCTTGCTCTTGTTGAGTATTCTAGTGAGCATAATGTTTCTCAGACCTAGCATTTCCTTACCCTTTGTTCCTTACTCCTCTCGGTCTCCTCTTCTTGTAGAGACCTCTTGTAATATTTTTTAACTATTATTTGAAATCCTCTTAGGGTACTTTTCCATCCTTTCATGTCCATTTGGGTGAACACGTCTCGAAGCTCTTCTTCCTTGCCCCTCAGTCTTTTTCTTTGTGGGACTTGTCATAGATACAACATCTTGTTCAGTTCAAGGTTCTCATCAAATTAGTATCTAAGATACCATATGAGATATGAAGAGGACATAATTCAAACTCAAAACACATAAGATTATGGGGTTGTCTAGCTTACATCAAGAGAATGCAATCGGATAAGCTTGATCTTAGATCCAATAAGGTTCATTTCATCAGATATCCCAAGGAATCAATGAGATATTATTTATATCATCGAGCAAAGTGTTTGTGGCTAGAGTTGCGACCTTTTCAGAAAATTATACAATGTAGCAACTAATAAAGTCTTTGGCCAAAGTAGTAGAAGTTTTAGAGAATGGAGTTTCTCAAGGTCATTCGATAGTCAGATGTGATAGCCATGAAATATAGTTGATAATCTATTAGTTTGAAAATCAAACCATATTCTAGATTTATCAACACTGAAAGGGCGAAAGGAAATATTGAATTCCCTTTCAACGCGATTAATCTGAATAAAGGATTTTTATTTACACTATATGGTTGTTGAGGAGTGTTGTGAGATGATTAGACAACTAATACTACTAATTTTTTAACACCTTAGTGTTGAAACCATAAGGTCACATACTAATGAGTGTCTCGGTATTTATTGATAATTGTTAGGAAATCACCATATTATTCAATTATGTTTTCCACTACAATTGAAAACATAATTGATGAAAGTAATCGGTCTATTGAGAATGGACGTATATTTGAGTTTTGTATATATGATGGGCATGGTATTAACATGTAGGGATACACATATGAATTATCTAATAATGACACTTGGGAGAAGTTCAAGATTGTTGAAACTCTATAGTTTTGTATATATGATGTGCATGGTATTAACATGTACCCAATGTTTAATATATATATGATATATATATATGTGTGTGTGTGTGTGATTTCCAATAGAAAGGTAATTGTATCAATCTTATAGTTTTGTAGTTTTAGTGAAAACACCAACCCATGAAACTAAAATTACAAAATACATACTAGATCTATAACTGAATTGTAAACAAAACTTTTTTTCGATGTCCAACCCACCGCCCTATAGGAAAAAATGACTTCTAGAGGTAATTGAGGGTAGCCTATTGTCCTCAACAAAATCACATAGCTGAGAGGAAAAATAGGATACCCATGGAGATTACAAGAAGCACGTGGAAAGATAAAGGATCACCAAATAACTTTTGGGCTGAAGGGATGTTCACAACAACATATCTTCAGAACAACCTACCAAAAAAGAATACTGGAGAACAAGATACCATTCAAGGTGTTGAGTGGCCATAAACCAAGTGTGAGTCACCTTAAAGTATTTAGAAGTCTCCATCATGTCATGGTTTGATCTCAACATAGATAATAGTTAGATGCAAGGTTTGTTAATTCTGTGGGACACAACAGGACAAGGAAAGGATATAGACTATATAAGTTAAGCTGAGGGAAGTATGATATGGGTAGAGATGTTGTCTTTGAAAACGACAAGGGGTAGAATTGGGAATCACAATCTACGAAAAAGAAGCATGTTATGGTTCTTAGCTTCACTACAAGAAGGCCAAGTCAGCTGCAATCTGAGCAAGTCATTCAAGTAACTCCCACATTCATACAAGAGGAAGGACAAGCTTCTAGTGGGAGACGAGGGACATTTCCTTAGTTCACTCAATTCCTTTCAGTTTGAGCCAATCCAATAGTAAAGGAACCAAAGGAAGTAGCAGTAGTTCTCTAGACTAGTTCACATTATGAGGAGATTGAAAAACGTATATAAGGAAGAAGAACTAGTGAATGGAGAGTCTAATCAAGCTTATGAATGATGCTACTAGTGCTACACATATGAATGATGCTACTTTTCTTCTTCTTCTCTCTCTCTCTCTCTGTGTTTGTGATGGTAGGTTTCTTAGCTTGATCCCCTCTTATCTCCTTCTCCTTTCCGGTCCCGTATCCTCTCCCTTTTAAAATAAAATTCATAAGTGTGTTTGTTCCGAGCGGCGCTTTCGTTTCCATAGCTTTTGCTGCGTTGTTTTCTTCTATGCCCAACCGGACACACCAAACAAACTGGTCGTGTGCATGTCTGCAAAGGGGTGATCGGTTGGGCAATTGATATGCCCGGGCCGTGTAAAACATTCAGGGAACATTCTGGTTAGTGAGCCCGATCAGGCTTTGTTGGGTGCTCGGTCGATCTTAGGACTTTGTTTGGGAGCTCAGTCGTGCTGCATGATCTGCTCGGTCGTGTTGTGTGCTTTGTTTGGGTGCTCGGTCGTGCTGTTGCATATGCTCGGTCGTGCATTGGACTTTATGAACCCTCGATCGTGCTGTTGCATATGCTCGGCCGAGCTCTCTTCTCCTCCAATTCTCGAGCTTTGATCGAGTCATTTCTTCATCGTATCTTGTCTCGTTTAGCCTCATCTTCCGACCGTGATCGATATATGTGACCTTTTACTCTATATACTCTTTATTTCTGCGTCTAAATCACAAAAGGCACTTGCAAGAAATATATTGCTTAAATATGCACACAATCGCTTATAAAACATGGAAATTTCCTCAAAACATGATAAAAAAACCTATGTGATTGCTATGCACTATAAACACTCATCAAAATCCCCCAGACTTTAATGTTTGATTGTCCCTAAGCAAACCAAGACGTACAATGTAACCGGAGAGAATGAAATCAGAAATCCCCATTTTACCTAAGAAATCCTCGACAAATGGCAAAAGCGATCACTCGATGAATTGCAAGCTAATATTATCTATTACTAGTCGTGCTTTCATCCTTGAGTCGTCGAAGCATCCATGAGTAAGCATATCAAAGAAATAAATCATGAAAATGACATGTGACTCTCTCCACTGAGCAAGACTTCAGACCTAGTACAAATGGATCAAAAGGACTTAACTTTCTAAGCTAGCGTACTCGGTTTCTAAGATGTCGAAGATAGAGAGTGCTAACCTTTACTTAGACCCAGGCTACCTCTTTGGGTTACTCATAAGACTCTTTTTGATACCATTGCAGAGTAGTCGGGCATGTTGTTGTACGTGCCCTTAGGATGTAGAGAGATAGTCTCGATCCACAACTTAGTCCCGAACCATTGAATGAAACTTATTGTTTTATGCACGGTGCACTCATGTCAGCTTATTGCATTAAATGTTTCTGCATTTTGCCGATGTTAGTGGAGTGTTTGTATGCTGCTCTATTCTTTCTTTTTTTCACTTTTCTTTTCTGCAAATAAGCTCAATTCTAAAGTATCATCCTCATCTCAACAAAGCATAGTCTATACGAAGTTTAATCACTTGAATAGAGAGATATCAATATTTTACAAACCCAACCGACTTATCCTTGCAAACCACAAGCAACACTTACATCCTCATGAACTATGACACTATAGCCTCCAGCGAGAATAAAGTGCACAGCTAGGACATGCATCTTATACATCCTAGGATTAGGCTTCATTTCAGTCATCGAAAACATCATATTCATATCTCTATACTAATGCAGTATTCATCCTTAAATTATAGAAAACATTCAAATTCAAGCAAAAATTGAAAATTAACACCGGAAAAGTATATGTGATGTGCCTCCCCCAGACTTAAACTGAACGTCTTCCTTGGCGTGTCGCTCCTGTAAAGACAAAAAGCAAGCACCACAAGACCTTTTCCAAAGGGTTAGATAAAATACACATCTATTACATTCGGTTTTTTCTTGATCGTATTCCTTAAAAACGGGATCATAAATATACTATTGGGTTGCCTCTCAACAAACGCTTGTTTAATGTCATTAGCTCGACGCCTCATAAAATCATGTATCTACGCTAACAGGGTTCGCAAAAGGGACTACGAACCCTTTCTCAATCGCTTGTGATGTGTTATACAGCTTAAGGCGTTGACCATTTGTCTTGAATGCTCCTTGTGCCTCACTCAATATCTCTAACGCTCCATGAGGCAATACCTGTAATACCTGAAATGGACTAGCCCACGTGATCGTAGTTTGCCCGAAAATAATTTCAACCGTGAATTATATAGCAGAACGAGGTCACCTGCCTAGAAATCATGCGGGAGAATCTTCTTGCCATGCCACCTCTTGGGCCGCCCCTTATAGATCTTGGCATTCTCATATGCTCCAAGGCGGATTTGTCCAGCTCATTAACCTGCAAAGACGCTTCTCCCGTACACTCTTAATATCAAAATTAAGGTACTTTGTTTCCCGATACGCGCAGTGCTCCAACTCGATGGGAAGATGGGAAGATTTGCCATAAACAAGCTGAAAAGGTGTCATGCTCATGGGAGTCTGAAAAGCTGTCCTATAGGCCCACGATGCATAATCTAAATTCAAATACCAATATTTACGGGACCTAGACACTGTTTTCTCTAAAATGCTTTTGAACTTCCTTTTAGATACTTCTACTTGGCCTAAAGAACTTCATCATTACCTTAGAGTCGTTGTATGGCGTGGCTATAGCTTCTACCCAATTAGACATGTAGTGTACACCTAACAAAATGTATGTGTTCCCACAAGACAACAGAAAAGGTCCCATCAAATCTACACCCCAAACATCAAACAATTCTATCTCAAGGATGTAGTTTTGTGGCATTTCTTTCCTCCTACCTATTATTTATGGTTCTTTAGCACTTATCACATTAAGAAACATACCTGTGGACGTCCTTAAAGAGTGTAGATCAGAAAAAACCCGATTCGAAGACCTATATTGCGATTTTGTACTTGTTGAAGTGGCCTCCATAATCTGATCCATGGGAATGGAAAAGAATGCCATCCATTTCTTCCCTTGGCATACATCTCCTTATGACTTTAACTGTGCACCTTCTGTAGAGAATCAGCTAATCTTAGAAGTATTGTTTGGCATCTATTAGTAGTTTCATGTCTGCATGATAAGAGAGATCAGGGGGTAGCACACCGCTCACTAATTAATTAACATAATTTGCGAACCATGGAACGTGACTACCTGATATAAGTGAGCTTATGAAGTCATCCTTGAGGTAGTCGTTGATGGGTCTCTCATCCTCCACTTTGACGCGAGAGAGGTGGTCGTCTACTACATTCTCTGATCCATTCAGGTCTCTAATCTCTAGGTCAAACTCTTGGAAGAGTAAGATCCATTGGATGAGATGTGGCTTGGCATTCTTCTTTACAAGGAGATACTTGAGTGTTGTGTGACCCGTGTAGATCAATAAGTGTTTGGAATGCGAATAACGCTAAACTAATTAATCAACGTATTAAATTCAATTAACTAAACACCGCAGGTTTCGAGACATGCACGATGATGAAATGAAGTGCTAAAAAGATCATGGTTATAGATATCATTATGTATTCGGGGAATTCAAGCTCTTACCTAGGGAATGACTCTCCCGATGCCTAAACCCACTATCTAGCATGTGTACTACCAATCTCCTAATTGTGTAATCTCACCTACTAGATGCATTAAGATCGCTATCCTAATTCCTAAGTTCAATTAACCGACCGGCAAAGGTTCTAAATCAATTAAGACTTCATATGATGGCTACGTTCCAAAATCCAATTCATCCTTCAATGCAATTAGATTTTTATAATCATTCATTCAAGCTGCCAACAAGAATAAAAGCATTATGAACAACCAATCAATATGAAATGATCAAATATTGTAACCAAGCATTAAGAACAAAACTTCATTACATATCGGTACTCTCTAACCCATGGCTATGGATCTATTCGGACATAGAGTTAGAAAACAAAACACGAAAGAAAACTATATTCAACATGGATAAAGAACTAGATCCCTCCATATTCTATTATCGATGTCTTCAACAGCTCCTTCATGCTTCGAGATCATCGCCCCATCGCTATCTTTGTATGCGTTATGCTCTCTCTCTCTCTACTCTCTCTCTCTACATTTGTTGTATGTGTATGTTTCTGTCCGAATTACTCTACTGTCTTTGCCCCCTTTCTTCCTCTTTCTTCTTTCTTTTCTTTCCTTTTCTCTTTCTTTCCTCTTTAGTCGTGCTTTTCCATTCCTGCAATTGAGTTTACATTTGTGTTTAATCGGCCGAAAGTTTCCTTTTCTTGTTCAGTGTGTGCGTGTTCTCATGCCCGACCGGGAACAAGAGAAATCTCGGTTGGGCACTTCATTCATGGTCTGATCGGTCGGGCTTCACCTATGCCCGCGTCGTGCTGCATGTTTAGGAGCTTTTGTTGTTTGGTGAGCCCGGTCGGGCTGGCAATGGTGCTTGGTCGGGCACTCCCTTTCTCCTTGTGCGCCTAGTCGTGTTGTAGTGTGTGATCGATCGTGCGTGTTGTTTCCTTATTGAGCTCAATCGTGCACTGCATGGTGATCAACCGTGCTGTGCCTTTCTGTTGTATGCCCCGTCGTGAAGGTTAGGTAGTTGTAATGCGTTTTTTCGTGTCAATGTCTGATATCTTCATTTCTTGCAAATACACAAGAAAACACTAGAAGAGGACTAAATGATGCTGAATGTTCGATAAACTAACAATGAAAATTAACTAAAATACTATAACGAAATACATGTTATCAGCAATGCTAGAAAGTAGCCGGAGCGTTGTAGAGGCCAAAAGGCATACGGCGATAAGTGAATGTCCCGTAGGGGCATGTGAATGTAGTCTTCTCCTGGTCTTGTGGATGAATAGGAATCTGAGTAACCATCCAAATAGCAAAAATAGGCATGATTCGCCAATCTTTCCAACATTTGGTCGGTGAATGGGAGTGGAAAGTGGTCCTTGAGTGTGGCTTTGTTAAGCCTCCAATAGTGACGCGAGCTGACGCGATCCCGCTGGAACGAAGCTCTAGACTAAAGGTCAGATTGGATAGGCCTTGCTGCAATGAGTTTCACAAGGATGGTGGAACGGATGGTCACAAGAGAGTTGCGGAAAGGCTCTCGATTCACCAGCCCGTCTTCGATGGATATTACGCACCAATGAAGAACAAACAAACGTTGGATATGACGCACCAACAGATTTTGTTGGATGTTACGCACCAACAAGAAAGATTTCACAAGGAAAATCAAAGTTAAAATTCAAAATTCTGGAATGTTCTCTACAAGGACCATGGCGGGCCATAATAACAAGAACGAAGGCCATGCAACAATTAATAATTCAATACATGGAAGTCACCATGCAAGGAAACCAATTAATATTCTATAAAATCACTAAAACATTGATGACAAGCTGTAAGTTGTGTCGTTGGGTTGCGAACTTGTCTTGAAACCCTCGGGTTAATAATTAGGTCGCGGAAAATTGACACGTGGCCTCGTTAAAGACCCGTCGTTGGAAAACCCCGTTTGACAAAACCAACAAGGGAAAAGAGTACACGCGGGTCACTTTACCTAATTATTAACCGTTGCGGGGTGGGCTTCGGCTTGAATAACGATACGTAGATTAGTGACTTCACATGGACTTGAATAATCTTCTTGAACGTGGACGGCCGCGAGGATCCCGATAATTGCTTCCTTAAGCTTCGTAGCCTTGTCTCGGGTCACGAGACCAGCTTGTAGGGTCAAGGCCTCCTCCTCCTTAGCCCTAGCTCAAGTCACAGGACCAACGTCCTTCCGTCTGATCGCGTCCACCTTTTCTTTAGCTCGGGAAGATTCTTCCTTCTCGCAGGTCGCCTCTCGGGTCACGCTGGAGGCATTTCGGGTCGTGCAGATGGCATCTCAGGTTGCGCTGGTGGCGTCTCGGATTGCGCTGGTGGCGTCTCGGGTCGCGCAGGCCGATTCTTCTTCAGCATGTAGGTTGCGTCCTCCTCATATTTATTGGTCGCGTCCTCGACGTCGTCCGAGATCATTTCATGCCCCCTAGTTGAATTGTATTTGCGCTCAAATCTGCTTGATCTGCGGCAAATGGAACCAAGTCAGTGACATTAAAGCTATAACTCACGTTGTACATACCTCGCAAGTCGAGTTGGTAGGTGTTGTTGCTGATTCTCTTGGTCATTGTGAATGGGTCGTTGATCCGGGGCATTAATTTGGACTTCCGCTCGTTCAGGAATCGTTCTTTTGTAGGTGAACCCAAACTTGATCACCCGGCTTGAAATTCAATTTCTTTCGTCCTTTGTTTGCATGTTTCACATAGAGCTTGGTCTTCTCCTCTATGTTTTTCCTCGCCTTTTCATTAATCTGCTTGACCATCCTGGCCTTTCTTTCTCCGTCCAGACTAAATCAGTCGCTTGATGACAAAGGCATTAGATCCAGTGGTGAAGCAGGATTGAACCCGTACACAATTTCAAAAGGAGAGAATTTGGAAGCAGAATGTACAGCATGGTTGTAAGCAAATTCAGCATGTGGTAAACATGCTTCGCAAGTTTTTAAATTCTTCCTAACAACTGCATGCAATAAAGTTCCTTAGGTTCGATTTACTACTTCGGTTTGACCATCAGTTTGTGGATGAAAAGTTGTAGAGAATAACAATTTCGTTCCTAACTTGGACCACAAAGTCTTCCAGAAATAGCTAAGAAATCTAGTATCCCTATCGGAAACTATCGTACTAGGCATGCCATGCAAACGGACTACCTCTTTAAAGAAAATTCAGCTACATGCAATGCATCATCAGTCTTTTGACATGGTATGAAATGCGCCATTTTCGAGAACCTATCTACCACCACAAAAATTGAATCTTTACTGTTCTTAGTCCTAGAAAACTCAATCACAAAATCCATAGATATATCAGTCCAAGTGTGAGTTGGGATAGGAAGAGGAGTATACAAACCGTGAGGCTGAACCTTAGATTTAGTCTGTTTACATGCGACGCATCGCTTGCAAATATTTTCAACGTCCCTCTTCATATGTTGCCAGTAAAAGTGATCCTGTAATATTTTCAGAGTTTTTGCAACTCCGAAATGGCCCATAAGTCCACCTCCGTGGGCTTCTCTAACAAACAGCTCCCTCACAGAACAGTTAGGCACACATAAACGATTATCATACAATAGAAAATCATCTTGCCAATAGTAGTGTCCTGAAGCAAATTTCTCACTATTCTTGTAAGCTTCTATAAATTCTAAATCATATGCATATAATTCTTTGATTTGCTCAAATCCTAGAAGCTTAGCATCCAAAGTAGTCAACAATGCGTACCTTCGGGATAGGGCATTAGCCACTATATTTTCCTTACCTTGCTTGTACGTGATGACGTAAGGAAACGTTTCAATGAATTCTACCCACCTCGCATGTCTCTTACTTAGTTTGTTCTGTCGCTTCAAATATTTGAGTGATTCATGGTCGGTATGTATCATAAATTCCTTTGACCACAAATAATGCTGCCAAGTTTGTAACGCCCTCACGAGTGCATATAGTTCTTTTTCGTAGGTGGCGTAATTGAGAGTTGCCCCTCTGAGTTTCTCGCTAAAGTAGGTGATCGGCTTCAATTCCTGCATCACACTCAATTTCAAATGTTTTGAGAAAATCGGACAATATAAGCAAAGGAGCGTTAGTTTTTCTTTCAATGTTTGAAACGCTACCTCTTGCACTTCTCCCCACTTGAATCCCACGTTTTTCTTAGTAACTTCAGTAAGAGGGGCGGCCAAGGTGCTGAAGTCCTTCACAAAAATCGACGGTAGAACCCCACGAGTCCATGGAAGCTTTGGACTTCCCCGAAGGTCTTTGGACTCGGCCATTGCCGAATGGCTTTGACCTTCTCTTCGTCCACCTCTACGCCATCTGCACTTACAACAAAACCTAGAAACACGACGTTATCCGTACAAAAGGTACATTTCTTCAAATTGGCGTACAGCTCCTCCTTCCTAGGTGGCTTAAGTGTTCCTCCAAATTCTTACTATAAATCAAGATATCGTCAAAGTAGACTACCACAAATCTACCTATATATTCTCGAAGAACATGGTTCATTAAGCGCATGAAGTTACTAGGTGCATTCGACAATCCAAAGGGCATAACTAACCACTCATACAATCCATGCTTAGTTTTAAACGTTGTTTTCCATTTGTCACCTTCCTTCATCCTAATTTGGTGATATCCACTTTTAAGATCAATCTTTGAAAATATCCTACTTCCATGAAATACATCTAACATGTCATCTAGTTTAGGAATAGGATGTCGATACTTCACCGTAATGTTGTTGATTGTGCGGCAATCACCACATATGCGCCAGCTGCCATCTTTCTTTAGCATGATTAGCACGGGCACGGTGGACTCGTGCTTTCGCGAATGTTTCCTTTTTCCATGAACTCCTCCACTTGCCTTTGCAGCTCCTTGGTTTCCACGGGATTTGTTCGGTAGGCTGGCCGATTTGGTAACGTGGCTCCGGGAACGAAATCGATTTGATGTTTGATACCACGTATCGGTGGCAATCCGGTGGGGTTCTCTTCGGGAAAGACATCTCCATATTCCTGCAATAATGTAGAAATCTCACTCCGCAGCACCGGTGCAAGGTTAGCTAAGCTCGAGAGAGCTTCTTTATAAACAAACAATTATATGGACTTATTTGAATGAAGATATTTCTTGATCTCACTCGATCTCGCGTAAAGATTTCACGATTTAAGCTCGAGTGCGCCTTGCTTCTTCAAGTGCAATTGGTCTTGCAGCACTTCCTTAGCGTCAATGGAACAAGGACGGTCTTCCTGCCATATACTGAAAGTAATGTTTATTAGTAAAACCGTCTTGTTTTACCTTGGGATCCGATTGCCATGGTCTACCGAGTAGAATGGGGCTCGCCTCCATTGGCAGCACATCGCACAAAATTTCATCTTCGTATTTGCCTATGGAAATGGGCACGGTCACTTGGCTAGTCACCTTCATATCGCCATTTTCATTCATCCATTGAAGCTTATATGGCCTCGGGTTTGGATTTTTAATCCGAGCTTTCGGACCATAGTAGCGCTTTCAACATTCGTGCAACTTTCTCCATCGATGATAATGCTACAAACCTTTTCCATGAACAAGGCAGTGGGTGTGGAATAGGTTTTCTCGTTGTTCTTGTTCGTCTCCCTTGCGCTGCATGTTCAAAGTGTGGAATAGATTTTCTTGCTGTTCTTGTTCATCGCCCTTAGGTTGCACGTTCAAAGAATGTCGTGTTACCAGCAACTCGCCCGTGGCCGGTTCCTCCTAATGCGTCTCGTCCGAAAGTAGTTCAGCCGCATCTTCGGACTCAACTCGCCGTCGTCACGAAGGATCATGACTTTCTTGTTCGTGCACTCGCTCGCGTAGTGTCCTCTCCCATGACACTTGACGCACTTCACGTCCCAACCCCTCGAAGCCATGGCCTCGGCCTTTCCTTTGTCCCTGGGCGCTGCTGGACCTGTTTGCGTCGTGTCTCGGCTCGCTGGATTGACCTTGGGAGCGTCGCGGCTTGCTGGAACCGTGCTGTCCTTCCTTGAATAGCTCGGTTTCTCATCCCGTTGATGGCCATAGTTTCCAGCCCATAGCCTAAGCATGGATTCCTTCGCCGCTGGAGTTGTTGCTCGATGAGGATCGCCTTGTGGAGCATCTCCTCAACTTCCATGTAGTGTTGCATCTCGAGATGGTCTTGGATTTCTAGGTTTAGTCCTCCAACGAACCGAGACATCAATCCCTTTCTATCCTACGAGATGTCAGCCTTCAACATTAGCAGCTCCAATTCTTGAAAGTATTCCTGCACGGAACAGTTTCCTTGGGTGAGCTTCCTTAACCACCGATGCACTTCTCGGTGGTGATGACTCGGCACAAACCTCTTGGGCATAATGGTTTTCATTTCAAGCCATGTTGCTACTGGTTCTTCACCATTTCGTCGCCTAGAAATCATGAGTTGATCCCACCAACTCAAGGCGTAATCGTAGAACTCTGTGGCCACCACCATAACCGTCTTGGCTTCGGGGTAATTTTGACAATCGAAAATGAGTTCCACCTGTTTCTCCCACTCTAGGTAGGCGTCTGGGTTGGCTTTACCATGGAGTGCTGGAATTTTCAGCTTGAGACTAGAGAGGTCGTCCCTCGGGTCGTCTCGTCGTTCCCTTGGCGCATGCCGCCTTCGGTGACTACTTCGGGACGAGGATGATCATAGAGCTTATGGGTTTAGTTCAAGGTGTCAGCCACGAAAGTAGGGGGCAACTTGTCTAGATCACGTGTCTATGCCTCGAGAGAGGGTAGATATCATATTAGGATCGTCTGCCTTAGATAACTTTAACTGGGATTGCATGATAGATAGATCGATTGTCGGTTTCGGTAGTCTTGTGGTGAAACTGGATTCCTAGAACGTTTGTCCTATCGTTAAGAACCAACTCATTTATTTACTTTC
>CM071861.1:11197405-11212130 GCA_036759665.1 Gynandropsis gynandra
AATGATGTATCAAACAATGTGAAAGAGGATCTGCAGTGCTGATCATCTCGAGCTCTTCTTGTGCTAGATCGTCAATCAAGTCTACCCTGCATAGATATTCCTTAAAAGATGGACCATTCAAAGAGTTAGTCAAGCTAAACTCAATATGATTTTCTCCCACGCGTAGGGAGAGCATCCCCTGCTTCACATCGATCATGGCACCTGCAGTGGCTAAGCATAGTCTTCCCAAGATGATAGGGATTCGAGCGTCCTCCTCGACATCTAGCACTACAAAATTAGTGGGTATATACAAACTACCTATCTTTATGGAGATGTTCTCAATTATGCCTTTCGGATATCGGACTGATCCGTATGGTAGCTGAAGAGACATCTTGGCCGACTAGAGCTCTCTGAAGTTCATGCGCTTGTAGATCAAATGTGGCATGAGACTTACCCTAGCTCCAACATTGCACAAAGCCTTGTCAATGTTGATCTCCCTGATAGTGCATGGAATGGTGAAGCTACCGGGGTCTTTCAGCTTCAAAGGTAGCTTGTTTTAGAGGATGGCATTGCATTCCTCATTGAGTGCTATTGTCCCACTGTCGTCTATACGCCTCTTGTTAGATATGATCTCCTTCAAGAACTGTGCGTATGTTAGCATCTGCTGAAGCGCTTCTACAAATGGGATTTTGATTTGTAGCTTCTTGATCACTTCAATGAACTTTCTGAACTGGTGATCCAACTTGTGGCTTACCAAGCGTTGTGGATATGGAATTGGGGGTACACACGCAGATGGTGCCACATAGGGTTTCTCTGGTGCTTCATTAGCTTCAGCTTCTTTGTTGATCCCTTTGCCCTTATATGCGGATTTATCCATAGCATGTGTTGGTTTAACGGGCCTGGACTCTTCGATCTGCATTATGATTCTTAGAATAATCGCGTTGCAGTGCTCCCGCGGATTGATTATAGGTTTCCTAGGAAGATGTCTTGGATGTTTGGAGGACAAGACAGCTTGCTAGGCAATGGCATTCTCTAACATCTTTTGCGTCCTGGAATCTTGTAGGGTTGTCCACAAGTCTCCATTAATCTTGAGCTGATTGCTTTGGAACTGCCTTTGCTCCTTCATGAACTCCATGAGCAATGTCTCTATGTTAGACGAAGGATTCCTGTAGGGACTTGTTGTGGAGCTTTCTGCTGCTGCTGGAAACCCGGTGGCTGCCTGATCGGCTGCGTATTCCTGTATCAACTAATTTCTCCCACTAGGGTTGTACGTGTTCGAATACGGATTGTTCACGGGTTGCTGGAGGTAATTCACTTGCTCCAGTTCGTCTTGTTGAAACGTACATTGGTATTCCATGTGCTTTGTAACACCACAGTTAGAGCAAAATAAAGCATTAGCATTAGAAACGGGTCTATTGTTACCTCGTACAAGCCCCTGGTCCTCTTCGGTAGCGACCGTGGGATGGACCACATAACGCAGTTCATGGCGAGGTTGTTTGTGAGCTCGAATGCTTCAATGACGCTCTTGTACATAAATGATCCTCCAGTAGACATGTCCAGCATTGTCATGTGCTCATTGTTGACTCCGTTGTAGAACATTTATAGGACGAACCATTGCTCAAGCCCATAGTAAGGGCACAAGCGTAGCAACTCCTTGAACTTGTCCCATGCCTCGAACATCGATTCTCTTTCTCTATATGAGAAGACGGTGATCTCCACTCTGAACTGAATCATATTTCCTCGAGGGAAGAATCCCGCAAGGAATACGGTGCAGAGTTTGTCCCAAGTGGTGATGGAACCGGGAGGCAAGGACTGTAGCCACGAATTTGCACGACCTCCAAGTGAGAAATGGAACATGCGAAGAAGTATCGCGCCGAGAGGCGCTTGAATGTGTGACATAGGTCCAGAAATTCCGTCAAATGTTGGTGTGGATCCTCGTGTTTTAAGCCCATGAATTTATTGTGTTTCACCTTTGAAATCATGGCGGGCTTGATCTCAAAACTTTCTCGATCTACAGCAGGTCTTCCAATCGCAGTTTGGACGTTGTTGAGATTAGGAATCACATAGTCCTTAAGCAGACGTGCAGCTTGTATCCCGGCTGGTTTTGACATTCACCCATCGCAATTAATCCTTCTTGCCTTCCATCCATGGTGTTGTCTCCAACGTGTCCTTCTTCCATTGCTTCTCTTTGTGCTGGTGTCTTTGCCTTTTCCTGAGCGTTTTCTTTCTTGAGCTTCCTATTATTTTTTTGATCTTTGGGTCAATTTCAAGTAGATTTATACGTCCTCGGGATCTAAGCATGCGACTGCAAAAACCAAAGTTGCGAAAATCAGTGTGCAAAAACGAAAAATTAAAAAAAAAAGAGTGTGATTCATGTCTAAGCCTAGCGTGTCTTCAAGTCCCCGGAAACGGGGCCAAAAAATTCATGTGTGCTAAAACTTAAATAAATCTAAACCTACTCTACAAGTGCACGTGGTTTGTGTAGCGTAGAATCTAGGTGTCGATCCCATAGGGACCAGCAACACGACAAGACTGAAACAATCAAATCAATGCTTGCAAATTGGATGAAGATTGATGAAATGAAACTAAACATGAGGAATAATAAATTGATGTTTAAACCAATCAAACAAATGTCCTAGGATACAGTTTCGCAACTAAGTACCAAAAACCATGCATATCAATCGGCTATTCATGCTTTTCATATCCAATTTGAAGGCAAACAATTCTAATCTATCAACTATCATCTTTCCAGGCCTAGAGACGTGCATAAACTATCAAACCTCCTACTTTGTGGTTGATAAGCTAGTCTACACTGATTACGCTTCGTGATTGGATTGTGAGTCCTCAATCTAGGTTTTCCTAATTTTGTGGCTTAACCTAAACTATACTAAACATATATGTTTGGTTTCAAGTTTCTCCTTTCGGTACTTCACTCAGATCACTAATATCCCCTCTTCTCTCCTTCTCCTTTCAGGTCGTGTCTCCTCTCTCTTTTAAAATAAAACTCGGAAGTGTGTTTGTTCCAAGCAGCGCGATCGTTTCCTTAGCTTTTGCTGGGTTGTTTTCTTCTATGCCCGACCAGGCATAGCAAAAAACCCAGTCGTGCGCATGTCTCCAGAGGGGTGATCGGTCGGGCAATTGATATTCCCTGGCCATGCAAAACATTCGGGAAACATTCTGGCTAGTGAGCCCAATCTGGCTTTGTTGGGTGCTTGGTCGAGCTTACAAATTTGTTTGGGAGCTCGGTCGTGCTGTATGATCTGCTCGGCCGTGCTGTGAGCTTTGTTTGGGTGCTCGATCGTGTTGTTGCATATGTGGCCTTTTACTCTATATACTCTTCATTTCTGCGTTTGAATCACAAAAGGCACTTGCAAGGATTATATTAAAGAAATATGCACACAACCGCATACAAAACATCGAAATGTCCTCAAAACGTGATCAAAACCTATGCGATTGGTATGCAATATAAACACTCATCAGAGGGGAATGGTATCACCTTCAGCAAAGTAAAGACATGATTATACATATTACAAAATACACTAGAAAACACTCTCATCACAAACCACCATAAGACACCATAAATCCATTCAATACCTCATTTTATTTTCTATTTGCACAAGAAAGAAGGAGAAAAGGATATGATGTTCAAGAGTTAAAGAAATTAAACTCATGAACCAAGACAACTAACAAATGGTATCAAAGCTTCCATGGTTTAAGGGAGCTAATAGAACTATTGAGAACTAAGCACGACGGCACAAGCAAATACAACAAACTACAAAGCACAACGAGACACTTGGAGAGAGCCCTAGACCTAGCAAGAACAGAAAATGCAGATAGTACCTTTGTGTTTGATGGTAAGGGATACAACATATGGGTCATTAAAAATGAAGGCTATGCTAAGGTCAAAACAGCTCTGGAAAGTTGTAACAGAAAAGCTGCATGAGATGCCTATAATGGGAGTTGCAACTAAACCTGAAGAGTAGTAGAAAGCATTAGCAGCATGGGAAAAATAAGAAGCTAAAGACCAGACAACACTGTAACTCCTCTATAGTGTAGTCACAGAAAAAATTTATGGGGCTCATTTGTCTATCTGTGAAAACTCAAAGGATGCATGCAATCTACTAAGGGAGAGATTTCATGGAGATCCAAAGACTGCCATGATAAAGCTACAGAGGCCAAGGGCAAACTATTACACACTAAGGCAAAGAGAAAAAGAAAGTATAAAAGATTGTGTAAATTTGATGAAGACATATGGAGATGATATTAGAGAAGATACCCTAGTGTCTAAGATTTTATGCTCACTGTAAGAAATGTTCAACCCTTCTGTGAGTGTTATTTCTCTGCATTTACAAGAAGTTAGGCTGGATGATAGACACGAAAGCAGTGTAGAGGGAGCATTCAATGCTAAGTTCAAAAGGCTTAAGATGTCCAGTAAGGTAGAATCTAGTAGGAAACCCTATCCTAAGGGTGACTACAAACAGAAGGGGAAGAAATGGTGTGGCATTTACAAGAAGGATAAGCACTATGAGACTTAGTGTTAGTTTAAGAACAAGAAATAACAGATTCTCCTAGGCCATCTAGACTATGAAGGCATGCTACACATGTCGAAAACCTAGATATTTCTCAAGAGATTGTAGAGTAAAGAATTTTAGCTTAAATCAAGCTTATGTGAGCCGAGAAGAGGAAGAGAACAACTCATTGTTTATTGTTGCACATATTGCAACAGAGGGATTCGACTAGGAAATTTGGTTGTTCGACGGTGATGCTACAAACCACATGACTAAAGTGGAGGATTTCTTCACCACATTGGACAGGAACTTTAAAATTCATATTAGAGTGAGAAATGGTGAAGTCCTCACTACCACATAAAAGGAGATATTGAAGTGCAGACTAAGAGAGGGAGGAAGGTAATCATGGATGTATTTTTGGTCCTTGCTTTGGACAAGAACCTTCCGAGTGTACCTCAGATAGTCAGGAATGGCTATCAGGTCATTTTTACTAAAATGAGTTGCAAGAAAAAAGGGATATACTATGGTGGAAGTTCCTATGGTGAAGAAGGCCTACCCTCTAAAATGAAAAATTATAAAAGAACAAGCAAAAACAGTAAGGGAGACAGAGAACTTATCTGTGTTGTGACACAGAAGGTTTGGGCATTCAGGTCTCCACAACCTGCAACAAATGCAAAGAAAGAGGATGGTCAGAGGATTACCTAAGTTCAAAGTGCAACAAGAGCTATGTGAAGCTTGCATTAAACGGAAACAAACAAGGGAGGAGTTTCCTAAGAACTTTGACTACAAAGAGAAGGGTATCCTAGACCTAATCCATTCAGACTTGTGTAGACCTATGCAAACCCCATCACTAGATGGGAGCATTTACCTAATGACACTGACACACGGCTTATCGCACATGGTATGCATTTATTTTCTAAAATTGATGTCAGACTATTTGAATGTTTTCAAGAAATTTGTGGTACTAGTTGAAACACAAACAGGCAAAAGGATTAAAAGTTTTAGAACAGACAAAGCAGGAGAATTCAACTCCAAAGAGTTCAATGATTTGCTAGAAATAAAGGGAATTCAAAGGGAATTAACAGCGGCTTATTCCCCTCGACAAAATGGTGTTACTAAGAAGAGAAACAAAATATTATTAAACATGGCAAGGAATATGATTCAAGATAAGAACTTAGCTATAAGTTCTGGGCAAAGGGAGTCTACAGTGCTGCCTACTTGCAGAATAGGCTTCCAACCAAGGCCTTGGATAGTCTCATCCCATTTGAAGTATGGAGTGGACACAGACCTTCAGTAATCCATCTGAGAGTCTTTGGGTGCATCTACCATGTACATGCACCTGCATAGCAAAGAAGGAAATTAGATGAGAGATCAGAATTGGCATATTTGTTGAGTACAACAGTTAAATACCATAGGTTTCGAGAGATGCACGATAATGCAATGAAGTGTTAAAAAAGATCATGATTGTAGATATTATCCTATATTCAGGGAATTCAACTCTTTCTTAGGGAATGGCTCTTCTGATGCCTAATCCCACTATCTAGCATACGTACTATCAATCTTCCAATTTCGTAATCTCATACACTAAATGCATTAAGACCACTATCCTAAGTCCTGAATTCAATCGACCGACCGGTTAAGGTTCTAAATCGGTTAAGATCCGAAATAATGGCTATGTTCCAAAATTTAATTCATCTTCCAATGTAATCAGATTTTTATAATCATTCATTCATGTGTCCAGCAAGAACAAAAGCATTAAAAACAACCAATAAATCCGGAAAACTATTAAATCTTATAATCAAACATTAAACATTATAATCAAACATTAAACACAAGACTTCATTACATATCCACAAACTCTAACCTATGGCAATGAACTTAGTTAGAAAACAAAACACGAATAAAAGGTATCTTAAACATAGGTGCAGAACGAGATTCCTCCCTTATCCTAATACCGTAATCTTCAATAGCTCTACTGAGTTTTGAGTTCGTCACCCCGTCTCCAGCCTTCCAGCATCCTGCTCTCTCCTCTCTCCCTCTCGAGCGTCCGTGTGTGTCTGTTGTGTGAATTATTTTATGGCCCCTCTTTATGGTCCTCCCTAGGGTTCTCTACTGTTCCTACTTAATTGGGGACGCCCCTTTTGAATTTTTCCTCCTCTTGAGAACTTTTAGGAAGTTTATTTTGTACGTGACCCGAAAGAACGCAGGTTCGGTAACAACCCCATGCAGATGTTGTTCTATCTAAACTAACTCCTTCTATTGCCCCTTCGTGCTTTCTATTCTTGCTCATGCTAGGTTTACATTTCATGTTCCAACCGTGCCCTTCCAAGTGTTACTCCAGCAGCCGGAAATTTCCATTTTGGTTCAGTCATTTTCTATTTTTGAGAGTTGTGGCTACTACTTCCATTTTGTGTGACTGAAGGAGGGTTGAGTGTTGATTTTGTACAGCTGAGCTTGAATGATTTTTTGCCAACATTTCTCAATATTTGCTCTTGTTTGTAACCCGATATCTCATTTCCTACAAAACACGAGTAAATGCTAGAAGAATACTAAATTGTACTTAATGCTCGGTAATATCTAAATAAATGATAAAACTAACTATGAAAATAGTAGAACAATATAGTTGTTATCAAACTCCCCTAAACTTGAACCTATGCTCGTCCTCGAGCAAAACTAGAATTAAAGACAATGATAGTTAGATAAAAACTGGATACTAGCACAATCATTTTGAAATATCAGCCATCATGCACAACAACGCGTCACACGAACATAGACCTAAGCGTGACTAGTTTAGACCTTTATCCACTGAAAGTCATTAGTCGTGCAATCCTACACATAACCTAAGTTCATTTCACTAACTCCTAGACGACATCCAAGCGATCTACATACCAATTCACTTATGCTACGTGAGATATCATTCCTAAAGATGATCATTTTCTTCTTCTTTTTCTCTTTTCTTCTTTTTCGGTTTCCGCACAGTTTTTCTCTCAGTTTCTAGGACGTTGGAGTTGAAGAGGATAGCCTTCTACTTAGACCCAGGTTACCAATTGGTACACTCATTGGTCTTATAACCTTAGTGGAGTGAAGAGGTTGCGTCATTGAAAAATGTTTTTATCTTTAGACCAAGCCATTTTATTACCCATCAACTCTAATCTTTAGGACATAGAAAAACGGCCTCAAGCCACCACTTAGACCCAAACCATCAAGATCGATGCACCCATGTCAATGTAAGGCTGAAATAGTTAGAAACTTATTCTATTGAAAGCGGTGTGTGATCGCGTGGAGTTATAACAATAGAAGCAAATCAAAGAATGAACGGTATACGCGGAGATATAAGTACTTGGGGCTGAAACCTAGGGGGTGGAGTACAATTAAATGCTATGGATTCATTCACATCTACTAGACTTATCGATATCTAAAGGTATTTTTCAGCAAACCTAGGCTTTTTTGTTCCCGATTCGACAATGTTGCACAAAGATGGCTAAAGTTCAAATTTTCGTACTAGATATCCGTCCGTCTAATCCTATGAAAATAACATAAATGCTAAAATAAACTAAGAACTCAAAGTCTAATCCTAATCACAATCATAATACTCAAAGAGTATCCCCCCCTCCCAGACTTGAACAGAACAACGTCCCGATGTTCGAACTCTATGGGACGAACTCGCATGCCAAAACTCGGGGAAAGATAAAGAAGGTAAGAACATGTACACCTAGAGTGTTATTGTTGTCCCGAGGTATATGTATGATTTTGTATTCGTTTTACTTGTTTTCGTGTTTTGGTGTTCTTGTAGGTTTTAATGCGTATTTGATTCATTTCGGAGTTAAGGAGAATACACGGAACATAATTCGACATTGAAGATCACAACGGATCGAACGAAACGAGAAGTAGACAAGTCATGGCCAAGAATGACCAAGTGCATGACCAAGTATGCATCAAAGGACATACCCTGGTCGAGCAAGATCACATGCACGACCTAACATCAACCTTCACCATGTGCACGGTTGGGCTTGGTCTCTAGCACGGTCGTGCACCCTTCTACTTGGAGCAGCACGGTCGGGCTAACTGAGGAGCACGGTCGAGCTAACTGAGGAGCACGGTCGGGCACTTTATTACAATTCACCCCAAAAGATGCGCACGACCCGGGCACACATCATGCACGGTCGGGCACTCTCTTGGTGAGGGAGCACGGTCGGGCATCCTGTGCAGCACGGTCGGGCAACTCATGCAAATTCATCCCCGTAGCTTTGTGCACGGGTCGGGCGTTCCAAGTGCACAGTCGGGCACCAAAAATTAAGCACAACACGGTCGAGCATCAAGGGTAGCACGGTCGGGCTTAAAAGCAAAACGACTTATCTATATTTACGGAAGAAACATGCCCGACCGGGCATGACATGGAGCACGGTCGGGCATGACTATGTGAAACGGCCTACCGACGAATTAGGTGGAAATTAGTCGGCCAAAACATCAAATTAAAATTACAAAGCCAAAAAGGACAGAAAGGAATCGACCATCGACCCTTAACCATCCATAATCCACCATCCACAACACAATTCACAGCCACCATCAATCCATAGAGTCCCCTTGACGGGAGGCACACAAGGAGTTGGAGATTGATTCGGGATCATTGCTCGTTTGGTATCTCTATGCTCTTTAATCTATTGTTTTGTTTGTGATGTTTAGACTCATGTGCGAGTAGTAGATTTGTTCTAGGAGAAGGGATTAGCCCATGGCTACCCCGGAACCGTCTTTGATTCGTTTCTGAATGCATTTTCCCGTTTCGTATTATCTATTCTTTGTCTGAGAACTTAATGTCTTGTGTTTATGAATGGCCACGTATATGCATGTCTTAGGGATTAGAAAAAGGACTGAAAGGTGAATTCTAATCCTAGAAAATCAGGTTTACTGAGAACTTATGGTCTTGATTGTATTTACGAATGGCCACGTTTATGCATGTGTTATGGATTAGGAGAAGTACTGAAAGGTGAATCCTAATCCTATAAAGCCAGGCTTAGAAAAACCGAGACTAGGTCACGAAAGTAGGTAGTAACGGTTGAGGGTTGTATCGAGCGAATCATGAATCATAATTGGGTTTAGTTGGGGTGTCAGCCATGAAAGTGGGGGATGACTCAATCTAGTCACATTCCTATGCCTTGAGAGAGGTAAGGTTCTACATTAGGATCGTCCGCTTTAGATATCTTGATAAGGAATGCACGATTAGATAGATCGGAGATAGGTTTCGAAAGCTATGCGGTGAAACCGGTTTCCTAGGACGTTTGTCTCTTTGTTTAGAACTCACTTATCCGTTGCATCATCATTATATTTGCATTTCACCATCCTCATTCTTTCGCAGCAAGCTTTGGTTCTACTTTTGATTCTTAGATCGTGTTACATTATTCCTCTTGGGATCGATACCTTAACTACTACACACGTGTCGTGCACTTGCGGGTAGTCTTAGATTAACTAGTTAACTTGACACACATCAAGTTTTTGGCGCCATTGTCGGGGACCAATTGTCAATACGTTTAGGAATTCAGATTTAGAATCATACTTGTTTTTGTTTTTCTTTTGTTTTTCTTTTCTTTTCGTTTCTTTCTACTAATTCTTTTTATTTGTCTTTCGTAGGTGCATGACTCGATCTCAAGGTAATTCGAATTTGCATCGAATCGACCCTGAGATTCAGAGAATGATTAATAAACGAAAGAAGGGCAAGGGAGAAGAACGAGTAGACATGAACAATCCACGAACGATGAACAATCAAAACGATGTATTGGATGGTCACGAACAGCTGCAATTACCCATCGGTAATGTGGCACAATTACAACAACAGCAGGCTCCTCCACCACGTCGTCTTCGTGATTACGTGGTGTCGAACATGAGCAATGTCCAAACAGCAATAAGGACGCCCGCTGTTGCGAGGGAGCAATTCGAGATCAAGCTCGCGATGATCAACATGTTATACCAAAAACATTTTATGAGCGGCAATCACGAAAACCCTCATCAACATCTACGAGACTTGCTAGAGCTATCAAGCACATTCAAAATTCATGGAGTCTCGGAGGATGTTGTTTTGCTGCATCTATTTCCCTTCTCCATTCGGGGGGCGTGGCTAAAATCTCTTCCCGCTGGTTCTATCACTTCATGGGACCAGCTTTGCACGACATTCCTATCAGGGTTCTTCCCTTCAAGCAAGACGATTCAAATGCAAGGAGAAATCACTATGTTTAGAAGCCGAGAGGGAGAGACGTTATTTGAGACATGGGGAAGATTCAAGGACCTTTTACAAATGTGTCCTCATCACAGTCTAGAGATGTGGTACGTGATTCAAACATTCTATAATGGGATCACGTATGAGCATAGAACGACTTTACACAATGCTGCTCGAGGATCATTCATGGACTTAAGCATAGAAGAGGCATATGAGCTTATCGACTATCTTGCCATGAACCACACCATGTGGTCTCAACTAAGAAGTACGCCAAACAAAACACGAGGTCTTTACGAAGTGGATCAAGGAAGAGTGATGGGCAATGCGGTGAATGCCATCATTGTGCGAATTGTGGAGAAATGGATCATATGGCTTACCAATACACAATGCAAGAAGGGATGGAGCAAGTGAGCTACGCCCAACAGCAAGGCAATACGCAATTTGAGAACACATACAACCCGAATTGGAGGAATCAGCCGAATCTCTCTTATCACATAAACCAACCGGTGAAATATTTGGGTTATCAACAAAAGCAACAGCCATATCAACAATCGCAGTCATTCCAGCAAGTGCAGCAAGCTCCTCAACCTCCTCAAGCTCCTTCATCAAGCCTTGAGATGGTGGTGCTCGATTTCATCAAAGAGCAAAGGCAATATCAACACAGCATCAAGGAGCAACAATCACTCCAAACGAAATTCAACGAGGAAATGGGGACTGCGATCAACGAGCTTAAAACTCAAATGGACTCCTTCAACACGCATCAATTGACTCAAGCAAAATTCAATGTGGATATGGGAGCAGAAATGAATGAGATGAAAAATCAAATGGACTCCTTAAGCACACATGTGAAGATGCTTGAAAACTCCATTGCGCAGCAGGCTGCATCATCCTCTCAAAATTCCGGGGTGTTACCCGAAAAGCCCGATCTTAACCTGAGAGAGCACCTTAACGCTATCACCTTGCGCAGCGGTAACGTAATATAGAGTCCACCCCCGGAAGGGCGAGAAAAGGCTGCTGGAAAGTCTGAGAACAAAGGAAAAGGCATTGCAATCATGGAGGGAGCCGCACCAGATTTAGAGAAGCCGTAAGTTGCTCCACCAGTGTATGTACCTCCTTAACCGTTTCCTCGACATTTGGCGAGCAACAAGAATGAAGTGAGATATGAACGGTTCGTAGAGATCCTCAAGAAGCTTCACATCAACATACCGTTCGTAGGGGTCCTCCAACAAATGCCCATATACGCTAAATTCCTCAAAGAGATCCTATCCAATAAGAGGAGTATTGATGAGAGTGAGACGGTAGCACTCACCAAGGAATACAGTGCCATTCTTCAAAACAAGCTGCCACCGAAGTTAAAAGACCCCAGAAGCTTCTCCATACCATGCACCATAGGAACATCCACATAGACAAAGTCTTGTGCGATTTGGGAGCAAGTGTGAGCCTTATTCCACACACGGTCTTCAACCATATGAACTTCGGAGATTTAAAACCTACACAGCAAGTGCGGATTGTTCGGTAAGATATCCAGTGGGAATTGTCGAAAATGTTCCCACCAAGGTAGGTAATCTTTGTATACCCGCTGATTTTGTTGTACTTGATATTGAAGAAGATGCTAGGGTACCTATTATTCTTCGTAGACCTTTTCTAGCTACTGTAGGTGCCATGATAGATGTACAACAAGGAAATCTCTTTCTACGTGTCGGGGATGAAAAGATTGAATTCAACTTGTCCAACTCCATGAATGGTCCTTCCTTCAAGGAGTCATGCCTTAGAGTTGATTTACTGGATGAGTTAGCAAATGACACGTTTGAACGAGTAAGTATTTCCGACCCTCTTCAAAGATGTCTAGCGGGGAGTGTGCAATGTTGCAGGACTTACCGATGAAGAAGCCGAGGTCTATGGTGAATTCACTAGTGCTATTGAAGCACTAACGGATTCCCCACATCAGGAGATACCACGTGAGATACATTCTGATTTTGCAGTGGAGAAGGCACCCAAACTCGAGCTTAAACCTCTTCCTTCTTCTCTTCAGTATGAGTACCTTGGTTGTAATAATACGTATCCAGTTATTGTGAACGCTGACTTGAATGCAGATGAGATGAAGAAGTTACATGATTGTTTGAGGAAGCATAGGAGATGGCTGGATACACCATCAATGATATCAAGGGATTGAACCCTTCATTGTGTATGCACCAGATACTCATGGAGGACGGTCATAAACAGTCCATTAAAGCTCAAAGGCGGGTGAACCCTAATTTGAAAGAGGTAGTGAAGAAGGAGATACTAAAACTTTTGGATGCAGGTATCATATATCCTATCTCGGACAGCGAATGGGTAAGCCCCGTGCATGTAGTGCGCAAGAAAGGTGGAATAATGGTAGTACAAAATGAGAACAACGAGCTCATTCCAACTAGAACGGTAACGGGCTAGAGGAAGTGTATTGATTATCGGAGGCTCAACAAAGCCACAATGAAGGATCACTTTCCTCTCCCGTTCATCGACCAAATGCTCGAACATCTAGCAAACCACGCCTACTTTTGCTACTTGGATGGGTACTCGGGTTTTTTTCAGATTCCCATTCACCCTCAAGACCAAGAGAAGATGACTTTCATGTATCCTTATGGAACGTTCGCTTACCGTCGTATGCCTTTTGGCCTTTGCAACGCTCCGGCTAATTTTCAGCGTTTCATGATGGCAATCTTTTCCGATATGATTGAGCACGTTATGGAAGTTTTTATGGACGATTTTTCCGTTTATGGCTCCACTTTTGATGATTGCCTTACTAACCTTTCTAGAATGTTGCAGCGATGCGAAGAGATCAATCTCGTTCTAAATTGGGAAGAATGCCATTTCATGGTAAAGGAAGGAATTGTTCTTGGACATATGATATCTTCAAGGGGCATAGAAGTGGACAAGGCTAAGATCGAGGTGATTGAGAAATTTCCTCCACCGGTTTCGGTGAAGGAGATCAGAGGTTTTCTAGGGCAAGCTGGTTTCTATCGGAAGATCATCAAGGACTTCTCAAAGATCACAAAACCGTTGACGGAGTTGCTGGCTAAGGTTGCCACATTTGAATTCTCTAAGGAATGTCACGACGCCTTCAACACGATCAAGAGAGCATTAGTTTCAGCAACCATCATTCAGCCACCGGATTGGAACCTACTATTTGAGATCATGTGCGACGCTAGCAACAATGCGGTTGGAGTGGTTTTGGGACAGCGGAGAGACAAAGCTTCTCATGTCATTTCCTACACCAGCAAGACCCTAGACGATGCTCAAATCAACTATGCCACAATCGAGAAGGAGATCCTTGATGTCATCTTCGCCTTTGATAAGTTTAAATCGTATCTAGTTGGTTTAAACGTGATTGTCTACACGGATCATGCTGCATTCAAGTACCTCTTATGGAAGAAGGAATCCAAACCACGCCTTATCCGATGGATCCTTCTTTTACAAGAGTTTGATCTTGAGATTCGAGATAGGAAAGGGTCAGAGAATGTTGTTGCAGATCATCTCTCCCGCATCATTGTGGAGGACCAGAGACCTATCAACGAATCCTTGAGAGACGACCACATATACGCGGTTACTTCCAGTAAACCCGATCTTTGGTATGTTGATTTTGTCAATTTTCTTGCGAGTGGTAGGCTACTCCCCGATCTTTCTTTTCATGTGTGCAGAAAGTTCTTTTCGGACATAAAGCATTACTACTGGGATGATCCAGTTCTCTATAGGAGATGCGTGGACGGGGTCATTCGGAGATGCATTCCCGAAGAGGAGGTAGAGAGCATCCTTTTCCATTGTCATGGATCGCATTATGGGGGCCATTTCAGCAAGTCTATGACCGCTTCGAAGGTGTTACAATAAGGTTTTGATTGGTCGTCCCTCTTCAAGGACGCACAACTGATGCGTATCAGAGTTAAATATAACCTAATCTACCCGCAAGTGCACGGCACGTGTGTAGTATTTTAGGTGTCGATCCCACAGAGACTATGCAACGCTACCTAAACCCGAAATACGAATCAAACTTGCT
>CM071861.1:11223871-11243836 GCA_036759665.1 Gynandropsis gynandra
ATAGAGCTTATGGGTTTAGTTCAAGGTGTCAGCCACGAAAGTAGGGGGCAGCTTGTCTAGATCACGTGTCTATGCCTTGAGAGAGGGTAGATATCATGTTAGGATCGTCCGCCTTAGATAGCTTTAATTGGGATTGCATGATAGATAGATTGATCGTCGGTTTCGGTAGTCTTGTGGTGAAACTGGATTCCTAGGACGTTTGTCTTATCGTTAGAACCCAAGTAGTTTATTTACTTTCAGTATTTCATTCTTCATCCACATTCTTTCGTTAGCAAGTTTGATTCCTAGTTCGAGTTTAGGTAGTGTTGCGTAGTCTCTGTGGGATCAACACCTAAAATACTACACACGTGCCGTGCACTTGCGGGTAGTTTAGGTTATTTTATTTAACTCTGATAACGCATCATTGTCCATGAGTCCTTACAGAAAATTATGTAGGAGGTAACTTTGATCCATGTCGTGATGTGGGCAAAGGTGTTGATAGCCCTTAAAACGTTTCCACACTTCATATAAGCTCTTGGCTACCCCTTGTATGAATGTATTAATCTGATTTTTGGCGAGCTGAGCTTTACTTTGAGGGAAGAACCGTGTCATGAACTTCTCCTCTAGTTGTCCCCATGATTGTATCGAGTTTGGCGGTTGAGAGTATAGCCAATCTTGCGCTTTATCCTTCATCGAGAGCGGGAAGGCAGCTAGCATGACATCCTCATATGCCTTCACCGGCTTTGGTAGTTTTGCAAAGCATCTTGAAGCCGGTGAGATGCTGATTCAGATCCTCAATGGGTCTTCCTCAAAATGTTGTGTTGCTTAGCATTTGAATGAATGCCGGTTGTAGCTCGATGAGAGTGTTCCTCCTAACGATACACGATAAGAGTTGTATGTGCCTAAGGACCGTGTATGATCCGTAAGCCAGTGCGGCTGGTATTGGTGGCACATCCAAGTCGCGATGTTCCGCCATTTGTTCTTCTTCACTCTCGTCTACAAAGTTGGGTTCGATTACCTCCTTGGGCTTGTTGTCTAAGTTTGCTTTGTTCTGTCTACCGGTTGGCTTGCACTAGATTTTGATCTTTTCTTTAGTTTCTTAATGCTTCTATCAATCTCTAGATCGTAGACTAGATCAACGTTTCTGGCACTTCTCATATACGAGTGAGCTGCACAAGAAAAGACAATATAGAAAGAAAATCGTGTGAGCTCTGAAATCTAAAAGAATTAGACTAAAAAGAACGAAAATAAAAAGAAAAAATACGAAAAATAACTAAAGACTCCGGAGACTTTGTCCTAATTCAAAAGTATTCTAACTCTAATGTCGTAATCGATTCCGCAACAACGGCACCAAAAACTTGATGTGGTCAATCTCAAGTAATATATACCTAGACTAATGCTTCCACAAGAATACAGATCGTGTAGTACCTAGGCTCAAACACTAGGGAATCGAGGCAACTATAGAGCTATTAGACTAATGAACTGAACGTACAAAATCAATTGGTTGAATTGCAAAGTAAAGATGAAACTAATCTAAATGTTAATAAATTTAGTAAACTAAACACCATAGGTTTCGAGAGATGCACGATAATGAAATGAAGTGTTAACAAAGATCATGATTGTAGATATTATCACATATTTGAGAATTCAATCTCTTTCGTAGGGAATGACTCTCCTAATGCCAAATCCCACTATCTAGCATGTGTACTACCAATCTTCCAATTGTGTAACCTCACACACTAAATACATTAAGGCCGCTATCCTAGTTCCTGAATTCAATCGACCAACCGGTCAAGGTTCTAAATCTATTAAGATCCCAAATAATTGTTATGTTTCAAAATCTAATTCATCTTCCAATGCAGTCATATTTTTATAATCATTCAATCAAGTAGCCAGCAAGAACAAAACCATTAAGAACAACCATTAAATCCGAAAACGATCAAATATTATAACCAAGCATTAAACACAAGACTTCATGACATATCGGCAAACTCTACCCTATGGGAATGAACCTACTCGAACATGAGGTTAGAAAACAAACAGGAATAAAAAGATATCTTAAACATAGATACAGAACGAGATTCTTCTCTTAACCTAATACCGTAGTCTTCAACAGCTCCACCGAGTTTTGAGTTCACCGCTCCGTCTCTAGCCTTCTGGCGTCCCGCTCTCTCCTCTCTCCCTCTCGGGCGTCTGTGTGTGTCTGTTGTGTGAATTCTGTTATGTCCGCCTCTTTATGGTCCTCCCAAGGCTTCTCTACTGTTCCTACTTAATTGGGGCCGTCCTTTTTGAATTTTTCCTCCTTTTGAGAACGTTTAGGACGTTGTTTTGTACATGACCCAAAAAAACGTAGGTTCAGTAACAACCTCGTGTGGATGTTGTTCTGTCTGAGCTGACTCCTTCTCTTGCCCCTTCGTGCTTCCTTTTCTTGCTCCAGCCAGGTTTCCATTTCATGTTTCAACCGTGCCCTTCCAAGTGTTACTCCAGCAGCCGCAAATTTCTATTTCGGTTCAAACATGTTTCCATTTTTGTGAGTTCCGGCCGCTATTTCCATTTTGTGTGACCAAAGGAGGCTTGAGTGTTGAGTGTGTACAGCTGAGCTCGAAGTAGTTTTTGCCAAACACGAGAAAACGTTAGAAGAAAACTAAATTGTATTTAATACTCGTTAAAGTCTAAATAAAGGATAAAACTAACTATGAAAATAAATGAAAATACTAGAACAATTTTGATGTTATCAACCTACAACAACACAGAGAGAACCAAGCACTAGAGGGGGTGAGAGGAACTTATCTCAAGTATCCCCAATTCCTTTCCACTTGAGTAATGGGCAGTCTAGTGGTGGCTCATCCTCCTACTTTAGGCTCATACATAAAACAAGAAGGTTATGTCAGATATATGAAGATGCAGAACCCACTGAATTCGAGGAAGGATAGAATTTTGAAGGTGTTAGCCAACAGTGGAAGAGCCAAACTCATTTGAAGAAGTTGTGTTTGATCCAGGATGGAGAAAGGCCATTTATTATGAGATGGATACGATCCAGAAGAATGGAACCTGAGGGCTAGTGGAAAGACCTGAAAACCATAAGTTAATCATAGTTAAATGGCTTTACAAGGTAAATTCTGATGAAAATGGCAAGATACAGAAGTTAAAGGCAAGGCTGGTGGCTAGAGGTTTACATAAACCTATGGTCTGGCTATGAGGAGACCTTTGCACCAGTTTCCATACATGACACCATTAAAGCCCTCATTACCACAGTTGCACAAATGAAATGGAAACTACATCATGGATGAAAAATCGGGTTTTCTAAATGGAGAAATCACAGAAGAGGTGTTTATTAAGCAACCACAAGGATATGAGATAGAGGGAGCCGAGGAAAAGGTTTACAAACTAAAGAAGGCTCTCTATAGGTTGAAACAGGCACCTAGGGTTTGGTACAACAAGATTGATACATTCTTTTTTTATAGAAGGATGTACAAGAAGCCATTGTAATACGGCCATGTGCACACAAAGGTTAGCTTCTGAAATCCTAATTGTGTGTATCTATGTGGATGATATGTGGATAGCCTAAGGTATTTTATAGGGTTTGAGATAAATTGTACCAGCAATGGGATCATCCTACTAGGGGTGGCCAATCCGGGTTGCCCGGATCGGACCGACCCGGATCGATCCGAAAACCCGGATCGTTTACAAAACGGGTTACCCTAAAACCCATATGGGTTCAGATTTTAGAACCTGTTCGGGTTCGGATCGGTCCGATCCGGGTTCGGGTTAAACCCGAGGAACCCGAGAAACCCGAATTAAGTTTTAGGGTTAAATTTTTTTAGGGTTCTCTTCTATCTTCTCTTTCTATTAATAGCCTCTCTCTCTGGCCACACCCTCTCTCCTTTCAACAATTTCTTCTCCCCTCACCCGTCGACCGACTGCTCCCCTCACCCGCCGTGAAATCTCTCATTTCCGACGCGAGAAAAGGAAACAACTTCGTTGAGTCAACGCTCGTGTCTCATGTGCACTGTCTCTGCAAGCATAGGCTTGAGTCTCTTGTTCGTGACCACTTTATTAGACCATTAGAGGTAAAGATAGGCTTCTTCTCTACTTATTAGAACCTGAAATTGCTTAAAATTTTCTGTTCTTGCTCATTTTTTCAATTGAATTTTGGACCTTTTAGCTTTCTATTTTCTTGTGCAGTTCGATCCCGTAGTGTAGCAGTTGTAATAGTGGAAGATTGTGTTCTCTCATTTATCGAAAATGCGACTGAATTACTTGTTTCAGCTGGGTTTCGAGAAGGAAGATGCATAAAAAATTTGGAGTCATTTTGATGCCTACGGGAAGAAGAGACCTCCTGTGAGGAAAACATTATGGATACCCCATTTTCTAGTTTTTGCTTGGATTTGATGTAGTCTTCTTGGTTCATACTGGAGTAAGATGTTGAAAATATTCTATGCAGATTTATGGCAATGAGATTCAGGAAGTATTATCATAACCCGAACCCGAAAAACCCGAATAACCCGAAAAACCCATGATACCCGAATTTAATATGGGTTATTTCGGGTTCACTGCTTCTGAACCCGAATAACCCGAATCCGAATCGAAACCCGAAGAACCCAGACCGAAAAACATTCGGGTTCAATTCGGGTCCAATTTTCGTAAACCCGAGGAACCCGAACCCGAACCGAAACCTGAAGAACCCGGATCGAAACCCGGATTGGCCACCCCTACTTCCTACACCAAAGAAAATATGCTATGCAACAACGAACAAAATTTGGAATAAAAAACTCTAAGAGTGTTAGCAACCCTTTAACACTAGCAGAGAAGAACATAAGCAAAGGAGAAGAACTCACAAGTCCATTGTAGTATAGAATCATGGACGGGGGACTCTATACCTTGCTGCCACAAGGCCTGATCTCATGATTGCAGCCTCCTATCTATCCAGGTACATATCCAAACCTACAAAAACAAGTATGTTAGAAGCTAAGAGAGTACTAAGATATATCAAAGGTACTACGAATTTTGGACTATGGTCTAAGTACACAAAACATGCAGAATTGATTGGTTACTCAGACTCAGATTGGGGAGGTTGTAATGAAGACATGCGAAACACTACGAGATATTGTTTTACTATAGGGAGTGTTATGTTCTCATGGAAAACACATAAGCTATCTGTAATAGCACAATCCACTACAAAAGTAGAGTATACTGCTCTGTGTGCTACCATTAATCACTCTACATGGTGAAGAAGATGGATCGAGGAGTTAGGGTTTGAGATTGAAGGAGGGATTCCGATCTATTTCAACAACACTTCGGTCATTGCAATAGGGGAGCATCTCGTTCAACACAAGAGGAAAAAACATAGAAATCAAAGTGTATGTCGTAAGAAAAGCAGAAAATGAAGGAAAGATTACCTTGCAGTATTGTACCGGAGATGACCAGCTTGCGGACATTGTGACGAAAGCACTTGGGACGAATCGGTTTGAGGATTTACGAATGAGGCTAGGGTTGTGTTGAGAAGGATCGAGAGGGAGATTAAAGGCGTTGATCCCTTCCGGACATAGATGAAGGAAGGGTTCAAAGGACCGAACCTAGGGCTTAGAGGAAGAATCAAGAAAGGGATGGAAACATGAAGGCACGGGATTGAAATGGATCATTACAGGCCAAGAGAGAATAGGCTTACTAAGGCCCGTTTTCTTACAAGCCTACATACATCAACACAACTTGATTGAGCCCAGCTCGGAACAAACGGCTGGCCAAGTTCAATCTGCAACCCGTGAAACTCCTGCGACAGAAACCTACATCAAGGAACAAAAACTGAAGAAACAACAAGAAGAGCAGAACGACTGTATTGTTTTTGTTTAAACACTACTAGAAAATTGAAAATTAGGGACGGAATTTAGGAACCGACATTGCCGTCCCTAAATTTAGAAACGGATTATACAAGGATTAGGGACGAAAAATGAAATCCGTCACTAATCCGTCTCCAAATTTGGGTACCGAAGAGTCGTGTCTAATCCGTTTCTAACTGGGAACCGATTAGACACGGCAGACCATCCGTCTCCAAATTTGGAGACGGCATGTGGTCCGTGTCCAAATTTGGAGATGGATTTGAAACCGTCACTAAATTTAGGACTTCAAAAAACAGATTTAGGAACGGTTTCGGGACGATTTTTCGGAAAATTAATCTCTTAGTCCCTAATCCGTTCCTAATCCGTGTATAAATAATCTATTTAACCCCTCAACCATTGATCCGTTTTTCATAAGCTACTCTCATATTTTTCACCCCATAACTTCTATAGTGTTTGCGATATAATGGCATCTTCATCAAGATCGAACATTTTCGATTCTAGACAATGGATGTACAGAAGAATTGATCCAGAATCTCAAAGCCGACCGTCTCCAATTGGAGACGGAATTTAAACGCCTGTCTCCAAAAAGAAAGACTTTTATCAGAACAAAAAGACACGACTTTTCTGGGGGTTTCCACTTTATAGAACCTGAGAATGTTTTATCAAACTGAAAAGAATCCTTCTTTCTTTCTGTGCAATTTCATCAGTCGATTCAATTACACTTACTCTTCGTCTTTTTCTTCCTCTTCCTTTTGTATTACAAATTCATAGACATCATTCTCAACACAACAATGGCACCTCTTGATGACTCACTGTGACAGTTTAACCCATTCGTAACGCCCTTCCATTGGCTTCTCCTTCAGGAAATTGAAGTTATACCTGAGAATTACGTTCACCCTTCTTTTTACTTTGTGTTTTCTTGTTTGGTTTGCATGCTCAGTAAAAAATTTGATGTTTTATTTACTTACTTTTCCTCGTACTTTTCTTGGTGCTGCTTCCCTGCCGCCGAGAAGAATTCTTCGAGTTCTGCTTCTGTTGGACCCTTCAGCTTATCGTTCTCCTCCGTCGGTGATGTTCTTCGGCAGCATTCTTGATCCGATTTCTTCTCCGTGTCTACTGAATTCTCGTCGGGCTTTGATGATTCTTCGTCCCTCACCTCGCTGAAATGCGTTGTCTCATGAATCCTGATTTCTTCGACTTTGAAAAGACGAACAAAAAGGAACTCGAAAGGTATTACTCGAATTTTGAAATGGTTACTCACCCATACACCGCCGTTTCAGTCTCACTGCATCTGTCCTCCTGCACCACAAAATCAAAATTTGAAAAACCGAAGAATTAGGGATTAACCAAATTTGGAAACGGCAACCTGCCGTTTCCAAATTTGGAGACCGTTTTGTTGTCCGTTTCCAATTCCAGGGACCGATTGGGGACTACTTTTCCGGTCCCTAATTAGGGACGGATTGGAGACTAAAATTTCCGTCCCTAATTAGGAACGGATTGGGGACTGAAAAAAATTGGAGTCGCGCGATTGGATACTACCATTGATCGTCTCTAATCCGTCCCTAAACTGGTTTAGGGACGGATTGGGAACCGATTTTTCGGTTCCTAAAACCTGTTTTTCTTGTAGTGAAACAATGTAGCAAAATTAAGAGTTGAAAACTTTATATTAAGACCTAATTATAGTATCTAAGATCTATTACATTTTGTAATAGCTTTTTAAATATATATATTTATATATTATGGTGAAGGAGATGAATGGTATAACTTTTAGCAAAATAAACATACGGCCAATACACATTCCAAACACACCAGAAAATACTCTCACCACAAACCACCATAAGACACCACAATCCATTCAAGACCTATTTTATTTTTTGTTTGAACCAGTACAAAGGAGAAGTGGATATAATGTTTATAAGTCACAAGAAATTAAACTCATGAACCAAGATAACTAACAAATCTAAGGTTTTTTCCACAAACTGAGACAGAAAACCATTGCGATCGGCCATGAGTAAAGCATGAACACGAAAACCTACAAAACAACAGCAGGATGATGGAAAATATAAAGCAGAGATAGCTACGATCGATCAGTGGTAAGTTGATCATTGGGCTAACATTGATCCTTCGTGAGGACAAGTAACTTCATACGCTAATTGTCTCCAAAGAATCGGGCGGCTGTGATGAGGAAAGGATGCAACAATTGAAAGGTTACTATGTCGTTCAGACGAAACAAACCGACACATGGACTATTTTGGGTCTACAACCTGACTCAACACGAAGCCAACCGATTGAAAGGATGCAACATGGACGTGTCACAATGAGCCAAATCGACTAAACAAGAAAATGAAACGTGTGATGTTATTTTTCATGCATAATCCAACAATGATCATAAAAAATAGAGTATAGCTATTGTTCATCATCTTCAGTGATACAAATATAAATGATATAAATACAAGAGCTTTGGAGAATTTTCTGTATATAATTAGACGACACGAAGAATACATATATACACTTGTTCCGCAAACCTAATAATCTCAGAGAAGAAAGCGAAAACTTAACAAAATAATAAGATATGTAGATATTATCGTATCTACATATCTTATTATTTTGTGTGTAGATTACACACACCTAACTTGGACACAAAGTAATCGAACTCGCGTTTGTCAAGGGCTTTCGTGAAGAGATCCGCTAGATGAAGAAGAGTCTGCACATGAGAAGTGACCTCTTCTGTGATTTCTCCATGCAAACAATAGGGACAGATCATTCAAATCTACTTTGGGAAGACGAAAAAACTATGGGATGAACTTGATGCGTACAAATCCCTCCGCGTGTGTGCTTGCGAACAATGTAGCTGCAATGATTTAGCAGTCGGTTGATTCAAGATGCAGAGGAAGAAAGAGCACATTAGTTTCTCCTTGGACTCGATTCTAGGCATTTTCGAACTATTTGTTCGATGATCTTCGCCATGGAGCCTCTACCGAATCTCAATCGGATCTACTCGATGGTGATCCAAGAAGAAAGGCAACACACCGTGATGCAGATTAAGGAAGACCAGGTTGATGCAGCCCGATTCGTTGTTCATAACGTACCAACGACGGCAGCAATCCAGGTGAAAGACAGAAACACTGTGTGTACTCACTACAATAAGCCCCGGACATGACGTGAGTTCCTACTTCAAGTTGATAGGGTACCTTGATTGGTAAGAGGAGAAACATCGTGGTTCCGGCAATTCTAGAGGCAGTAAAGGGTCACGGACGTGTGGAAGGAACCGTGGGACAGGTTCTGGTGGAGATCGTTCTCGCGGACATGCAACCCATGCACAAGCCAATGTCGTTTCTTCTTCGGATCCGACGTCTGGTGTTGCGTCACAACAGGTCATTGACGAGCAATGGATAACACTTATTAATCTCCTTAAGCTTAAGTCAAATCCCTCGAGTGATGACAAGCATTCTAGTAAGCCGTGCGATGTGGAATTTTTTATCGACTCGGGTGCATCGCACCATATGACTGATTTTGTTGCTTTTCTTGACTCCGAGTCTAATTTAGTGTCGTGTACCGTTTGGATTACCCAATAGACATCAAACACAGGCGACTAAGATTGGAACCATTCGGTTCGGGGATCATTTTTCTTTGTGACATGTCTTATATCTGTCATCCTTGATATGCACTTTGATTTCTGTAGCTCGATTGCTGAAAGATAACGATTATATAGTCACTTTCACCAATCGTTTATGTCTGATACAGAATCGTACAACGATATTGTTCATTAGATCTTGTATTTTAGTAAATAAGAAGATATATATATAATATTAATAAATATAGTTTTACTGAATTGCAGCCGCGCCAAATAATTTGGTAGTCAATGATTGAGCCCAGCTCGATTTTAAAGAAACCTATCCTTGGGGTCTCTTGCTACTAGGTCCATGGTATATTCGACATGTGAATTTGCAAACAATGGCCTTATGAGGCCTCAGGTACTTTACTACCAAACTTTCAAAAAAATTAACATAATAATTGTCCTATTCTTTATACATATCACTTGGTCCTTCAAAATTTCTAATTATAAAATCTTATTTGTCCTTTTTAGTGTTAGAATTGTATTGCATGACAAAAGAAATTAGAGATATACAAAAAAAAGTCTAGTTGTGTAATAGAATATCGAAAATGATTTAGTTTAACTGATAAATAGAAAATATAAAATATGACAGAATGTATTTTAAAACCTTGTGAATTTTCGTTGATAATTGAAAAAATATTTATATTTTTCTATATGCGGTGTGCATATGTGTTTGTATTTTTTCTGATTTTATATGATAATGTGTTCAAAGAAAACTTGTATATACATAATAAAAATTGCTAAATAAAATGTAACATTAAATTTTAAAAATCATAAAGCGGAAAGTTTTTTAAATTTAACCGAATAGCTGTCCACATCAAAATGTGCTCAATGTAAAAAAAGAAGAAAAGCTCAAAAAAACAAAAGTCAAGCTTTTTTTCCTGTCACGAGAAAAGTTGACTAATAATGATTTTACTTATACTGTGTTTCTAAATATTTTTCACTTTTTCACACTTTTAAAATAGAATGTAGAAAATTTAATACGTATATTTTGTTAATAAATTCAAGATTAAATTGTTTGACTAAAGATCACTTTTTTATTAAGCGTTGTTATCTTAAATTAATGACAAAATTGAAATTTAAAAAATCATAAAAGAACATAAGTTACATTTTTTTAAGTGACGTTTTTCTCTACCTCATTCATAAAAACAAAGTATTACTTATTACCAACGAAGTAAACTATTTTGGTATGCACCCAGAAACAAGCACTATTAATATCACGTCTAGTTACCCTTATATTATATAATATTATTCCTATCCATCCCCCAAAAAAGAAGACTTACAAAATCAATATACAAGCCTCAACCATATATAACCAAACCCTAAATCACATGTTCTTATGTTCAACGGGCGTTTCATAGTATAAAAACTTGTAAAACCCTATACTAAATAAAAACGTATAATTTTCACCATGTCCTCTTTATACCCCCACCGTTTTGATTTCATCAATCTTGGATTTATTGATTCTTCAGGATACTAAGTCCGGCAACAACTGTGCGACGAATCTCTTCTGATGCTCGATGTTGATTCCGTCGTAAGCTACTGAAGATGAATGCGGTGTTGATGCTGAGGCATCCATGGCGCCAAATTCGTCTGTTTCGCCATTGATTTTGAGTCTTCTTCCAAGTTGAATGTTGTGATTAGGAATGAAGCTTTGGTGATGTGTTGCTGATAAGCTCTCACAATGAGGCAATCCAAGTGTAAGTGAGACTCCATTGTTGCCTGAAAATGTTCTTTGCGCCGCAATCAAATGCTGATGATCTGAGACGTCAAATCTTGGCATCTCATCCATTTGATATTGCCCGAAACTCCCCATGAACGAGTACCTATCTCTTAGCCCCTGCCTCTCTTCTAGAATCTTCATTGTGAGTTTCTCTTCTGAGTTGAAGTTTGTATTCGTCGGTTGCATGAGCATTTCATCGTTGGTTCTAAGCCTTTTCGGGCTTCCTTGTGCTCCTATAACACCTTCTAGGTCGACATTGCGGTTAGGAAAGTTATTGCTTAGATCGTAATTCTCTGTGCCGGCAGGGCTCTTGTCTTGGTTGCTCGTGGACTTGGACATGGAATCTTCTTTGTTTTCATCCAATGTCCTCTCCATTGATCCATTGTTCTTTTGCTGTTCCTTCATCTCCTCTAAGTACATCTCTTCCACCATCGGTTTCCATAGCCTAACTCTCGCATTTATAAACCAGTTTGATACCTAACGAAATCAACCAAAATCGTAAGAAACTATGCGAAAAGCGAACTTAGGCCAACAAATAGACAACTGTGATCAATTAACTTACCTGGCTGCGAGTCAATCCTGTTTGCTTCGCCAACATGTGCTTGTCTGAATCCTTGGGGTATCTAGAACCAAAATGCATAGTTCATAAATTTCTTCATACCATTTTCATCCATGAAGTTTCAAGTTTTCGTAAGGTCCCTAACATAACTTGGAAGATGACGTACCAAGTGATGTTTAAGTTAAATAATGTTATGTTTTTATATAAAATGATATAGACTATAATAAAGAATCTCTATTTACATGCTTACAAGTAACTTTCCAGTTAATTAGTCGTGAATTATTGTGAATGGATTTATGAATGATGAGTTAAATGGATTTTCTAACTAAAAAACGATGCTTTTTTTGCTTTTTTTAAATTTTTTTCATTTATACGAATGATACAATGCCTCAATAATGTAACCAGAAAGTGTTAACTTACGGGTGAAGAAAGTGTTCGAAGAGCCAAGCGCGAAGAACCGAGACAGCTCGTTCAGGCAATCCTCTCTGCGGTCTCCATGCATTGTTGTTAGGATGTTGGATCATCCCAAGCTGCTGAAGCGCCCTCTGTTGTCTCAAGTGATGATCCACGAACTTCAACCTCGAGCCCTCGAATCGACCACCACCGGACACGCTTTCTTCTTCACCAAGACTCTTGTTCGCGGCCTTGATTTGTCCTGCGATCGCATCTTTCAGACATCGGAACTGTCTCGATATCGTTTTGAGGGCCAAAGAAGTGTAAGATTTCGCCGAGCCTATTCCCGCAGCTTGCTCAAACGATGAGATCACTATCTGCATCTGGTGATGGTATTGTCTGTATCTTTGATCCACCTTTTGTATCAACAATGTCACAAAATGATTATTAGGTCTGTTTGCATATGGCTTTCTTTGTAATAATAATTGTGATAAATGAAACCTGACGAGGTAACTCTTGTAGGGCCAAAACGTAGAGAGGGTTGATTAGAATATAGTAAACTTTAGGTTTATGAGGAGTCAAATAGAAATGTGAAAAATGTGAAATAAGAAAATGTAATGAAAATGATAAAATGAAATCTCATCTTGGGGATATTTTGTTAATGTAAAAAATTAAGAGGGTTGATTTGGAAATTCGTAAAAATCAGAGGTGGGAATGGAGTTCCTTAAAACCTGCAAAATGTTGCGCTTGTATGTGTATGCACGCGTGTGTCTCTATGTATGCGTGCGTGTATATGTATACATGAATACGTATTAACAACGTGATTATACTGTGCTGGAATTCATCTAATGTGACTCAAGATTTAAAGGAATATTTTTTACATTTAAAATAACGATTTCCGAAATAATATTGATTTAAATGTTTTTGAAAGGGTCCTAATCTCCATTGAAAAAGACTCACGAAACTTATTATATTTTATAATCCACTATGTATATATACGTATATAATATATGTATATCAGTATATGTACAAACCTCATGAAGCATGCTAATGAGCTTAGCTTTCTTCATCTGAATCTCCTGCCTCTCCGCCGTGCTAAGCTCAGCAACGCGTTTCCCCGCAACATCTCTGCCGCTGCCTGATCCGTCTCCGCCGCAGGTTGATGATTCTCCAGCCTTCTTATCGTCGTCACTACTTGACTTTTTCGTCGAAGATAACAATAATTCGTTAGATTTATTAACGTTGACGACTTCATCAAGCAGCTCTTGTGCGGCTTTGAAGTACTTGGAGCTTAAAAGAGCCGATACGACACCGTTTGTTACGCCCGACCCGGTTGACCCCGACCCGACCCGGATCTCCCCTCCGGACCCAGACTCGAAGCCAAAGCTTAGATTGTGCGGCTGAGATTGTTGCTGCTGTTGTTGTTGGGATGAAAGGGTGAGTGAGAGACCTTGTTGGGAGGAGGCGCGTGGGGTTTCACACGCGGTAGGGTCCACGTTGTGATTGCTGTTGTTGTTGTAGAGGTTGTAGTGCACGCGCGGGAGGAACCCGTGGAGTTCGGCTGCGGCGGCAGCAGCTGCGGCTGATTCTTGGTGGCCGGAGAGTGGGATTCCGACGAATTGTTGCGTGGCGGTTGGAGGCGGCGCGTGGGGATTTAGGAAGACGAAGTTGTTGTTGGTGTTGTTATTGCTGTTATCGTCCGGTTGGTGGTGATGGTCGGCGAATTGAACATATGTTGTCGGATTCATGAGGATCAGTGTCTGTAAACCACCGTCGGAGGCCGCGGCGGAGATCTCCGACGGGTTTCCGTGGTAATAAGCCGCCATCAGAGGGAAAACGGCTTCCTTATCTTTGTTCTTGTTCTTATTTCTTGTTATCCTTCTTGTTATTGTTTCTTGGTTCACCGAGACAGTAGTACTGCGCCACAGGAGTAATTAAGCAATCGAATTTTAAAAAAGGCGATATACACATAGGCATATATATGTATATGATTCAAAAACACGAAAATTCTAATAATTTTAAAAAAATCAAGGAGTTTTTGTAATTGTCATTATCTTGAAGAAATAGATGAGAAAGAAGGTGTAAAAAGGAAGAGCAGAAATGGATTATGGGATGCGCAAAGTTATAAAATTAAGGACAAAAATACATGATTGATAATAAATAATAAAATAATAGTTAGGGAAAATCGAATAATTAAAATATAGAACTGAAGGGGGGGAAAAGATGAAGAACCTGGATTGATAGAGATCTGAGTCTGCACGTGTTTCATGATCATCTGAGAGCTGCAAAAGGAAAGGTACATGGAAGAATTTCAATAAAAAAATATGACCCAGAAAAAAACATCTCATAGATTTAGCAAAAGTGACACATACATACACATATACATATACATATATCGGTGAGTATATGTGTTTGAGCACAGACATATGAAATAAAACAGACCTGGGCTTAGATATGTGTGATTATGGGATTTGTGTTAGTTTGGTCTGTGTGTCAGAGACTCAAAAATCTCTGCAACTCGTTCTCTCGCTGAAAGGGGAAATATAAAATAAAGAACATGAAAAGAAATACAAATATTTATTTTATTATATAAAATGATACAAAAGAAAAATATGAGAGAGAGAGGATAGAAAAGAGAGAGAAAAAGGATACCCATCTTTTCCTTCACTCATTATCTTAGCACAGTACTAGTAACGCAACTATTCTTCCCATCCCTTTTCTTTTCCTTCTCATTGAAAATTAATTCATATAATAAATATATGTCTATATACAGGTAATAATACAATTGTATATAAATGTGTTTATATACTATAAACGATTGCCTATATTTGTATTGTATATATAGATGTGAATATGTATGTGTATATTTTTTTTGTTATTGCTGATGTAATCGAACAATTTATGGATGATGATATGGTTAACTTTCTTGATACATCATCAAATTTAATATCGTTAACTTTAATATCGTTAACTTTCTTGATATTATTTAGGAACAATATTAAAACTCATGTATTATTATAACTCTATAACGTTAGTTTATATGATATTATGTCGCTTTGGAATAAATTTTTATTTGTATAGGATTTTTATTTATTTATTTATTACGAAAAATTTATAATAGCAAAAAATTAACCTAATTGTTGAAAAAAAATGTAACACTGTTGAGAGGATTTGGACGAGCAAAAACGGCGCGTTTCGATGCCGAAAAGCAAAACTAGATGAAATGGTGAGTTTTGTGCAAAGGGCAAAAGAGGAAGATCATAGAAACTTGAGCCGGTTTCTTCTGCATTCTCTTTTCCATTGATTTCTCGGATCATAGAAGATGAAAATGAGCAATTGTATTCTCTTCGGTGGTGATTAAATGTTAGGCAGCAAAGCTTGGCCAAGACCAGTCACCATTTCACCTGTGCTTATGGATGTATATCATAGATTTGGTGTCTCGGGTTTGTATCAACGGTCGCATTCATTGAAATCCATATATTTTTAGATAGTGTAAAGATTTTAGATTCTCTTGGTCATATGCTGACTATTCTTTGCTCTATTACAACCAAGGTCAAGTTCAGCTAGACGTTCTCATTTACGTTGATTATTTGATAAATTTTGGATCAACTTGTTGATTGGTTAAAGGCTTACATGTATTCTTGTTTTCAACTAAAAGATTGTATGTTTAAATATTTTCTCGACATAAAAGTTGTTTATCATTTAAAACATACCTATCTATCTTCGTGAAAATACATACTCACCATCGTTATTGAAACCGATCATTTCCGGTATAAACCTACACCCATTCCTTTCGAGAGAAAAATGTATTTTGCAAAAGATCATAATCAATTTATATCGGATTCAAAAAAATATCACATACTATTGGTTATCTTATATATCTAAGTATCACTAATCCAGAATTGGATATAGTATTTATTTTGTTCAATTTATGCATCAATCTCATCAAGCTAAGTGGGACGTAGATTTAAGAATTGTTCGCTATGTGAAGGGTAGTCCAAGACATGTCATTTTTATTAGAATTGGGTTCTTCCTTGCGGTTGACATGATGGTGCGTTATTTTTTATTACAGAATTCATTCAATCAAGCAACGTTCTCTCACGGGATAATTTGTTTAATTTGGCCTCTTGTAGATTTTATGGAAAACAAAAAGGTAAATGATTTTGTGATCATTTTCTTCCACATAAACAAAACACGAGGTAATTATAACATCTATTAATCAATTTAAGTGTTTCACATTTATATAGTTGTTTTGTGACAGTAAAGTGATATTACATATTTTCTACGATTCATTATTTTATGAATACACAATATATATATATATATATATATTGAGATCAATTGTTATTAAGTGCATGATCAACTTAAGGCATGGTTGAACTTTTCATAAAATTGGGGGATCCGAGTTTGACTCTTTTGTTGTAATTAAACTCCCCTATTTGTGGGGTATTTATGTTAATTTCTTGCTCAAATAAATTTTTTAAAACTATGTTATCCTCTTAATCGGTTTTTGGTATCTTTCTTGTATATATACATTGTTTGTAACCCCGTTTAAGATTAACACAAAAAACTTATTCTCATATTTTGTGCTCGCAGGAGATAACTCGTTAGAGATTCACCAAACTAACATCTAAAATCAGGTTAAAGTTATGGCTTATAATATAACAAAGAAAAACATATGAACAAAACCGATCAAGAAGGGGAAAATAATCAACCATCTGGATGTTTTATTTCAATCTGTTACATTATGTATATATATATGTGCATATACTAAACAATAATTTAAAATTCTTACAATATTATATTATAAATATTATAACGATATGTAGTTTATAGGGATTTGAAATTTGTTGTACCTGCGAAGGGATAAAAAAAAGAACTTGTCTGATTTGACTTTTGTATTTCCGTATGTTCAGATGATGAAACCAAATCCTACAAAACCAAATACGAATTATTAGTTTTGGAGGAAATAAATGAGAACACTTTTAACACATATGGATAAAGAGGGAGAAAGATATACATGCACGTCGTGTCCAAATTACAATCATATGAAATTCTTATTTTATAATAAATATATAATATTTAACGAAAATATCCTACACGCATTTAACTCCAAATAAATTTTCGAGAAATTACAAAAGCAAAAAAAAAAGGAATATATTTATCATAATATTGCAGTTGCATATATATATATATATAATACTATAATGTGAACAGAAATTAACGAATTAAGTATAGGGATTAAGGTGGAAAATTCGGTTTTGATCCGGTTAACGAGTATAAATCACTACTAGAAATTTAATATTTTCAAACGAAATTTGCGGACTGATCAATCCGTTCGCAAATTTCCTAACGGATTAGGGACGACATAGGGACAGAAAGACAAATCCGTCCGTAATCTGTCTGCAAATTTTCGGAAGGAAAAACAGTCCACAAGGCGTCTATATTTACGGACGGATTGGAGACGAATTCTGTGGATATTGTGGATTAGGGACGGCGTCCAAGATCATCCGCAAATTTGTGGACGGTCAGCACAACATCTGCAAATTTTAAAGACGGTTCAGGGGCTTTTTCGGACGGTTGCGGGGTTACCGTTTGGATTTAGGGATGTCTCGTCGGCAAATATTTGTCTTAGTCCGTAATTCGTCCTTAACCAATCAAGAAATAATCTATTTAACCCCTTATATTTTCATTCGTTTCTCACACACAATTCTCATATATTTCACTACATATCTTGTTATTTTTTATGATTATAATGGCATCATTATCGAAATCGAATATTTTCGTTTCTAGATAATAGATGTACAGAGGAATTGATCCATAAACTCAAGGTGTATCGAAAGAGTTTATAGAAGGCGTTACAAAGTTCATGATGATTGCGACAAATCAACAAGTTTATAAAGAAACCGGTAAGTTGGTTTGTTAATGTGTCAAATGCAAGAATGAAAAATTGTTAATGAGAGAACCGTTTGGAATCATCTTTATTTAAGAGGTTTTACTCCGAATTATTTCATGTGGTTATCTCACGGAGAGAATTTTGCACCACGACCTAATAATGTTGTGGAAGATTTTAGTAGGGGTATTGTACATCATGAAGTGCTTGAGACTTCTCAAGATGTAGAAACGAACCCTTATGTGGAAATGATGAAAAATGTATTCGGTGAAAGAAACAAATGTAAAATATTAAAGAAGATCCGAATGAAGATGCGAAAAGTTTTTTTGAAATGTTAGAAAGTGTTAGGCATTCATTTTATGATGATTGTAGAATGGGTCTTTCACATTTATCCCTATCTGCACATTTGATGAATTTGAAGATTGAAAATAATTTTTCTGAGAATTGCATGGATTCTATATCGCAATTAGTAACAGATTATTTGCCTGAAAATAATAATGCAGTAGAGTCATATTATAAGATAAAGAAGATGATGAGATCATTGGGTTTATTGTCATATCAAAAGATTGATGTTTGTCAAGACAATTGCATGATTTTTTGGAAAGAGACATTGGATTTGAGTAACTGCGGATTTTATGGAAAATATCGGTTTTATTTGACAAAGAATGGAAAAATTGGTTCTTTATCGTCGTATGTGGTATACCAATTATAGATATAATAAAAAGATTGTATCAATCTGAGAAAACCGCAAACAACATGAGATGACATGCTGAGGATTCAAGTCATGAAGGAGAAATGTGTCATCCCTCAGATGGTGAGATGTGGAAACACTTTAACAAGGTATCCCGATTTTGCAGTTGAGAGTCAAAATATTTATTTATGCCTTTGTATAGATGGTTTTAATCCATTTGGAATGTCTGGGAGAAATTATTCATTGTGGCCAGTTATTATGACACCGTACAATTTACCACTTGATATGTGCATGAAAAGGGAGTTTTTGTTCTTAACAATACCGATTTCCGGGACTAATAGTCCGAAAATAATTTTGGATATATTTCTTCAACCACTGATTGAAGAATTGAAAGACTTATGGAAGATTCAAGCGTACGACGTTTCGATGCGACATAATTTTATATTATGAGATTCTCTTATATGGACAATAAATGATTTTCCAACTTATAACATCCTATATGGATGCACAATGCATGGTCGATTGGCTTGTCCTTATTGCATAGGGAAAACAGATGCTTTTCAGTAGAAATATGGATGAAAGACGAGTTGGTTTGATTGTCATATTCGTTTTTTCCTACTAATGATACATTATCGCGCAACAAGAGAAAATTTAAAAGGAATGTAGTTATGAGGAAATATCCTCCTCCAGTTTTGACAAGAGAAAAGATTTTGTATGAACGACTTCTTGCTTTGGGTATTACTAGGATTATAGATTACGGAAGGAACAATCATCTGAGAATTGGTGGTTATGGAATTACTCATAATTGGTAATTTGGTAAAAAAAGAGAACATTTTAGGATATGCAGGATTGGAAAAATCTGAAGCTCGACACAATCTTGATGTCATGCATCATAGAGAAAATTTTTCAATAATATCATCGACACCGTACTGAATGTCACAGGAAAAATGAAAGATAACATTAAATCATGGAAGGATCTAGAAAAGTATTACTCATTGAAGGAGTTACATATAAATGATGACGGTAAAACTCCAGTTCCGATATTAGGATTACCAAATGATGAGAAATATAAATTATTGAAATGGTTGAAGGAAGATGATAACACTGAAAGTATATCAATTTTAGGATAGATTTTAGTGCCACTTTCGCATATATTTTATATAGATTTACATATACGATGTAATTTTGAGTTTCATACACCCGTTTTGTTAGTTTTCAGGTTTTTAGGCGACAAGGCCTAAATGAGCTTTAAAAGACGGATTCCTGAACAAAAC
>CM071861.1:11246730-11281811 GCA_036759665.1 Gynandropsis gynandra
CGCCTCCCTCCTAGCATCGGAACCTCGATCTACCCCTAGATCTACCTTATTGCTTTGCGGTCGCCTCCTTCCTAGCATCGGAACCTCGATCTACCCCTAGATCTACCTTATTGCTTTGCGGTCGCCTCCTTCCTAGCATCGGAACCTCGATCTACCCCTAGATCTAACCTTAGATCATCTACTCCTAGATCTAACCTTAGATCCAAACTTCAGCCGTACCCGACCGGGCGCTACTATACTACCCGATCGGGCACTTTCAATAACTACCCGAGTATCTCACATTTTGCCCTACCCGACCGGGCACTCTTACACTACCCGACTGGGCACCTTCCTACCGCTTCCAAATCTCACACACAACTATGGCTACCTCCTCCGCTGCTGATGCAACTCCGGCTTTCAACGTCAATGATCCTCATGCAACACTTCTCACCGTCAACATGACAAACGTGACGAAGCTCACCTCCTCCAACTATATGATCTGGAGTATTCAGATCCGTGCACTCCTTGAAGGTCATCGGTTGGAGTGTTTTCTCCAAACCGATTCACTTGTTCCCGATGCCACTATCACTGTTAATGGCATCTCAACACCGAATCCAGCGTTTGCGCCCTTCAAACAGCAAGATCGCCTCCTATTCTCGGCCATTCTAGGAGCGATCTCACCACCACTCCAACCGATGATTGCTAGGGTTTCCTCCGTGCGAGAGGCGTGGCTTCTTCTTGCTCGCACATATGGTAAGGCATCAAGGGGGCACATCCTTCAATTGAAGGAACAACTCAAACGAAGCTCCAAAGGATCTCAACCCATCGATGATTATATGCGCACCATCATCAACAAGGCGGATGAATTAGCGCTCCTCGGCAAACCTCTTGATGCGGAAGACTTGTTGCAATATATTCTTGATGGATTGCCGGAGGACTACAAACCAATTGTAGATGCTGTGAATGCCAGAGATAGCATCATTCCTATTGAGGAACTCCATGAGAAACTCCTCAATCATGAAGCAAAGCTACTTCAAGCCGCCCCTTTGCTATTCACGCCGCCCGTAAATGCGCTTGCTGTCAACACTCGTCCGAATCAATCAAATCGTAACCGACAGAATAATCAATGGAATAGAAATGCAAATAGATCGTCATCGGGATATCAAGGTCGCTGTCAACTATGTGGCGTTTTTGGGCATAGTGCTCGCAAGTGTTCACAACTTGCAACTCGGAACTCCACCACCACAACGCCACCACCGTGGGCTTCATCACCACGACCATGGCAACCACGTGCTCACAACACCACTCTCACCAACTATGAACCGGAGTCATGGCTTCTTGACAGCGGCGCCTCTCACCATATCACCTCGGATCTCCAAAATTTATCATTGCATTCCCCGTACAAAGGAGGTGAAGAAGTGGTAATTGGTGATGGATCCTCCTTGCCCATCACACATATTGGTTCACTCTCAATCCCTAACTCAATTGATGATAATTGTTTGCATCTTGATGAAGTTCTATGTGTACCTACTATGAACAAGAATCTGATTTCTATAAGTCAATTGTGTCGGACTAATGAGATTTCCGTGGAATTCTTTGATGATCATTTTCAGGTGAAGGATCTAAAAACGGGGGATCCTATAATTCACGGAAAGGCTAACCATGGTGTCTATGAGTGGCCGAAACCCAACTCCATTCAACCGTCCATTGTGGCTCTTCACAGTGTCAAGTCCACTTTGTCCGAGTGGCATTCACGTTTAGGTCATCCCTCGCTTTCCATTTTAAAGCGTATTGTTTCTACGCATTCCTTACCATTGTCTAAGTCGAGTTTGTCGTCATTATGTAACTCTTGTTCCAGCAATAAAAGCCACAAATTACCGTTTCATGAATCTACAATCTCTACTTCATTTCCCCTTGAAATCATCTTCTCCGATGTTTGGACATCACCAATCATCTCGGTTGATGGTTTCAAGTACTATGTCATCTTTGTTGATCATTTCACTAGATATACATGGCTGTACCCTCTCAAACAAAAATCCCAAGTTCGAGAAACCTTTATCACGTTCAAAGCCCTAGTGGAAAAACAATTCCAAACCGTCATACGTACTCTCTACACCGATAATGGTGGTGAGTACATTGCCCTAGCCTCATTCCTCTCCACTCACGGCATATCCCATTACACCTCCCCTCCTCACACACCTGAACACAATGGCATATCAGAACGTCGTCACCGTCACATTGTTGAAACCGGCCTTTCTCTTTTGTCTCATGCGTCACTACCTCCTTCGTTCTGGTCCTATGCTTTCCCAACCGCGGTTTATCTCATTAACCGCTTACCCACCCCCGTTCTATTGTACGACAGCCCATTCACTAGACTTCTAGGCACCGAACCGAACTATTTTAAGCTTCGGACTTTCGGTTGCCTATGTTATCCATGGCTTCGTCCGTACTCCACACACAAACTTTCGCCTCGTTCAAAGCCTTGTGTCTTCTTAGGTTACTCCGCCACTCAGAGTGCCTACTTGTGTCTTGATCCCACACGTTCACGTATATATGCATCCCGTCATGTAGAGTTTCATGAAACCATCTTTCCGTACTCCAACTACTCTCACTATTTCCTAACCAACGTCTCCAACCCCAATCCACCCGAATATTCATGGACATCACCCGTAAGTGTTGCACCCTCTTACCCTATGCCACACGTATCACCATCACCTTCCGTCACCCCTGTAATGGATCCTTCACCGGAAGTGCAGACTCATACGACTCCACGGGATGACACCATAATGTCCGAACAATTGCCTCCTGAAGTCGCCGCTCCAATAGCTCGAGGTAACACTCATCCAATGCAAACGAGATCTAAAACAAAACGGTTGCAGGCTTCAAGCCCGACCGGGCGACAGGTAAATCGCCCGATCGTGCATCACACCCGAGCGGGTGACCCTTCCACCCGAGTCGTGCAAAGTTTCGGGGATGCTTCAACAACAAATACCCGATCGGGCTCTTCATCTTCACCCGATCGGGCACATCATGCCCGAGCGGGTGACCATTCCACTCGAGTCGTGCAGAGTTTCGGGGCTCATTCAGCAACAACTACCCGATCGGGCTCTCCATCTTCACACGATCGGGCACATTATGCCCGAGCATGTGACACTAATACCCGAGTCGTGCAAAGTTACGGGGATCATTCTACAATGGTAACCCGATCGGGCCCGTCCTCTTCACCCGATCGGGCACTTCTCTCTGACACCGAACCTACAACCGTCTGTCAAGCCCTTAAAGATCCGAGTTGGAGGAAGGCCATGAGTGAGGAATTTGATGCACTTGTTCGTAACGGAACATGGGATCTTGTACCGGCTCAACATGCATCAAATGTGGTTGGATGCAAGTGGATTTATCGTATCAAACGATTACCTGATGGTTCGGTGGATCGCTACAAGGCCAGACTTGTGGCGAAAGGTTTTACACAACGCCCGGGTGTGGACTACTTTGAAACATTCAGTCCCGTAGTTAAACCTGCTACCATTCGACTGATTTTGAGTGTTGCAATTGCAAATGGCTGGAATCTTCGTCAACTAGATGTCAACAATGCATTTCTTCAAGGGCAACTCACGGAAGAGGTATACATGACACAACCTCCAGGTTTTGTTGATCATGATCATCCTCACCACATATGCAAACTCAACAAGGCAATTTATGGTCTCAAACAAGCTCCTCGGGCTTGGTATTCGGAACTTCGGGATTTTCTCCTCGGCCAAGGCTTTGTCAACTCCCTGGCCGACGCATCTTTGTTTATTCTTCACAATCCCGAGGTAACTATATATGTTCTTGTCTATGTGGATGACATTGTGGTCACAGGAAGCAACTCGGGAGCAGTCCAACGCTTCATCATAGTGCTTGGAAACCGCTTCTCCATCAAAGACTTGGGCAATTTATCTTACTTTCTTGGCATTGAAGTAACACGCACAGCCTCTGGATTACTTCTCACTCAACGCAAATATGTTACGGATATCCTCAACAAAGCTCACTTCTCCGAAGCTAAATCAGTCACCACTCCTATGGCCCCTAGCGCACGTCTTACCTTGTCCTCAGGTGACAAGTTAGATGACCCAACCAATTATCGGACTATTGTTGGAAGTCTACAGTATCTCACACTTACAAGACCCGACATAAGCTACGTTGTCAACAAATTATCTCAATACATGCATGCCCCGACAACGGAACATCTTCAAGCGCTCAAAAGGGTCTTACGGTATTTGGTTGGAACACGAGATCGTGGTATCTTCTTCACCGCTGGTAACACTCTCTCCCTACACGCCTTTAGTGATGCAGATTGGGCGGGAGATCGTGATGAGTATACTTCTACGGGGGCATATATTGTCTACCTTGGCAGCCATCCCATCTCTTGGTCTTCCAAGAAACAAAAATTCACCGCTAGATCATCCACGGAAGCGGAATACCGTGCTATTGCTGACACAGCAGCGGAACTTCGATGGATTATGTCCCTACTCACGGAACTAGGTATCTCCACATCCCAACATCCTGTGATTTATTGTGACAACATTGGCGCAACATACTTGAGTGCAAATCCCGTCTTCCACTCTCGCATGAAGCATCTAGCTTTGGATTACTTTTTTGTTCGTCAACAAGTGCAAGGTGGCATCCTCCGAGTCTCTCACGTCAACTCAAAGGATCAACTCGCAGATTTACTCACAAAACCGCTCGCACGTCAACAATTTCTTACACTTTGTGACAAGATCGGCATCACCGAAGGTGCTCCGTCTTGCGGGGGCATATTAGCACAAAGGACATAAATGTAATTTACTCCATTAGGGTTTCATATTATCTTGTATATCTATATCATAACTGATGTAATTCATTTGGAATCAATATACGAAATCACTTTCTACAGAAAAAACTAGTCGAAAGGGTCGGAAGGGTCGCAATGGTCAGAAGGGTCGCAATGGTCGAAAGGGTCGCAATGGTCGGAGGGGTCGCACGGGTCCAACATATTTTGATTTGAGCTGTATTTTCAAAATTTTATTCATATTATTTGTAAATAATTTGTAAATAATAAATTAGTATCGCAGGGGTCTAAGGGTCGTAGAAGGACAAGGGTCGCAGGGGTCCAAGGGTAGAGGAACATTGATTTGAGCTGTATTTTCAAAATTTTATTCATATTATTTGTAAATAATTTGTAAATAATAAATTAGTATCGCAGGGGTCTAAGGGTCGTAGAGGGACAAGGGTCGCAGGGGTCCAAGGGTCGCAGAGGAACAAGGGTCGAAGAGGGACAAGGGTCGCAGGGGTCCAAAGGTCGCAGAGGAACAAGGGTCGCAGAGGGACAAGGGTCGCAGGGTCAAACTGGGTCACTGGGTCGAACTGGGTCGTAAGGTCGTAGGGGTATTTTGGGAATATCAACATTTATAAAGGTATTTTGGAAGTTAAAAATTTTTTCTTTTTCGAGAAGGGTATTTTTGAAGTGTTTTAGCCCTACGAAGGTATTTTTGAAGTTACCCCCTTTCTTTGGATACTATTGATTTTTCTATATGGATATTAGATACTAATAGTAGTTTATATATCTGCAATATATTTTAGGGGTCAAGATCATTAGAAGGATGAGGAAGGAAGAATTCAACACGCAAGTGGGAAATGGCGCAAACATTGCGTCATTATCTACATGATCGATTTATGTCAGTATGTCTATGGGAAAAACACTATGTTTAGAGTATGTTTATTATGTTTTGAAATTTGTTTTAATATAATTTCTATTTTTATGTTGGATAAATGTGCATTCCGAGCAGTATTCTCTAATAATATTTGTTATATTTCTCATAATGATGAATTTGTTTGTGAATGTTAATTTACAATATGGTGTGCATATTTTACCTGATATAAATATTAATATAATTAATATGCATATTTCTTGTCACAAGTGGGAAATAGATGATTGTCCGAATTAAACATTCCTCTTGCATTGTAGGGTCGATCAGATCGAATAAAACGAGATAAACTGGTTGCACCAAGATTGTTATCTCGAACAATATAATTTTGAATCATATGAAACTTGTGAATCTTGTCTTCGAGGGAAATGTTCACATCTCCTTTTATAGGAATTGAAGAAAGAGTCACACAACTCTTAGAATTTGTACATACGGATGCATACAATCGATGATAATTCAGGCTAGAGAAGTGTATTCCTATTTTATCACAATCATTGATAATATGTCACTATATGGATTAGTGTATCTTATGAAACATAAATCTCACTCTTTTGAAATGTTCAAAATATTTACAGCAAAATGGAAAAGCGACCGGGAAAGGTCATGAAGGTGTTGAGATCTAACCGTGGAAGGGAATATCCGAATAATGAATTCACGGATTATCAATAAACAATTAGGATTTTTTTCACAGTTCACTATTGATGGAGCGCCTTCACATATCGATATTTTGAAAAGGAGAAATCAAACCTTACGATCAGTCTTTGGGATACGCTTTAGTTGTGGTTGCATATTTCCTTACTAAATTCCCTACTAAAGTAGTGTCTAGTAATCTATATGACATATGGAGAGGAATAATCCTAATTTGAAACACATAAGAATATATGGTATTGTCAAACTTTCGTAAAAAAAATACAATCGGTAAGCTTGACGTTAGGTTTGATAAGTGTGTGTTTATAGGATATCCCAAGGAAACAATGAGATATTATTTTTGTCATTCCTTTGGGCACAAAGTGTTTGTGGCTAGAGGTGCAACATTTTTGGAAAGAGAGTTATTTAGAGAATAAAACCATGTTAAGGAAATAGTTCTTGTGAGATTTAAGAATTAGTAGAACCAACACAAGCTCAGGAGCATGAGATGCTCATGAGCAATGTTCTTTACATATTTTGAGGTTGAATATGATAATTTCATCTTCAAGAATAGGTTACGAAACCAGTCCAGAAACATGTTGGTTTAGATAGTACACTATGTACAAGCTCCTCTAAGAAATTTCACATTCTTGGCATGCGTTCGATAGGTTTAACCTAATGGTACATATGAATGAGGGATACCATATTAATGATGAACCACTCACTTTTATGGAAAAGATCTAGAACGCTGATTTTGAGAAATTATGAAAAACCATGGAATCTGAGATGAAATCGATGAGGTTAAACAACGTGTGGACATTGGTAGAACCTTCATAGAATTCTAGACCAATCAGTTATAAATGAGTTCATGAGAAAATGACTGAAGCATATGGAAATGTGGAGACCTATAAAGCATATCTAATTGTGAAGGGTTATAGTCTATGGGAAGACATTGCCTATGAAAAACGTTCTTCCGTGAGAAAATGCTCAACTCTATTCAGATTCTACTTGTGATAGTGGAGTATGAGATATGAAAAATAGATGTGAAAACATTTTTTTTAATAGAGAGCTCTAAAAAGAGTCTATGACTCAGCCTGCGAGTATCATCCATGGATAGTATACAAGGTATAAAGGTCCATTTATGAATTTAAACAACCTTCTTGTAGTTGGAACCTTCGGTTTAATAAGGTAGTTTAAAAGTTCAACTTTGTTAGATGCAAAGAAGAGCTTTGGGTGTAAAAGGAGATTAGTGGGAATATAGATGATATATTTCTAATAGGAAATTATGTATTGTTATTACAAGGATCCAATAGGCTTTTGAGACTCTTCAAGTCTGTATACATTATTACAATCATGAGACCATATATAACATAGTAAATTCCTAGACCGTTATCTCTCGATAGACACTAGAATTTCTATCTCTCATGAGGATTATTTTAAGACACATGATGAGAGAGAACACATAAATAGAATTTCGTATGCAACTTTAGTGGGATCAATCATGTATACCATGATGTGTACACCACCTGATGTGGCATTCACCCTAAGTGTAGCGAGTAGGTATCGGATGGATCCTGATGAAGACTACTAAAAATTGGAGAAGTTTATTATTAAGTATTTGAGAAGCGATAAAACACAATTCAATATATATGAAGACTCTATTTTGGAGTTAGAGAAATTTACCGATGCAAGTTTTGCATCGGATAAGGATGACAACAAATATATGTCAGGCTTTTTTGTTGTTTGAATGGTGGAGAGATCAGGTGAAAACTTCAAAACATGCTATTTTAACCAAGTCGGTTATGGAAGTAGAATATATCAATGTATTTGAGGCAACAAAGTGGTATGGATAAGAAAATTCATTAGCGAAATTGGTGTGGTATCTTCAATTAAGAAACTCTATACATTATTATATGATAATACTATAATGATAGCATAGGAAAAAGAATCGAGGTTTCATCAAAGATCGAAGCATAGTCTCCGAAAGTACCATTTGATATAGAGATAATTGAACATGGGGATGTCCAAATTCAGAAGGTAGACATGAAAGAAAATGAGACTAATCCACTCACAAAGGCGCTTGGTTCAAAGGAGATTTACGAATAGCTGAGGATATGATTAATAAATGTGACGTATTAGAACTAACTCTAGTTAAATTATTTGGATATAGTATACTACCATGTAATTATTGAACATTTTGGTTATAATAAGATGGTATTTATATATGATATAATTGTTTGAGTATATATATGCATTGCATATGAGATATGCAGTATTCCATAATTAATATTAGAAACTAGTCATCATGATATGGATCATGATAAATAGATAGAAATTTTGGTATATATTGATCAAAATATGTTTTTTGATCGTGGAAAGAATTACAAGACTTTAGCCATCCATATAGATCAACAAACATGTGACGATTTTCATCGGAGTGACGTTAATAGATCTATTTTACTAAGTTATATGTAAGGATGATACATACGAGGATGTGATCAGTGAACTTAACTAAATGAGATTTTCTAGTGGTTAAGTTACCACTAATCTATCAATATGATTTCGCGAAAAGGATCTGAATGTTACATTTTTCTTAGACCTGATATTAACAATGTAATCAACAAGTTGTTTGTCATTCATTGATTGTGGGTACCATGTGCTGTAGAGTGCTTGTTGGAAGAATATTAGGAATGATCAGGGGATCATGTAATTGATGTTTGTTAAGATGTATTCTGTCAACTCTGAAAAAAGAGTTTGAGATCTATGTTGTCATTGATCTAACAAATCATTAAGTCTTTTGCCAAAGCGGTAGAATGATAAGAGAAAAAGATTTCTCGAGTTTATTTGACCGTCAATTATGATGAAGATAAAACATAGTTGATAATCTAATAGGGTTTGATATTCAAACCTTTCCTGTAAGATTACCGAAGAAGGACGAACACTACAAGAAAATCAGGTTTTAGGGACTGAAAAATCCGTCCCTAATCCGTCCCTAAACCTGTTTAAGGACGGACCAGGGACGACCAACGGTAGTCCCCAATCGCGCGTCTCCAAATGCTATCCGTCCCCAATCCGTCCCCAATAAGGGACGGAAAACTTAGTCCCCAATCCTTAAAAAACAAAACTAGGGACGGGCAACATCCGTCGTCCCTAAATTTAGGGACGGGCAAGTCGTCTCTAAATTTAGGGACGGGCAAGCAGTCTCTAAATTTAGTCATGTCCCTAAATTTAGGGACGTGCAACATTTGTCGTCTCTAAATTTAGAGACGGCTGTTGCCCGTCCCTAATTTTTTTAAAAAAAAAATTTAAAAATAAGTTCGATTACATTAAAAGATAAAAATTAGTACATAACAATAATTACAAAGCATACATATAACCAACATTTTTAATCCTAAGCCGTTTCGATTAGTCGTGATCGGAACCACTATTTTGAACTGCATCCCAATCGATGTTAGGCATTTGCGCTTTCATCATGCGCAGAAGTTTATCCATACATCTATCTGATCGTTCAGCATGCTTTCTTGATAGTTCAGCCTCCTTTCTTTATAGTTCAACCTCCTTTAGTGCTTGTTCAACGCGCATGTCGGATTCTTGGAACCTTTCGGATATTTGATGCCGGAGCTCGTAATCCGATACTTTTTCTTTACCTTTGGATGAAGTTGAATGTTTTGAGGGATTGGGGACGATTTGTTTTCGGTCTCTAAAATTTGGAGACGGACCACTGAATCCGTCTCCAAGTTTATAGACGGGCATTTGCCGTCTCCAAATTTGGAGACGGCTGACCTACCCGTCCCTAAATTTGGAGACGGGCAACTGTCGTCTTCTCTCGGGGGAATTTGCGATACTCGCTCCGCTGCCATGTTTTCAATTTCATCGTGAAGGCTTTTCGCCTTAGGATCCATCCACGAACCATCTGTCTTCTTAACGTGTGCACGTTCCAACAATTCTAAATACGATGGTTCGGATCCCTTCTCTTTCGCCTGAAAAAAATAAAAAAGACATAGTTTAATGAAATGTTAATTTTATATAAATGCATAAAAATTGAATAAAGCTTACCAGATCTTTGTATACTTCCGCAAAAGAACGAGATCCTGCCGTGTGTACGCTTATCCCGTATCCTTCTCTATCAGAACGCTGGGATTTACTTGCTCGCTCGCTCTTTGCCTTAAATTCTGGGGAATCCCAATATGTGCACATCTGATCCCAAATATCTTTCGTCATCCATTTGGGTTTCCTTTTGTCATTCGGTTTTCCCGACATTTACCTACGATAGACTTGAGACGCTTTGCCGCATTTCTTTTAAATTCGGACTTTACTAGTCCGGTAAGGGCGGGATTCCAATATAATTTTTGCTAAAATAATAATAAGCTTATTATATTTAAATTGTAATTTAAATTATTTGATAAAATTAAAAATTGTTTAAAACATACCACAAATGATTTCCACCATCGTTGCTTAATATCTGGATCGGTACGTGTCCAATTGTAACACGGCCGATCATAATCAGCTGTTATGTGAAGATTAAGTTGATTATATCCAAACCTACAAATCAAAATGAAAGATAAATTAACATTTAGTTAACTATTTATAATTGAGATTTGAAATTGAGTATACGTACCATAGTCCGCCGCTTCCTCGATCAGGGTCTATAAGAGGAAACTTGCGTCGTTCTTCATCCATTGCTAAAAATTTTTCCACTGTTGGTTCCTCGTATATATTCGGATCGTGATGCAGTACTTGATCGGGTGGTAGTTGCACTTGCGGATAATATGGCATATATTGCCCCGATTGTGTCGGTCCCCAAATTTCGTCCCTAATCTTGAATTTTCTAGTAATAGAGAGGAAATATTGCATTGTCTTTCACCGTGGAATACATGATGTTTATTCACGCTATTCGGTTGTTGAAAAATGTTGTTAAATGCAAACATCGATTAGATTATTAGTGTAACTAATAGACTACCAATTTAACGTTTACAGTGAATCTTGGATTCGGTATGGATCATATGTGGAGATTCCTTATCATCAAAACTAAATTCATAATGTCTTAAATCCGCTAATAGTTAGTGGATTAATATCCGTATTTATTTTGATTAAGAAATAAAAACTCAAAAACCAAAAACTTAAAAGCAAACAATATCTTATATTTGGTTTGTTAAAAACATTTCCACCACCAAACAAACCTCGGCATTTATCTAGTCTTACCTGGAAATGGTTAAATAATTTTTATTTTGATTTCTAAACATCATTTCACACCTATGTAAATAATTGATATTTTTCAATTTATCTATCTATATTTTAAATTTCCATTAATTGTTTCAACCATTTGTATATAGATATTGGTCTTTAATACATTTCCACTGGTCAAAATTATTTGAAAATCTCTATTATGCATTCTAGATAATTCGAACCTAAATGATTTTTTTGGTGTTGTGTTTTAAAAAATATTATAAAAATAGATTTTAAAAACTATCATTGAATCTTTAAATAAAATGCAATATTTTTTGTATACCATCCAAAATCCTAAAAAAGCAATTGTCGAGATAGTGTTGAAATTTGAAAAACTATTAAAGCATACAAAATACCTACACGAGTGAGAAAAAAAAAATGTATAATATACATATTATTTGGGATCCATAGACTAGAATAAGTCTACAATTAAGATATTATTGTTGTGGTTCCTTAATTATTTGAAACTCTCTATTGAATTTAACTATTATAAAGAGAACACACTGGATCTGGATTAATATTATATATATATATTCAAATATAAAATCAATAATCATTATTCTAATAAAATAAATAATAAAATGACATAAATTTAAAACTTGACAAACTTCATATGCATATGGAATAAAATGATATTTTGCAAAATTTACCTTTTATAATAATACTCGGGGAAAAAATAAAAGATGAACCGAATATCGGACTATGCGGGCCCACCATATCATTCCCACGTGCCAAACCCACAAACCTCGCCGCTCGATTTTTTTCTAATACAAATAAAATGTATTAATTGGAGAGAGAAAAAACGAGCTGTAGAGTTGACGCGTGTACAGTGATAGATGGGACCCACATTTTTATTTTATTTTATATTGGCCCCACTATTTTTGGCCAACCCCTCCCTCTCTTATATATTTCCAAAAAAACACATATTTTTGAAAAATTGAATTACTTTGGCGAAGAAGATTCGTTCTACCACGCGTGGCCCCCACCACCCAATCAAAACTCTTCCCGCTTTTTCAAAATCTATGTAGGGGCTGTGACGTTCCACGAATCACTGGGTCCCACGTGTCCCCCCAAGTCAAGAAAGCAGCCAATCACTCTCTTCTTGTATTTTTCACGACTCTTTTTGCATTTCTCTTCGTCCCTGGAAAATAACTCGAAATATTTTTTTCGATAAATAAAATAATTTCTCCACAAATAATCTATTTATGCTAATAATGCAATTAGACCAATCTGGAACATAATATAAAAATCTAATCCAACTATTCACGGAATAACTATATGTTTATTAACTAATATAAATACAACATGTGGTAAAATGGTAATTTGGAAATCTAAACGAATTTGTCTATCAACAATCATTTTCTTTTTCTTTATAATGTTGAAGAAAATTTATAATCTTACAATTAATATATATCTTTATTACAATTTCTGATTTCGATTATTTTTAAAAATTAGAATTCAAAATAAGATATAAACACAGTTTATCCGTTACTAATTAAACTAACCCATAAAATGAATCGTTTCCCTGATTAAAAAAAACGAATCCTTTTCTTTTGTCGCATTTTTTATATTCTCGGGGTAAAATTGGAACGAAATTCTAGTTGCATGGATTTGGTTCTCTTACCAAATAGACAGATTATATTTATTTCCAAAAACTTTATTTTATATATATATACCTTGATTGGGTGATCGTGTTTTGGTTCTTAATGCCATAGATATGTGTATCTCCAACTTTTGTCTTTGTCGGTTCCGTTTGGTTAACACGTGTCGCTATCTCGTACACTCGACGTTGTCCCTTATTTTCGGCCCCCAATGTTCAGGTAAATTACAGTGTTACGCATTTCTTCACAACGGTTGGATTGGTTTGGATCCGATGGCTGAAGATTGATCATGGAATGAACTCGCGCGCGTGAGATTGAGTTGCGTGTTTGGCGCGGGGAATGGCGTATTATGACGTACGTGGTTTTGGACGACAAGAAGTCCCACCAGGGCAAGACCAAACGAATAGTTCCCAACACCCTCACGCGCCTTCTCTAATTTTTGTTTCTTACAATAAAAACAAGTGTCATTGGCGATATATGCCATTCCAAAAAAAAATATTTTAATTTGATTTATTTTTAATTTTTGTACTTTAAACAATTAATATTTTAAAATTTTAACTCGAATTCTATTCTTTTCGAACTATTAAAATTCTAGAAAAAATTATTTATTAACGAAATATTAAAATTCATAATTCTTTTATATTTCAGAATTTATGTAGTGAATTTATATACATAATTTATATTATAACAAACATATGTCGATAAAGTAAATTTTTTTATAGCATGTATAAATATTACTTACACATATATAGTGTAAATTATATATACGTGAGTATAAATTTTTTAATATAAATGAAGTTTATAGTTTAATAAATTTGTATCTTCTTTGGAGATATTTACAAAAACAAAAAATAAATATAAAAAATAAAATGAATTAGTTATGATATATATATATAGAAGTTAATAAAATTAAATTAAATAATTTTAGACGGTAAATTTTATCTCGATTATTTTTTGCTATTTACCATCGTCAATATCTTTGCCAAATTAAGCAATTTTTTTTATCCCATCTCCCTCATTATATGAAATTTTGTTTTCATTGAAGGATCCATTGGAGAACATGTGCAATGATGTTTTCATTGGTTAGTTCGATTGGCGTTACAAGGGTTCTTCAATGACGATTAGAGGATTGATTGATATAATAGGACATGTACGTTTATCAAATATTTTGCATTCAATATAAACATTTAACTTATGCATTGAAATTACGTTATAAAAATGTCTTGGTAATGTTTTATGTTTGACTCATAATTTCGAATATTATTCGACAATTTATAAGCGATATATAGTACACAAAATCCTAATAATAATGCTGGAGAGTATAATCATTGAAGTTCTTTCGTTTAATACATGACACAAATCCATCATAAAAGAACACAAATCCATCATAAAAGAACACAATATTTGAAGTGTTAATGTTTGAATTTTTTCATATATTTAAGAAGGTTATTTTTGTATTTATTTCAGGTTGTTGAGAGTATTGGAAAATTGATTGAAAGATTGTTGTGAATCTATGTAAATTGACATGGACAAAAAACAAAAACTTAATGTGCTCTAGAGTTATAGGCAACTTTGGAGACAATAATGAGATAAAATCTAAAAAAAGGTTGTTCTTTGATTCTCGGCAAGTATAGTTGGACATATTAAAATCTCATAAGGATTGTTACTAGAATCTAAACAAGTGTAGTAGAAAGCTTTCGCTATAAAAGAATGACCGTGATAGTTTGGAAGGGTAATAAAAAATTGAGTGAAAATGTGAGATATATTCTTAAAGACAAAAGACTTTTAGATAGTTGTTTGTCTATTTTTTAACTTAGGTTTTATATTCATGGTCTAACTTATTAGGAGTAAACTACGATATTCTCGAGGGATTATAATATTATACCAATGTACTCGAACAGTTATGCATGAATAAGGAAACAATTGTTTAGTGAAACAATGAGTATTGTTCAATATTTCCACTATATTTATATTTCTCTCAATTAGTATCAGAGTTTGTCAACAAACCTAGACATCTTCTCCGGTTTTTGGTGTGAGATCCATAGAGCACAATGACAGATTTACCCCCAATGAAATTACATTTTAAATTTGCTATTGGTAAGGCAATATGGAGGCTCCCACGTATATGTACTTATTCAGGACTAATCATGTCCGAAGCATCCAACTAGGACTATTAGAACGTGAATATACAAAAAACCATACAAGAAGAATTAGTGAAGATGCATGTGTGAAGTCTCTTTTCATCAATCTAACTTTCTAGCGCTCAACCTCGCCATTGCTATGAAATTTGACCTTATAGATTCACTTGGAGCCGACTAATTTCTTTCTCTTAGGGAGTTCAATTAAAGCCTAAGTTTTATTCTTTTTAAGTAATTTGCTTTTCTCCTCTATAGATTTTTTCGTGTTGTGATGAATCGAGCTTTTTTATATGAAGTGGGTTTCTCAAAGCTATCAATTTGCATCACATATACTTGATGCTCATTAGGTAGGCTAGTCAAATCGAAAAAATGTTAAACATGATAAGTAATGGTAGATTTAGATTAATTAATAAAAGAGATTTTTACTTATCACTACGTCTGAGTCTATTTATTGGTGGATCAAAGAAGTGCTAGGTGCTTTCAGCTTCCTCGGTTCCTCTTCTCTTTCTTGTTCTATCATACTCCCTTGATTTGCTGTAGTTTGATTTACTTAAGTGATGGCTTCAAATCCTGTTGTGGTCTGAGTGTTTCGTTATTGTCAACTTGAAGTTGATTTATAATACACCTTAAGGAACTAGACACATTATGTGAGTGGATCATACTCTCAAGTTTATTCCAATTATTTTGTAAATAAAAGCTTTGAATTTCATTGAATTTGACTTTTCTTAATACATGTATCCGATGAGTCCCAAGATGGTAACATTTGAAGACGAGTAGTGAACAAAGATACACTTTATGCTTTTGGTCTCTAGTTTGATTCGTAAGGCTTCATTTACAAACACATAGCAAAAAACACCTACATACTTAAGGTAATCGAGATCGTTTAAGCATTTAAGCATTTTATCCGAAGCATGTTGATGAGATGACATCTTGTTATGATGATATATTTACAAAATTGGATGGGCATGTGTCTCTAAAACATAATGGTGTGTGTAACTCCCATTAGATGCCTATTTTTACGCTCGATCACTCCATTTTTTTATGGAGTATATGGACATGATGTTTCGTGCACAATGTCTTGATACTACATGAATGTTTGGAGCTGATTGCTCATGTACTGTCTGTAGATTTTATAAACTAAAGATGATTCAGTGGAAGCAAGTTTAGAAAGATTGAGAAAAGATCGAGAGATTGAGAGCGAGCGAAAGATCGAGAGATATAGAGAGAATAAGATTAACTATTCTCTTATGTTTTGCTTTAGATACAAAGATACATATTTATACAACAATCCTAACAACTAAAAAAGAGAAAAATAAGGAAAATAAAAGTACAAATACAAAGGACAAGTTTAGATGTAACATGCATGAGCTGGAGCGGTCAACTAGACATAGGAGAGCGCGAAGCTCATAAATTGGCTTTGACCGGGCATTTAGAGCGGGACACGTGACACGAAATAGGACATGCTACTGAACGAAGAGAATGAGACGTGGAACGTGGAACGACCAAGAGAGCGAGACATGGTTTTTCTTCATATACTTAACATTCTCCCTCAAGCTTAGGCGTTCAAAAGCAACATAAGTGGAGCCTCATTAAAACCTTTTCGGGGAAAACCCAATTGGAACAAAAATCCGACAAAGGAAAAAGAGTACAACAAATTATGAGCTCGATGGACGATCGACTAAGCTTGAATTCAATGCATTGGGACTGAAGATATCTATAAGGCCAATCCGATAATGGAGATCTTTGCATACTTTACACTTATGGCTTAGGTGAAGACATCGGCCAACTGATCTAAGCTTCTTGTGTATATGCATTCAATGAGGCCATTTTTGAGCTTCTCTCAACAAAATGATAGTCAACTTCATGTTTTGTTCTTTTGTGGAACACCGAGTTGGAGGCAATGTGAATTGCCGCCTGATTGTTGCAATAAAGCATCGTGGCCTACGAGGGTTTCAGGCCAAGATCTTTGAGGAGATCCCGGATCTAAACAAGCTCACATGTTTTATTTTCCATAGCTCGGTACTCGGCCTCAGCGCTGGAACGAGAGATCATCAATTGCTTTTTGCTTCTCCAACTGACGAGGTTTTCCCCGACAAAGGTACAGAACCCCGTCGTTGATTTCCGGTCTTTGCGTTCATCGGTCCAATCTGCGTCACAGTATCCAATTAGACTAGTATCGTTAATTTTACTCATTAGACTACCTTTTTCTGGAGCGTTCTTGATGTATCAGATGATGCGATCCACCATTTTCCGATATTATTCCTTCAGAGCATGCATATGCTGGTTAACCTGATTCACAACATAACACAAGTCAGGTCTTGTTATCGTGAGGTATATTAGCTTACCAAAAAGTCCTTGTATTTTTCTTTGATGGGGGGTCTTGGCCGGTTTAGATCCGAGTTTACCTGTTTCATTCAAAAGATCTAAAGTATATTTTCGTTGAGAAAGAAATAGATTATCTTTAGATCTAGTTACTTCAATTCCAAGAAAGTGCTTAAGTTCACCTAGATCCTTTATATCAAAATTTTCTTTAGAAAACGTTTAAAACTTTTTATTACTTTATTATCATCACCTGTTATGATTATATCATCAACATAAACTAAGAGAATGATGATACCAGATTTGTTTCGAATAATGAACATGGAATGATCAGCCTCACTTCTCTTAAAACCATACATTCAAACAAAATCATAGAGCCTAGTGTACCACACTCGTGGGGACTGTTTAAGTCCATAGAGAGCTCCCTTTAGTTTGCATACAATTCCTTTTTTGGTTTGGAGACCTAGGGGAGGTTTCATATAGATATCTTCCTTCACTTTCCCTTGAAGGAAAGCGTTATTAACATCCATCTACCACAAACTCCAACTAAGGTTAATAGCAACAAAAAAAATGTTAACAGAATGAAGTTTAACAACAGGGGCAAAAGTCTCAGTATAATCTTCTCCATACTTCTGACTATACCCTTGCACTACAAGGCGAGCCTTGTAATGTTCTACCTCACCATTACTCTTATATTTGATTTTTTATACCCATTTGCTTCCTATGAGCTTCTTTTCTTTAGGAAGAGGGAAAAGGTCCCATGTTTTATTCTTTTCTAAAGTTGCTAGCTTATCAGCCATGGATTCCTCCTATTCTAGCTTCCCTTCAGCTTCTTTATAGGTTTGTGGCTCAATATCCCTATCAATTTTACTAAGAAAAGCTTTTTGATCAATAGAGATAAATGCTAAAGAGCAAAAGTTTTGAATAGGGGTGTTAGGTTGCCACGCCATTGAAATAGGGTGTTTGGTTGCCACGCCATTGAATAGGATTGTGAATCCAATACGAGATTGGTCATCTTATTCTAGTGCTTCTCCAAGATACTATCTCGTTTAGAATCCTTCCTTCGACTTCATCAACATCATGATCCTCATTTTCGTTATGATCATGGCTTTGTTCTTCGTTCTCATGATTTGAGGCCCTAGTTTCCTCATGATTTTGCTCAGAAGGTATGATCTCAACATGAGTTTCCTTTTCTTCATTTTCTGAGATTTTTTGATCATTTTGGTCTTCATTACGCTCAGGTAAACCTATATCATTTGATTCTGAGATTCCTTTAATCTCTTCCCAGGTGATTTTATCATGAAAGTTCTTGTCTTCGAGGAACAAAACATCTCGAGACACCATTACATGTTGAGTTTTTGGATTGAAACACTTGTAGCCTTTTTGATTTACTGACTATCCGATGAACATGGCTTTAGTGCTCTTTGGTTCCAACTTGTTTCGCTGTGAATCAGGAACAAGAACAAAACACACACAACCAAAAGTTCTAAAGTACTCAAGATCAGGTTTTGTGGAGTTTAATACCTCATAAGGTGATTTGTCCTTTAGAACCTTTGTTGGAATTCTATTAATGATGTGACATGCGGTCATGACCGCATCGGACCAAAACCTTTAAGGAACATCTCGATCGAACATGATAGTTCTCAAGACTTCCATTAGGTGCATGTTCTTCCTCTCGACCACTCTGTTTTATTGCGGAGTATAGGGACATGAGGTTTTGTATGTAATGCCTTGTTCTTCAAGGTACCTGCGAAACTGAAGACTAGTATACTCTCCACCATTGTAAGTCCTTAGACATTTTATTTTTTAGCATCATATTGAGTTAAAACATTCATATGAAACTTCACAAACGCATTATAAACACAACTCTTAGACGGGAGAGTATAAAGCCATGTAAACTTTGATTTTTCATCGATGAATGTTACAAAATATTTATTTTGATCACGAGAAACACATGGAGCTGTCCAAACATCTGAATGGATCACCTCAAAATAGTTTTCATAAACCAAAACAGAGTTTGGAAAAACTTGTTTTACGTGCTTTCCTAAGATGCAAGCTTCACATGCTTCATGTTTATCTTTAAGATCAGGAAAAATGATACTTAGAACTTTGCTATGAGGGTGTCCAAGTCTCGCAGGCCACATAGAAACTTTATTAATATTTGAATTTGATAGAAACACAGACTTAGGGCCACAATACATAAATTCGAGAACATAAAGACCATTAAGGAGCTTCCATTTGCCGATTATTTGTTTGCTTTCAATATCCTGCATCCAAAATGAGTTGGAATCGAAACAAACATAGCAATTAAGTTCTTTTGCAAGCTTTTGGACATCGATAAGATTATTAGAAAATTTGGAACAAATAGAGCCCTTGTATCATGACCGAAAAACTTAAGCTTCCATGTTCCTTTAATTGGAACACTCTCCCCATTCGCAATAGAAATAGAGCCACTATGAGGTTTTATATCTTTAAGAAAGTTATGATTTTTATCATATGATTTGTAGCTCTAGAATCTATTATAATATGGTTTCGAAAAATAGAGAAAGCACAGATAACATTACTTCCCTCTTCATCAGCTTTTTTTGTTTGATACCCTGCCTTAATCATTTGAAAAAATTCCTCGAAGTCTGCCTTAGTGACAAACTCGGACTCATAGGCCATATTAGTCTTACCTTTATCGGCATGGCTTCTGTTCTTCAAATGGGGTGAATGATCCAACAACGATCCTTTGTATGACCTTTCATTTTGCAATACTCACAAGAGAACTTCTTTTTTAAAGGCTTGATAGTAATGGCTTGTCTAGAGGTGCTTTTGGAGATAATAGCTTCCTCGGTCATTCCTTTAAAGAGACGGTTTCCCCCTTCCCCCATTTTAATCATCATTCAAACTTCGTTAAACATGGGAAACTCATTTTGGTGAAGTATGTGATGAATAAGGTCGTTGTATTTGTCGTCGAGGGAGAATAAAAGGAAAAAGACCTGATCCTAGTTTGCTCTGTGAGCTATTTCCATAGGATCCGCAGTATGTGGCCTTAGATAATCGAGTTCTGACCATAATTCCTTAAAATCACCCAAAGCTTGGTTAAAAGGCTTTCTTAGATTATTAAGGGCTTTTTTACTTCATACACACGGTTAAGATTGGATTAGTTGCCAAAAACTTGTTTCAGCTCATCCCAACACTCTTTAGGAGACTCTATGTGCCCATATATATGAAGTATATAAGATTCGAGGGAATTTTGTAAAATAACCAAGGCAGTGAGCTTATTTTGTTCCCATTTTTCTGATGCGGCATTTGAATCGACAAATTTCACATCCAATCCTGTCACGAAAACCCAAAGACCTCGCATGCCAAGATTGGCCTTAGCAATCTTCGTCTAGATGGAATAATTGTTTCCATTGAACGAGATTGAGATGCTTTTGGTTGAGTCCATGACGAGAGATCCGCGAAAACAAAAGGAAACAAAAACAGAGAGATTAAAAAGGTTTGATCAAAAAGAACTTTTAAAAGAGATTAGATTTCAAAAGGAACAAAATCGATCAACGATTTTCCGAGATTCGATCACCGCTCTGATACCAAGTAGATTTTGTAAACTAAAGATGATTCAGCAGAAGAAATTTTAGAAAGATTGAAAAACGATCTAAAAATTGAGAGAGATTGAGAGTGAGCGAAAGATCAAGAGATTTAGAAAGAATAAGATTAACTATTCTCTTATATTTTGCTTTAGATTAAAAGGTACATATTTATACAACAATCCTAACAACTAAATGAAGAAAAAAACAAGGAAAATACAAATTCAAATGCAAAACACAGGTTTAAATGTAACATGCATGAGTTAGAGCGGTTAACTAGGCATAGGAGAGTGCGGAGCTCATAAATTGGCTTTGACCGGATGTTTAGAGCGGGACACGGGACGTGGAACGGGAGCGGGACTGAGTGAAGAGAGCGGGATATGGAACGAGATGCAAAACGTGGAACGACCAAGAGAGTGGGACATGGTTTTTCGTCATATACTTAACACTCATCTCCATTGTCTGACGTGAGACACTTAATTCTAGCATAGAATTGTGTTGCAATATAATTATATTTTTAAATTTCATCAAAAACATCACTTTTGGTTGTTTAGAAATAAACTCATATGTATTTTGATTTCTCATCTATAAAGGTAACAAAATATTTCCTAAAGTTTAATCTAGGTGATGTCCAAACGTATGAGTGAATTTAATCTAAAAGTTGTCATATTTTTTTAGATTCGAGAAAAACAATCGTAAAGTGCTTTTCTGGTATGCAGACATCACATGTTTCAAGATTATATTTGATATTAGGTAAAAAAATTTGGAATGCTTCATAATGTGGATGACCTAAAATCATTCTTATGTGATCATTCTCCAACGATATTCTTTGTCTCAATATCATGAATCCAAAACTTGTTAGATTTAGAACAACACACACAATTTAAATCTTGAGATATTTTTCTAACACATAATAAGTTATTTTGATTAAGAATCCCAAGGTCTTTTCTTCCTTTTATTGTTATATTACTTTCATTTGAAATTTTTACGTTTCCTGAATAAGGTTGTACATTCTGAATTAAGTTGAAGTTATGTATCATGTGACTCGTAGCTCCGAAATCGAATATAATGTGATTATTATATTTAGAAAGTGTGGTGGTGTTAACCTTGATCAATTTGTTTACCCATTCCATGACCAATGAGAAGTTTGATTTCTTCTATGTCAACCTCCGTTGCCTAGATGGATTCTTCAGTGTAGTGAGATGCCTCACGAGTCTTAGTTTGCTTGAGATGGGGATTGAGCAACCAACACTTCTTCTTAATGTGAACCATCTTCTTGCAATGCTCACACTAGAAAACTTTGTGCCCAGGCCTTAGATTGGATTTATTGTAGTGAGCTGCTTTCAGAGAACCTCAATGGAAAAGCGTAATGGTCCTTCCTTTTTTTATATTTTCATGCAAATTTAATTAAATGGTAGAATAGGTTTGTGACAAAGGATATAATTGATTACTCTAGGGTAGGAGTTATCCAAAGTTTGAAGTAACTCGAACACCTAATATTGTTTATCTCTGTCGACAATTTCCTTTGGATCAGTGGTGAGAGAACAAAACCACTGAACTATCATCTAAGATCTTTTAAGTCCCTAACATGATGGTTGATAACACGTAGTGTAGGTTAGTTTTAGGCTACACAATTAGATCATCTCTATGTAATTTGCATAGCACGAGTTCCTCAAAACTGACACGAATTAGTCCACTATCCAGTCTTTTTGTTTCTTTTCATGTTTCAAGTCGAAAGAGCCTAATCAAGCTTAATGGCACTGATTTCTGTAGTTAACCATGCATCCTTGGCGTTACTACCCACTCGGAGCAGATTCAGGCCAAAGAACCGCATGGAATATTTGAGCATCGAGTGAAAGGAAAAAAACATGAAGTTAATCCATCCCGCTCATGCTCATAGAAGGTCCCCGCTCGGGTTGTACCCCTCAAAAGATTCAGCCCAACTCAGGATGCCTCTTACCCCCGATTGTGCTGCATGTGAAGCCACAAATCTGCGTGTGTTGTCATTTTAGTCCGCACGGGCTATGCCTTCAGAAGATTCTACCCGCCTCAGTGATTGATCAAACCCGATCGGGTTGCCTCGAAGACGAAGAGCACGAGTAGGTCCTCCATTTAGCTCGCATAGGTTGGGTGTCGTAACAGAAACCCTAGAAGAGTTCAAACGAAAGAAAAGACTAAAAAGGATGCCCCAATTAATAGAGGAGCGGCACAGATCCCTAGGGAGATGAAAAATAGATAGATGAAGCTAAGGAGAAGGAGGAGAATGAAGAAGACAACATCGAAACACCGATGACGAGATGGGAAGTTCGAGATATCGTATTCCTTACTTTTTTTCATGTCTAGCGTTATTTTTTCTTGTTTTGTATTAAAACCCATGAATGAGTAAGTTTATAGCTATGGGTTAGGGACACCGTTTTTTAAGGGATGCTTGTGGTTATGCGTTAATGCTTAGATATTTTAAAGGTTTCTTGTATTTCCATTCTACAATCAATGCAATGAATGTTCTATACTTGTGTTGTTTGCTCAGTAATTTAGGATTTCATATTTAACTGGGAGGTTAGATTATGAATCTGGAACCATGATTGTTGATTGAGTTCGATTGATGAGAATCTGATCGGTCAGTTAATCAACTCAAGAATTAGGATTGCATGCTTAATGCTACCGTAATTACGTGTTTATCACTGATGGGAGGTAGGATTACATGTTACTTTGGTTAGAGGGTTTAGATGTCGAGAGAATCATTCTCTACTTATGAGCATGAATTTCCCGTTATCAAGATAATTTGATTGGTTTGTGATCTTTTGTTGGCTGTATCCTTGAAATTCCCATAACCCGAAACCCATAGTGTTCTTAACTAGCAAGTCTTTCGCGTGTCATTATTGCTTTCATAATTCGTTTAGCATTCTCATATTTTACCCCATATTATCATCACTTTCATCTGTCTTAGTTTGGTTATATTCTTAGCGTAGGTTGCATTAGTCCCTAGAGTACGACCCTGGTATTACACTGATCCGTATTCTTGCGGTAAATGAGTATTAGGCATTTTATTTGCTTAATAATTTGCACATCAAGTTTTGGCGCCATTTCCGGGGATTAATTACGGTCTATATTAGGAATTTGCTAGATTAAGATTTATTCCTTTCCGGAGTCTTAGTTATTTTTCTGCATTTTTCTTTCCTTTTTCTCGAGTCTTCCTTACCTACATCAGATTTATACATTGTCTTTGGCTGCTTGTCTATTCTAGTGCATGTACAATTGTATGAGATGCTCCATACGAAAGATACTCATATACGATCCCGAGATTGAAAGAACAACATGGGATCTGTGCAAAAAGAGGAGAATTAGATCTTTAGATTCTAAAAACGAAAGAGACAGAGAGAGCATAACAGAAGCACATGGTCCGGAAGAGGTAGAAATTTGGAGTGCAAGATCCAGCACAAGTAGCAGAGAAAGAAAAACTATTGTGCCCAAAATTAAAGCTACCGAAGAAATCTACGGAGCTTACACAGCTCCAAAGCACCCAGTTGCTATCGTGCATAGCCTGTCCGACGACAAACCAAATTGAGCTGCAACTGGCTTTCGTCCAGATGATGAGCAAATCTTATTTCAGAGGAATGGAGAATGATGACCCGAATGCACACCTTATTGAGTTCAAGATGTCGTGCGACACTACCAAAGTCGTAATAAGAGTTACACACGAAGACGTATACCTATCTGCATTCCCATTCTCATTAAAGGATGCTACACAAAGTTGGTTGTTCAACCTGCCCATTGCTTCCATCACCTCATGGAACGAGCTAGAGCAATGGTTCATGCAACAGTTGTTCCCAAATCATAGGACGTTGCTAGACAAGAGCCGAATCAACTCGTTCCTTCAAGAAAGAGTCGAGAGTCTACATGATGCATGGGAGCGATTCAAGAGATATCAGCACATTTGTCCATATCATGAGATGGACAAGAAGTACCTCATCACCAGCTTCATGCAAGAACTCCAAGAGACCATACACTTCATGATTGTAGCAGCATCTGGTGACTCCATCATCAACCCCACTTTCCAACAACTCAAGACCTAGATCGAGAACATGGCAAAGGAAGGAGGCAAGAATGTTGGAGATTACAACCGTGATCTCCCAACCAAAGCTAATGTAAAGGAGGTAGGTATTGCTAATCCTGATTTAACTGACATAAAGCAACAAGTTGTTGAGTTCTATAGGATGATGGCAGGACTACACGTAGAGCGACAAGACGCATCTATAGGCTAGGGAATAGAGGAAGTCAACTACGTCAACAATCAGCCTTACAAAAACAACTACATCAAGAGTTATCCCAACCTCTCTTATGGCAATACAAGTTAAGCAACGAACCCACAAGAATTAACTGCGGATGATGACAAGAAACCAGAATCAAGGTTTCCAGCAGAGGGGGAGTGGCCAGAACCAAGGGTGTCATTAATGCGCACAACCTGGTGACTTTTGACGTTCTTTTTATGTTACAATTGTTGCTACATGAATAAAAGAATCATAGCTACACGCTGGGAGAACTCAAGGTTGAGCTTCCAAACACGCCTGAAACATCTGGAAATGTAAGTAGCACAGCTGGCCCAAGAGTCTAGCCGACAGCCTGGACAACTCCCCGGGAATCCCGAGACAAACCCTCGGGAGAAGATTAATGTCATTTATCCGAGGGATGGAAAGACGATGGAGCTGGCCTACGTGAAACCGACCCCGAGGCCACCACCCCTACCCTTCCTGCAGTGCCAAAAGAAGCAGAGAGATGACGCTCAATTCGCCAAATTTTTGGAACTATTAAGGAAGCTGCAAGTCACCATCCCATTCTACGATGCCTAGTTCCTCAAGGAAATAATAATGAGGAAGAGGACCGTTGACAATGAGGTATTGAAGGTCACTAACTCACTCATGCAATCTCCAATCACGGCTAAAAAGATGCTCCATCTAGGGAATTTTGTCATCCATTGCTAGATTTACGATTATGGGATTGAACATGCACTAATCGAATTGGAGCGAGTGTGAGCTTGCTACCACTATCACTTATTAAAAAAATTCAATGGAGTAGGAGATCTATAGCCCACACGCATGCTGATTACCTTGGCTGATCAATCCATACGAAGTCCTGAAGGCATATAGACAAATGTCGCAGTACAAGTGGGAACATTCTGGTTCCCAGCGGACTTTGTAGTAGTGGACAAGGAGATGAACTAGAAGATTCCTATCATTTTGGGAAGACCTTTCCTCAACACGGTGAATATGGTTATATATTACGGTGAAGGCAAACTGGTCATGAAGTCCAGACATGAGTCCATTGAATTCAAGCTCGACGACACGCTCAAGAAGCCGTTCATGAATGAACCCGTGATGCACATTGACACGGTGGATGAACTAGCTGAGGAAGTTCAACATGAGCATGGAGACATCCACCCCGTGGAGATAGCACTATCAGCATGCGCCGGGAGCCTATTTCAATCACCCAAGACATCGAGGAATGCATACAACTCATAGAGCAGGACAGAACTAGAGCCGTGTATTATCCCCTGCGTGTCCATATTGCAACCCGTGTGGCTTGCACCTGGATTGCAAGATCTACATGGGGTGGATCGCACTTCGGCACGGGAAAACCTCTCAAGAATAAATTAGGTTTTATGAAGCTGACACAGGGTGAGTGAAGAGCCCGTATGAGCTGAATACCTGAATAAGAGCCTGCATGGGATAAATGGAACCCTGACTCGGGCAGAGTTTTCTAAGACAGAGGACCCGCACATGCAGATCTTCGAGCATGAGCGGGCTAAGGTGTTTTAGATTTGCGCATCACCTCCTACGCCCTCGATCATGTGCTTATGTACGGATCTTGACTAGAGCGCCGAGAAAAAAAATCCAAGATCGACCTCAAACCCCTTCCACAGGGGCTAAGGATCAACAAGGAGCGCACAAAAAATGGCATGACAAGCACATCCCCTAGCGCTCATTTAAGGTAGGGGGCCAGGTATTACTTTTAATTCCCTCTTGAGATTTTTTCCAGGAAAGCTCAAGTCCCGATGGTCAGGGTCCTTCACCATCAAAGGGGTCTCACCACATGGAGCCATAAAGTTTGACAAGAGAAATGAAAAATCGTTCATGGAAAATACTCAGAGGTTAAAGCCATACTATGTTGATCTCGTAGAAGATGGAAGAGATATACTTCCTCTTTCCAATCCCACACACACCTAAAGCGTAAGGGTCAAGCTAAAGATTGTAAACAAGTGCTTCTCCGAATGTAACCCGAGCTTCGTATCCTTTTTCTCTTTTCTATCTTTATTGCTTTCTCGGACTTAACTCTTTTTATTTTTTCACATGTATTTGTACTCTATCAGCTACTATGATTTATCGTTTTCTTTTCTATTTTGAGTTATGTGACTCTTATCACAGGTTCTTCATTTTGATATTGCCTAAAGTTGAGTAGACGCGTATAAACACCCAGCTGTAGCACCAACTCAGAAAAGCAGAATACACCAAGTGTACATGTTCTCCACTTTCTTTTAGTATACGAGTTCCTCTCACAGATTTTGAACACCGGGACTGTGTTTCTTTCAAGTTTGGGGGAAGGGGTACTATTTGAGTGATATGTTTGCAATTAGGATTAGACGTAGATTGCTTTTCATGATTTCAGAATTTTAGGTCATTTTTTTCTTTTTCTTAGGATTTTTTACCTGGTATCTAGTATGAGACTTTGAGCTTTAGCCATTTTTGTGTGACTTTGTCGAATCGGGAACAAAAGCCTAGGTCAGTTGAAAAGGATTTTTAGATGCTGGCTAGTCTAGTAGTTGTACATGAATCCATGGCTTATAGTTGTATTCCAGCCCCTAGGTTTTAGTCCCAAGTGTTTATATCTCCGTGTATACCGTTCAGTATTTGCTAGGTCAGACACCTTTCAGAATTACTTTTCTGTTCTTATGATTCCGTGCCCTTACACTCCGCGCTGTCAATGGAATAAACGTCAAGCTATTTTCACCTTACATTGACATGAGTGCATTGATTTCGATGGTTCGGGTCTAAGTGGTGGGTTGAGGCGCTTTTCTACATTCTAAAGGTTAGAGTTGATGCGTTATAATAAAAAAAAAAGAAAAAAAGGTTCTTCAATTACACAACCTCTTCACTCCTCTAAGGTTACAAGACCTTATAAGTGTGCTAATTTACAACCTAGGTCTAAGTAGAAAGTTATCCTCTCCAACTCTGACGTCCTAGAAACACAACGCGAAATAAAAAAGAAAAAAGTTTGTCTTTAGGAAAAGTTTCTCACGTATGCATGGCTAAATTTATATGGAGAATACTTGGAGGTTGTTTAGGGGGTAGTGAGATGAACTTTTGTGATGTGTTGGATTGCATAGCTCGTGGCTTTCGGTCAATATAAGTCTGAACTATGTTTGCCTAGGTCTATGTTCGTGTGACCCGTTGTTGTGCATGATGGCATATTTTTCGAAGTACTTGTGCTAGTATCTGACTGTTGTTTGACTCTTCTTGTGCTTAGGTCTAGTTTTATTTGAGGACAAACAAAGGTTCAAGTCTAGGGGAGTTTGATAACACGTAGTTTAGATTAGTTTTAGGCTACACATTTAGATCGTCTCTGCGTAATTCGCCTAGCATGAGTTAAAAAACCGAACCAATTAGTCCTTTATTTAGTCTTTTTGTTGCTTTTTAGGTTTTAAGGCGACAAGGCCTAATGGAGCTTAATGTTGTTGATTCCTTGAATCAACTACACATACTTGGAGCTACAACCCACTCGAAGCAGATTCACGCTAAAAAAACCACATGGAATACCCGAGCATCGAGCGAAATGAGCAAAAACATTAAGTTAATCCATCTCGTTCTTGCTTGTAGAAACCCCCAGCTCGGGTTGTACCCCTCAGAAGATTCAACTCAACTCAGGGTGCCTCTTAACCCCATCGTACTGCATGCGAAGCCACGAATCCACGTGTGCAGTCATTTTAGCCCATGCGGGCTATGACTTTAGAGGATTCCGCCCACTTGGTGAGTCATCAAACTCGCTCGGGTTGCCTCAAAGATGAAGAGCACAAGCGGGTCCTCCACTTAGCCCGTGCGGGTCGGGTGTCATAATAGAAACCCTAGAAGAGTTCAAACGAAGAAAACGACTAAAAAAGGATGCCCCAATTAATAGAGGAGCGGCGCAGAACCCTAGGGAGATGAAAAATAGACAAAGGAAGCGCAAAAAAGGTGGAGAACAAAGGAGACAACATCGAAACACTAGTGACAAGATAGAGAAGTCCGAGGTACCGTATTCCTTACTCTTTGTCATGTCCACTGTTTTTTTCTCTTGTTTTTTTTATCAAAATCTATGAGTGAGTAAGTCTATAGCTATCGGTTAGGGATACCAGTTTTGTAAGGAATGCTTGTGGTTATGCGTTAATGCTTAGATCTTTCAAAGTTTTTCTGTATTTGGGTTTCACAATTAATGCGATGAATGTTCTATACTTGTATTGTCCGCTCATTAATTTAGAATTTCATGTTTAACTGGGGGTTAGATTATGAATCCAGAACCATTGATTGTTGATTGAGTTCGATTGATGAGAGTCTGATCGGTTGGTTTATTGACTCAGGAATTAGGATTGCATGCTTAATGCTACCGTAATTACCTGTTAATCACTTTTGGCAGATAGAATTGCATGTTATTTTGGTTAGGGGATTTAGGTGTCTAGAGAACCATTCTCTACTTATGAGCATGAATTTTTCGTTATCAAGATAATTTGATTAGTTTATGATCTTTTGTTGGTTGCATCCTTGAAATTCCGGTAACTGAAGCCTATAGTGTTCTTAACTAGCAAGTCTTTTGCGTGTCTTTATTGTTTTCATAATTAGTTTAGCATTCTCATATTTTAGCCCATATCATCATCACTTTTATCTATTTTAATTTGATTATATTCTTAGCTTAGGTTGCATTAGTCCTTAGAGTTCGACCCTGGTATTACACCGATCCATATTCTTGCCGTAAGTGAGTATTAGGCATTTTATTTGCTTGATAATTCGCACATCAATGGTTCAAGGCCTTGTTATGTTGCTGAAGCTTGCTCAGTGTCGTTTTAATCTAAAAAATGCTGGTTAGGTTGGAGATGTTGCCGATCTTTTCCTTCAGTTCGTCCCATAAGCAGTGTGCACTGATCTTATTCCCATAGAACCTCGAAGTGTGAGAAGCTAGGGAATTTTGTCGCATAACAAGAGCTCCGAAGGCTTGATGATCTATGATGTCATCACCTTCCACATCCTTTCCATTTGGCTATGATGAAGAAGTGGCTACTTGACCACATACTTCCACAAACCTCGACCCCCGAGGTTAGATTTGGCGAACTATGACAATACAATGTAGTTATCACCATTTAACACGATTGGGATGTTCCCTTGAACAAAGTTCAACATTCTCTTTCTTAGAAAGACACTACTAAAAATTAATGGTTTAGGGACGAAATACTGTAGTCCGCAAACGAGTGTCGTCAAGTAAAAAACTTTTGCAATCCTTCTACAAATATGGACGAAAATCTCGGTCTATAACTCGTCTGTAATTCTAGACTGCAAGGCTATCCGCATATCGACAGAAAAGGCGACCAATATATGGATGGAAGAGTTATCGGGAAAAAGATGTAAATTTACAGACGGGCCACCATCCGTCTGCATATTTGAGGACGGGTCGCAGATTGTATCTCTAGTCCAGAATTTTTTTTTTAAATTAAACAATAAAAATTTATAAATCCGTGGATTAATGAAAATGTGCAAAAGCTCTATTTGCCTATACCATTCTAAGATTAATTATAATTACAATTTATAATTTTAAAACATAATAATAATTTGTTGTATTCTTCCAAACTTAGAGAAGGTTGTGTTCTGTCTTATCTCGGCAAAATTTGGGACACTCGTTCTGATGCCATGTTCTGAACATCGTTATGAACACGTTTTGTCTCTAGCATCTACCCACGAGTCGTCAGATTTCTTAAGGTGTGTACGTTCCGGAAATTCTACGTGTGATGGTTCAAATCCCTTCTCTTTCATCTAAAACAAATTTTAAATATATATTTTTAATATTAATCAGATGTCAATTGTATAAAATCCTAAACAAAATTATAAATAATACCAACTCTTCGTAAAATTCCATGAAAGAGCGAGAACCAACGGTATGTTCACTCATCACGTATCATTCTCTATGAGAACGACGAGATTGACTTACTCGCTCGCTTCTTTGCTTAAAACTAGGATCATTCCAATAAGCGCACATTTTTTCTCAAACATTGTCTTCCATCCAAACGAGTTTCATTTTCTTTTCTCGATCTGTTTTGCAATGATTTACGAGAGCTTTGAGATAAACTTCCACAACCAGTTCAAATTTAGAGTTTACTAGTCCAATAATCTCGGGGTTGCAATAAATTTTTTGCTGAAATAATCGAATGATTATTTTATTTAAACTTTCATTTGAAATTTTGATTATAATAAATATTGATAAAAACATACCACAAAACATTTCCACCAACGTTCCTTAATATCGGGGTGGGTCCGCACCCAATTATAACATGGACGACGTAATCAGCTTTCATCGTCTTTATTGTATGACGAGAGAGTTGATTGTGACCAAACCTATCAATCAAACTAAAATTAATTAACACATAATTAACTAACTATTTACAAATTTACATTTGAATTTAGTGATACGTGCCACTATGCATTGTTTTCATGACTCGGGTCTAAACGAGGAAGTTTAAGCCTTTCCTCATGCATAGATAGAATTTCTTCCACCGCTGGTTCTTGATGCATATAAGGCTCGTGATGCATCATTGGCTCAACTGGTGGTGGTACCTGTTGATAATAAGGATACATATATACTGTGTCGTTCTAGTGTTCTGGAATAAATTCAGATTCATAAAATCCAAAATACTGTATCATATTGTCGCATTTGTTGTGGAGTAGATGGACCGTTAACACTTTCCTCCGAAGTAGAACGGTTTCTTGTGTTACCGCCTCTTCCAACGCGACGAGACATACTAAAATTTTAAATTAAAATATTATAATCATTGTTAAATTTAAATTTTTAATTCACTACTTCTTTTTAAAAAAATATGATACTAAAAATGATTCCAATATAATTTAACAAACCCATTAGCACAAATAATTTAATATATGTACTATTAGCCTAAACTAATCAAATTTTTAACTACACTTAATCCATAAAATTTTAAATAGTCAAATTTTCACTTAATCCATAAAATATCTCTTGTAGACATTCTGTATTCCATATCTAAAATTATTCCAAATCTAACTACACTTAATCTATATCTAACTAAATATATAACAAACATATTCTATATATAAAAATAAAGTTTAAATTAACATGCCAAACTGAGGAACGGAGGATGGGGGCGGATAAACAACCGGACGGTGACTGACTGGCGGCTGGACAAGAGCGGATGGACGGACAGATGGTCGGACTGATGGATAGACTGCTAGACAAACGGACAGATGATCGGACGAACAGAGGGAAGGAGAGGCACAGACCAAAGAATGGACGAACGGACGAACGGAGACGCACCAATGGAAGGTCGGGCGGAGGGCCGAACGGATGCATCCCGACGGGTGGCGAGAGAGTTAGGCAAATTTGAAACGAGGGAGAATGAGCCACACGGATGAATTTATAGAAATTCGTGGACGGGCTAGAAAATTCGTCGGCAAACCATCTAAGTCACGGAGGGGAAAATGCATCGTCCCAAATGATAAGGACATTGGACTCGAAGTGAAACCAAAGGAGGGTTACACGAACGAGGAGCTACCGTAAGAAAACGAGTACACTGAATCTTCCCACGGCCTACTAACACGTGGACGAGCAAGGAGCTTGCGTAACAAGGTAGCGGAGATTCTGATGGAGGTATGGGAGACTCTTAACCAGAAGTAGGATTCGAGTCCAACCCAAACAAACGTCACATCGGTCTTTTATATTGAAGCGGGCCTCAGTTCGTCCACCTAAGAATTGATGGGTTCGAATGATACGGATAAGGAAAGGCGGAAAATAAATATCTCTCCTTATCCTTTCCAAACGGCCAAAAAATCCTCTCCAATGGCTAGTAGATCCATCATGTTTCGAAGATTCCCAACGGCTAGTAGATCGATCCATTATCTAGAATTTACACATTTCCTTATTGTAAGATACAATCTCTCATATATAAAGAACTCCATTTCATTTGTAATACACATTGAATTTTGAAGTAATAAACTCTTTCGTATTCTTGAGCAGTGCCAAGAACACGGTGACTTCAACTTGTTCCAAGAATAATTGAAGCCATTCCGACTGTATCAAGAGGCTTTTGCACCTCTTTTGGTGTCTGTCACTTCACCCAAACACCTCGATTACATCCATCAACATCCATCCTACACCTTCGTCGAACGAACCTTGAAGAGTGCGCTTAGGCCAATCAAGGGATCCTCCACCATCATCCACCGTCAACGAACGATTTCTTTAAGAGTACCCTTAGGCCAGTCAAGAAACCAACCTTGACACCCCGAATCCTACACGAGCAATCGAGGTTAATGGATTCTTCGTACGTGTCCTGAGTTCCCACCCTGAGACGTGTATCATTTTGGTATCAGAGTTCTGTTCAAGGACCAAAGGTATGCTTCTATCTCTTTTAATTCGTTTTATTGTACTGATCCTTTCTTTGATTTGTTTATTGGTATAAAAAAATCTAGAAAAAAATGTCGAACAGGGAGAGAATTCTACACACAACAACAAACACGACGCAATCATGCAAATGGTCCAATTAATGGAGTCAAGAATGAATCACCTTGAAGAAGAACGGAGGCAACCCATACCTGACGCACAATCCATTGCGGATGAAGTAGAACAACCGGATCCTTAACCTAGACGACGAGAACATAGATCACAACTACGACATAATCTCACATCATTCTTGCACATTCCCATTTCTTAAGGTTCTCAATCACATTCCCATTTCTCGGGTTGAGATCAGGCTTCCTAGGGTGTTTTTTGAGATCCCGAGAGGATGAGGTAGCCTGTTGTGCTATGGAATTCTCTAACATCTTCACATGCATGCTCAAGGATTTCATCTGAGTTTTGAGCTCATAAATTGTTACCCCCATATCTTCCCCCATATGTGTTTTGAGCTCATTAATCGTTGTCCCCGTATCTGCATTGAGCTTGGCTTGAGTCGATTGCTGTTGTCTTTGCTCCTTGATGAATTCATGCATTACCACCTCAAGGCTTAATGAAGGAGCCTAAGCAGGTTGAGGAGTGGTCATCTCGTTTTCATACGTATTTCTTGCACGATTTAGGAGACGTTTTTGATACATATGTGATGTTTTACGTATGATTCCGTATCCGTTTTACTTGCTTTCGTGCTTTTCATGTTCATACAGGTCTTTACGCGTATTTGGATCATTTTGGAGCTAAAAGGACATGCACGGAGCTAAGGAGCAACTTCGAGGATCATCACGGGACAAACGGGACGAGATTGAGCATGGAAAAGCCTCACCCGGTCGGGCACAACCCTTGCACGATCAGGCAAAACCTACGGCCAATTGTGTGCACCATTTAGCACGACTCGGGCAAGCATGCCCGACCATTTTGCCTTGTGCCCGAGCGGGCACACATGCCATGCCCTATCGGGCATCATTCCAGTATGCCCGACCATTTTGCCTTGTGCCCGAGCGGGCACACATGCCATGCCCTATCGGGCATCATTCCAGCCACAAGACGTGCACGAGTTACCCTAGCCGTGCCCGAGCGGGCACACTCATTGCCCGAGCGGGTCGCGGCCCGTAACTGCTCAAAACTTAAGTAAACTTAACTTAAAACATAAGGGAACTCGTGGGGCATTTTAGGCAACAATTGGACCGACTT
>CM071861.1:11284028-11315655 GCA_036759665.1 Gynandropsis gynandra
ATGGAGTCTCTGAGCACTCATGTGAAGATGTTGGAAAACTCCATAGCAAAACAGGCTGCCTCATCCTCTCGGAATCCCGGACAGCTTCCCGGTAAGCCCGATCTTAACCCGAGAGAGCATGTGAATGCTATTTCTGTGTGCAGCGATGATGAGGATGAGAATCCACCCTCAAATGTGCGAGGGGATGCTGCTGGTACGTCCATGGATAGAGGAAGAGGTAAGGTTGCAATTATGGAAGGAGTCGAACCAGATTTAGATGAGCCATACGTTGCTCCTCCGGCGTACGTACCTCCGATACCGTATCCTCGACGATTGGTAAGCAGTAAGAACCAAGAGAGAGTGGGCAGATCTACAGAAGGTCTCAAGAAGCTAGACATCAACATGCCATACGTGGAAGCAATCCAAAAGATGCCTAATCGTGCCAAATTCATCAGAGAGGTAATGTCCAAAGAGAAGCACACCGAAGAGAACGAGACAGTAGCACTCACCGAGGAATGCAGTGCAAAATACTACACATGTGTCGTGCACTTGCGGGTAGATTAGGTTATTTAACTCTGATAACGCATCAAGGAGCTTTATGGAATGTTGAATACCTTGTTGGTACGGCTTCAAACCTTTGGGTTTTCTGCTGAAAACCCAAGAACTTAACCAGTTGAATCGTCTGGTAAGAGACGTTCAGGTGGTTCCTCTAGTTCGGATTGTAGGTGTTCCTGAGTTGCATGTTTCTCTGCTGTTGGTCATAACTCATCTGTTGCATATCCTCTTGCACTTTGCATTGATAAGTTACATGCTTCGTGTTTACGTATTTTACACAATACATGGGATTTGCATTCCCCATTGCTCTGCCTTGGTTCATCTCATAGAGACCCCTTGTTTTGTTCGGCATACCCCTCGGCGTGGACCACATAGTGTGGTTCATGGAAAGGTTATTGATCAGCTCATATGCCTCCTTTACATTCTAGTTCATGAATGATCCTCTAGCAGCATTGTCCAACGTTGTTCTGTGCTCATCTGAGATTCCATTCTAGAAAGTCTGAATCACGTACCACTGCTCTAGACAATGGTGTGGGTATATCTATAGTAGGTCCTTAAACCTTCCCCAAGCCTCACATAAAGTCGCCCCTTATCTGCATTTGAATGTCGTATTTCTCCCCTCATATGAATCGTCTTCCTGGGAGGGAAGAACCGTGATAGACACCAAGTGCAAAAATTGGTCCCAGGTAGTGATGGAACCCGTGGGAAGAGGTTGTATCCATGTTTTTTCGCGTCCCCCGATTGAGAAAGGGAACAGACACAATAAAATTGCATCCTCTGAGACTCCATGTATCTTGAATATCCTAGAAAGCTCTAGGAAATCCCCGAGGTGCTGATGGTGATCTTCATGGTTTCCACCTACAAACTGCTTCTGATACAACATATTGATCATGGCAGGCTTGATCTTAAATTCGGTACCACGTAATCTCGAAGCCGACGTGGTGGAGGAGCCTATGGCTCTTGCGGTCGAGCTGGTCCGAGCTATTGCTGTTGTAACTGTGCTACATTACCAATGGGTAACTGAGGCTATCCAATACCGCCCAATACAACTTTTTGGTCATCCATCTCTCCTTGATTGAACGACTCTGCTTTCCCTTCTCTCTTGCCCTTTTCCAACTTTATGCAGGTCCTCTCGATCTCGAGGTTGATCTGAAAGTATCGTGACCCTATGTCTGAATCTAAAACGTGTTGATAAATAGTACCCGACAACGGTGTCAAAAACTTGATGTTGCGTTCAAGTTAAATAAAATTAACCTAAACTACCCGCAAGTGCACGACACGTGTGTAGTATTCTAGGTGCCGATCTCACATGGACTAGACAACACAAATTAAACTCAAACAAATGAATTAACTTGCTACAAACAAATATGGTTTTATAATCAAATACCTAAAGGCAATAAACTAACAAGTTCTTGACAATTAAACAAACATTCTAGGATACGGTTTCACGAAAAGGCTTCTCGAACCAACAATCAATAAATCTAATCATGCATTCCCAATCAAGGCATCTAAGGCGGACGATTCTAATATGATTTCTACCTACTTTCAAGGCATAAAAACGTGATTTAGTCAAGTTACCCTCTACTTTTGTGGCAAATACCTTAATCTAAACCTATCAATTTATATGATTCATCCGATTCAACCTTCAACCGTTAATACTCTGCTTTCGTGACCTAGTCTCGGTTGTTCTAAACCTGAATATCCGAGATTAGAATTCTGCTTTTGGTCCTTCTCTTAACTCCCTAAAACATGCATCTATCTGGCCTTCACAAATACACAACATTCAAATATTTTAACAAAGAACAAATAAACCAATATAGGGCATTCATAAATCAATCAAAAGAGGTTTGGAATTGCCATGGGTTAATCCCTTCTCCTAGAACAAAACTACTACTCAGACATGAGTTTGAAACAAAGCATCATGAAAGAAAATGGATAGTCAAGAGAGAATAGAAATCAAACAAAATGAGGTCCGGATTCATTTTGAATGCTTCTCAGAATGTCTCTTGCTCGACGATTGCTGCTCCTCTGAGAGAATCTGAGCTCAAGCTCACCAAATCAGAACTCCTCCCTCCAAAACGTGCTGCTTTCCTCTTTTCCCTCCATCGGCTTGCCTTTCCTTTTTCTTCCTTCTTTCCTTTTCGTCTAATTTCCATTTTGTGCAGCCTATGTCACGATTTTCATTTTGTGCAAGCGGCCGATTGTTTCCGTTTCTTTTCCAACTGTTTGTTTCCTTTTCTCTTCCAACCGTGTGTTTCCTTTTCTCTGCCAACCATGTGTTTCCTTTCCTCTTCTATCCGTGTTTTCCTTTTCTCTTCTAGACGTGTGTTTTCTTTTCTCTTTAATATGAAAACAAGTTAACACCATATCTTGCTTATTTCTTGTCTGTTTTCATCTCGTTTGCTCTGTTGTGATCCTCGACACTTGTATTTCATCCCGTGTATGTTCTTTAGCTCCGAAACAAATCAAATACGTCTAAAAACCTGTAGGAATATGTGAACATGAAAACACGTAAAACGGATACAAAATCACACGTAAACATTGTAATTACTATCACGAACATCTCTAAAATCATACGAGAAACGTGTACGAAAATGAGATGATCAAAATCTCCCAGACTTGAATGTTTGCTTGTCTCTAACCAAATGTAAGCGTGGAACACATGGGAGATACAAAAATGAGAATTCCCTTTCTCCTAGAGACATCGCCAAAGTGGATCCAATCGATAAACTAGCAAGTTGTGAGCAAATTCAGCCTATTACTTTTCAGTTTTCATCCTAGTTTCTCCATGGCTACCCATGGGAAATCATATCAAAAGCAAACCAAGAAAGTAACCGCAACTCTCACCACCAAAAAAGACTTCAGACAAGTGCTAAACATAGAATAAAAGAGGATTTTTGTTTCGTTTATGAGCTTCTTTGTCTCTTTATTCTCTTTTTTTTTCTCTTCTCTTTTTTTTATGTTATGCAAACACACTAAGTTTTTAGGACATCGGATTTGAAGGGATCTAGTCTCTACTTAGACCCAGGTTACCACTGATGGTATACTATTGCATCTCATTCAAGAGAACAGCGGAGTATATGACTTTTTTATTGTGCCATGCCCTTAGGACATAGAAAGATGATCTCCAACCCACCACTTAGATCCGAACCATTGAAAAGTTAATCAAGGTCGATGCACTCGTATCGATTTTGGATCATGCTTTTAGGTATTATTTCTATCGACATCTGAGTGTTAGTGTGTGCTTTTATTCTGCAAAAACAAGCTCATTTTCATATGTTTGAACTATCCTCATCAAAAAGAAGTAGAGCAACATCTACACGAAGTAAAATCATCTGGATAGACAGAATGGACAAGAAACTAGCCTAGCAGCCTCACTTAAACTTCATACAAACAACACTAGGATTCTCAAGAACTATGACCTTTTCACTTTTCAACCGACTAAAAGGCTCTAACGCTTAGGAAAAACAAAGCTCGAACATGCAAGATATCACAGAAAATGCCAGCTTCTTAAGTATCCTAGGTTTAGGGTTCAACTCAAAACATGGCACCAGACAAGTGCATGGGATGACACTTATTCAAGGAAAAAAAAAACTAAAACTAAGCTAAAAAACTACAAAATAAAAGAGAAAAAGTAAAAGAAAAAGAAACGAAATCACCTGACAAATGTGACATGTTCCCCCAGACTTGAATCGAACGACATCCTCAACGTTAAGCCCTAATGGAGGGTAAGAGACGTGAAGCTCGCATTTTTTTATTTTTTTCGAAAATCTAAGTTCTAAACTAAAGAGTTACAAAAATGAGAAAAAAAAATGTTGGGTTGCCTCCCAGAAAGCGCTTATTTATTGTCCTTAAGCTTGACATCACCATCCCTCATGTGTTCGGGATAGGTGGATAAGAAAGGGAAATGGATTTTTCGTTTTCGATCGGTTGAGCAGCTTGGTAGATTTTTAGTCTCTGACCATTAGCTTTGAACATTCCACTCGTCTCGCTCCATAACTCCACTGCTCCATGCAAGTTGGACACATCCTACTAGGGTGGCCATGGAAATTCGATCGCGAGGTAATGCATGATGGAAGGAAAAAATTTTATTCCTTCGTCATGGACAAAAGGAAGGTAACACTAGCACCTATTAGTCCTTTACAAGTACACAAAATGCAACTCAAGCTAAATCGTGAGGACAAAAAGAAATCAAATTTTTATATAAAATCTTGTGTTGTTTGTAAGGCTTTGAGAAATCAAAGCCCGGTATTACTAATGATCTACATAGATGTCTTGATTGGCGAAAGCATGATGGAGTATCCTCTAGAAATCACCAACATACTAGAAAAGTATCATGACTTGTTTCTCGAGGAGATACCAGCCGGACTAACATCTATACGAGGCATCGAACATCAGATTGATCTCATCTCGGAAGCACCATTACCAAACTGACAAGCATACTGCATTATCCCCGAGGAGACAAAGGAGTTACAATGTCAAGTCCAAGAGTTCATGGACAAAGGCTACATCTGAGAAAGCTTAAGTCCATTTGTTGTCCTCGTACTACTTGTACCAAAGAAGGACGGGACATGGAGGATGTATGTTGACTGTCGAGAAATAAACAACATCACGATAAAATACCGACATCCCATCCCGCGGTTGGATGACATGCTAGACGAACTAAGTAGGGTAACGATCTTCTCCAAAATCGACCTCAAGGGCGGATATCACCAAGTCCGTATGAGAGAAGGCAATGAATGGAAGACGACCTTCAAAAGGAAGAAGGACTATACCAGTAGCTCGTCATGCCTTTTGGGCATTCTAATGCCCCAACACCTTCATGAGGCTCATGAACAACGTTCTAAGAGTCCACTTCGGTCAATCTGTTGTAGTTTACTTTGATTATATTCTTGTTTATAGTAAAACTTTTGAGGAATATAGTACCTCTTGAGCTAGTGTTAGAGACGCTTCGAAAGGAATAACTCTACGCAAAACTCAAGAAGTGCTCCTTTTACACTGAAGAGATTGTTTTCCTAAGTTTTGTAGTAAGTTCTCAGGGACTACCTGTAGACGAGGACAAAATCAAGGCAATACAAGAATGGCCCACACGGACAACCGCTGCACATGTACGAAGCTTTCATGGGCTAACAAGCTTCTATTGTCGGTTCATGAAGGACTCAGCAGCATAGCCGCACCCCTCACCGCGGTTATAAAAAAGGACAAGGCCTTTGAATGGGGAGAATCACAAAGGCGTTTGGAGCTTTGTAGGAGAGTCTCACCATCACATCTGTCCTAGCACTGCCAGACTTCGACAAAAGGTTCAAAATAGAATATGACGCCTCAGGGATCGGCATCGGTGTCGTCCTTGTTAAAGAACAATGACCAATGGCATATTTTAGTGAGAATTTAAGTGGGACCACACTTAATTATCCCATGTACGACAAGGATCTCTACGCCCTTGTTCGCGCATTGGAAACATGACAATATTACCTACTGGTGAAAGAGTTCATCATCCACACTGATCACAAAACCCTCAAACATCTCAAAGGTCAGACCAATCTAAAGCGGAAACATGCTAAGTAGATGGATTCTGTTGAGTCCTTTCCGTATATAATCAAGTACAAGAAAGGGAAGGAAAACATGGTAGCTGACGCCCTATCAAGGAGACACGCCCTCATCACCACCATGGAGGCTAGAAATTTGGGGTTCGAGCATATTAAGGAACTATATGAACAAGATCTAGAGCTTGGCGAGATATTTTGAATGTTTGAAGAAGGAGCTAGCAGACCATTCTACATACACGATGGATATCTCTTCCATGACAAACGTCTTTGAATTCCGCAAAGCTCAATGAGGGAATTGTTGCTTGAACAAGCACATGGAGGAGCACTCAAGGGGCACTTCGGTGTGGAGAATACTTTGGTCACCATATATACAAGTCCCAAAGTTCATGTCCTAGCCGATGTGGGATAACTTATCATAACACTCCCCCTCACGCCCAGACTCGATCCTGGAGCGTGGATATCGCAATCGGGGGCCCAACATCGGTATATTCAAATCGGAACGAACCGGGCTCTGATACCATGTCAAATATGGGCTGGGCCTAACTAATCCCAAAAGCTAGCTCAAGAATTTAGGGTTGCCTAACACCATATTTACAAGTCCCAAAGTTCATGTCCTAGCCGATGTGGGACAACTTATCATAACACTTTCTTCTGGCCATGCCTCAAGCGAGACGTAGAACGGCTTTGTGCACGATGTATCACGTGTCACCAAGCCAAGTCCCGCATCCACCTCCACGGTTTGTAACTTCCTCTACCCATCATGGATTGATTTGTCGATGGAATTTGTTCTCGGGCTTCCAAAGATCAGAAACAAAGATTCTGTCTTTGTATTTGCTTACAGGTTTTCAAAAATAGCATATTATGTTCAATGCTCAAAGACCAACGATGCAACCAGTATTTCAGAATTTTTCTTTAGGGAGATCATCCGTATCCACAAGCTACCCAAGACGATCGTATCAGATCAGAATATCAAGTGTCAAAGTCATTTCAAGCCAACACTATGGTGTAAGCTAGGGTCAAAGCTCGTGTTCTCCACCACGTGCCATCCACAGATTGACGGTCAGACAGAGGTGATCAACCGTACACTAGCTGCCTTTCTATGATCATTCATTGGATGTTACCCGAAGAAATGGCTTGATTACCTACCCCACGCCGAGTTTGCGTACAACCAAACACAATACTCGACCACAAGGCATTTTCCATTTCAGGTCGTATATGGGATCAATCCCATCAATCCCTTGGACCTCTTGGCTATACCAAGCAAACAGGTAATCAAATTCGATAACGAGAAGAAAGATAAACTAATCAAGAGGGTACATGAGAAGGTTCGGGAAAATATAATGCGAATGACTCAACAGTACGTTAAACAAGCCTACAAGGAGTTCAAAGCTAGCACCAAGAGGAGACGGCCCATAACGGTTCCCCAAAAAGAATTTCGAAACTAGCACCAAGAGGAGATGACACATTTTGCGTTCTAGAGCAGATCAACAACAACAACTATCGTCGCGAACAACCAGGTGAGTATAACATGTCCACAACATTCAATGTTGCTGATCTATCCCCTTTTGATGTAGATGATAACATCCCAAGGACGGAACACTCGCAAGAGGGAGGGAATGATGAGGACATCAAACTCGAAGGGGAACCAAAGGAGGGTCACATGAACGAGGAGCTACCGTAAGAAAACGAGCAGAACAAATCCTCCCACGGCCTACTAACATGTGGACGAGCAAGGAGCTTGTGTAACAACGAATGGAGATTGGTGATGGAGGCATGGGAGACTCTTAAATAGAAAGAGGATTCGGGCCTAACCCAAACAAGCGTCACTTCGGTCTTTTACATTGAAGCGGACCTCAATCTGCCCACCTAAGAACCGATGGGCTCGAGCGATATGGATAAGGAATAGCAGAAGATAAAGATCTTTCCTTATCCTTTCTAAAAGGTTAGAAAATCCTCTCAAACAGCTAGGAAATCTTCCAAGTCTATCTTATCCCACCGTATTAGCATCTTTCTCGTTCTGAAGATTCTCAAGGGCTATAAAATCTTCCCAGCGGCTAGTAGATCAATTATTTATCTAGCATTTTTCGCATTTTCTTTATTGTAAAATGGGGCCTCTCTTATAAAAAGGACTCCATTTCATTTGTAATACACCTTGAAATTTGAAGTAATAAACTTTTTTGTATTCTTGATCAGGATCAAGAACACGGTGACTTCAAATTGTTCTGGCAACAATTGAAACATTTCCGACTGTATCAAGAGGCTTCCATACCTCTTGTGGTGTCTATCACTTCACCCCAAACACTTTGACTACATCCATGAACCTCCATCCTCTACCTTCGCCAGATGAACCTTGAAATTACCAAATTTTGAGGAGTCAGTATCTATTTATGCCTAATTGCCCCGAATATAGGCGATCGAGGTTAACAGATTCTTCGTACGCGTCTCGAGTTCCCACCCGAAGGCGTGTATCACCATAGTCGTTCGTAAATAGGAACAGACTCAAGACGATCATCTGTAATTTCCAGATGGACAGAAATATCATTCTAAGTCTATCACTATTTACTGACGGCTTGCGAATGGCTCCGGACAGTCGTCTGTAATTGCGGATGGTCCCACGATGTCCAATGAAGACAACTCTAAAACTACCGTGCATAATTAGGGATGTCTCTAACACATCCGTCTATAAAAGTTAAGTCGTCCATAATCCATCTTCAACTACGCAGATTGAGCTTTTTTCCGTCCGCAATCCGGATGAACGGACTGATGGAAGGACCAAGGGACAGAGAGATACATATGGAGGCACGGAGACACACCGAGAGATGGAGAAGCATGGGGACGGACCGAGGGATGGAGAGGGATAAAGTCATGAGGACGGACCGAGGGATGGAGAGACACAAGGACAGCCCGAGGGACGGAGAGGTATTGGGATGAACCAAGGCACAGAGAGGCATGGGGACTGAGAGGGTCGGGATGGACCAAGGGAAGGAGAGACATGGACAGATAGACAAACGACCAGAGAAGGACGGAACAGATTGTGGGATGGTGAGGGTCGAGGATAGAGAGGGATGGTCCGGGGGACAGAAAGGGATGGGGACCGAGCGAGGGACATAGAGAGATGAGGATGGACCGAGGGATGGAGAGACATGGATGGACGGATAGATAGTCAGAGAGGGACGGGGACAGACTGAGGGACGGAGATAGATGAACCGAGAGATGAAGAGGCACGGGGACGAAGAGGGATGGACTCAGGGATAGAGTTAAATATCTGAAGTCATCCATGTCTCGCCCTCCAACCCTTCCACATTGTTTGTTTTTAAATAATTTTTATATTACAAAATCTCAACACCAAATAAACTAATTTAACAATTCAATAAGGAAAAGAAACAATTCTTTTTAAACATTTGATAACAAGTTAACATGAATCATCTTTAGAGCCACATAATTCTTCCATCAATTCTTGTGTTTTTGAATTTGATTACGGACTAAGACAAATATTTTCCAATGAGCTGTCCGAAAAACGACACTAAATCTAAACGATTACCCTGTAACCGTCCGCAAGTCAGCACAGCCACCCAAAAATTTACGGACGGACACTGTTGCCATCCGTAAATTTGCAGACGAACAATGATGTCGTCTTCAAATTACGGATGGCCTCTGTGTCCGTCCCTAATCCACAATGACGCTCAAATCCGTCTCCAATTCATCCGCAAATACAGACAATTTCTTGATTGTGTTTCTGTTCGGGAATTTGCGGAAGGATTACGGACCGATTTATCTTATCGTCCCTATTCCATGCGAAATCCATCCATAAATTTCCAGACGGATTACTCCATCCGTAAATTCCATTTGGAATGTTTAAATTTCTAGTAGTGAGATACATGACATAGAGAAAAAAAGAATTGAACATAAACAAATCACGAACCTAGCTTACTCATAATCAAACAGTACAAAAAAACACGACATTCCCAACGGACGGAGCAACGGATCCGTCCATTGATAAGAAATGGCAAAAGATTGTAAAATATTTACGAGAACTTTCAACGGGCATACATCCATTGCAATCCGTCAAAAATTTCAACGGACGTTTAACGGATACCGTCCGTTGCAATCCGTCTCAATTTTTAGCGGAATGTTAACGGATATCTTCCGTTGGCACCGTCCGTTGGAAGCCCGTTAGAACATCGGGAAAAATATTTCAACGGGCATCCGTTGTTGATATTAACAGATGCCCATTACAAATTTCAACGGATGTCCATTGAAATTGTTAATTTCGAGGTATACCGGTGGAAACAAATTCACGTGAACTTGCAATGGCCATCCGTTGTGGTTTCCAACGGATGTCTGTTGAAAATTGTACTATTTAGATGAAAACCAAAGATTGCATCAAACCATCAATAACAAACATATTCTCAACAAAATGGTGTCTTCTTCAAACAAAGATATATATAGATCGAGAGAGTGGATGTGTAGAAGAAAAGATCCTATAACCGAAGAGATTACACAAGAATTCTTACACGGATTGGAGCAATTCATGAGTTTTGCATCGATGCAACCTTTGTGTCAAGAACGCGGGACAATGTTCTGTCCATGCAAAATATGCAAAAACATAAAGTATCAAATTCAAGAAATTGTTTGCAAACATCTTTACAAGGTGGGTTTCGTTGAGAATTACGAAATTTGGTTTTTCCACGGCGAAAATTGTGGCATTAGAGATATTGTGCAAGATGCACAAATAGAAAGAAATAAAGAAGTTATTTATGAAGAATCAACGATCAATCCATATGTGTAAATGGTGTCAGATGCTTTTTTGGAGTTGTTAATGAACAAACGCATGAAGAGATGCCAAACATCGATGCACGTCGATTCTTCAACCTATTGGATTAGGGGAAATAGCCTATATATGAAGGTTGTCTTGAAGGTCAATCTCGCTTATCTTTATCTTCAAGATTGATGAGTACAAAAACAGACTACAATGTTGCTGAAAATTGCATGGATTCATTTTGCAAAACCATGCGTGAATATTTACCGGAAAATAATCAAGCTCCCGAGACATACTACGAAACAAAGAATGTGTTAAAAGATTTGGGAATGCCACATGAGAAAATTGATGTTTATAGAAACAATTGCATGTTGTTTTGGGGAAATGATAAAGCCTTGTTGGAATGCAAGTTTTGCAATGCAAAAAAACCATCTTCACGTAAATATGTACCATACAAAAAAATGTTCTATATGCCATTAGCAAATAGGTTGAGAAGGCTATTTGAATCGAAAAAATCCGCCGCTAAAATGAGATGACCCCCAGAACACTCGACGACCGAAGGTATAATGCAACATCCATCAGATGGTAAGGCTTGGAAAGATTTCAATGAAATATTTCTCAAGTTTGCGTATGAAACGAGAAATGTTTATCTTTGTCTGTTCACGAATGGTTTTAGTCCATATGGACAATCTGGAAGTCAATATTCTCTGTGGCCGGTGATTTTGTCTCCGTATAATTTGCCTCTCGAGATGTGTTTGAAAAGAGACGTAATGTTTCTGACGTTCCTGATTCCAGGACCAGAACATCCGAAGAAAAGTTTGGATGTCTTTTTGCAACCCTTAATTCATGAATTAAAACATTTGTGGAACGAAAGAATTCTTGCTTATGACGTCAGTACGAAGCAAAATTTCACATTGAAAGCGGTCTTGGCGACTTTCCTACCTATGGAATGTTATCTGGATGGAGCACGCACGAAAGATTGCCATGTCCATATTTTATGAAGGATACAGATTCATTTCGATTGATACATGGTAAGAAACCATGTTGGTTTGATTGTCATAGAAGATTTCTTCCTCATGGGCATGCTTTCCAGAAAGATAAAACAACATTTTCGAAAGAACGTGTTACAAAAAGAAGAGGCACCATGCATGCAAACCGGAACACAAATCCTTTATGAAAGATTGAACACAATGGGCGATTTACAAGAATCGGTAGAATGCAGTGGAGATGTAGGCATCGTAAACCAAAAGGCCAAGGTGAATAGAATAACTGGTATAAACATAGTATCTTTTGGGAACTACCATACTGAAAATCATTGATATTACGTCATAATTTAGATGTTATGCATATCGAAAAGAAATTTTTCGATAACATCATCAATAATGTTTTGAATGTGGCGGGTAAAACTAAGGATAATATACAATTAAGAAAAGATTTGAAGATAATATGCCGACGACCTAAGTTGGAATTAAGAGATGGAAGGTCACCTGTCCACTATTCACATTGTCTGGTCCGGCGAAAACAGCATTATTAAAGTGGTTAAAAGAAGATGTTAAGTTTCCAGATGGATATGCATCGAACATTGCTCGGTGTGTGGATATTGTTGGTTCGAGGCTGATCGGGTTGAAAAATCATGGTTGTCACGTTTTCATGCAGCGACTCATTCCAATTGCATTTGCTGAGCTCTTACCACATAATGCTCACGATGTGCTATGCGGAATCAACATATTTTTCAGAGATATATGTTCAAGGAATTTAAAAAGGGATGGCTTGGAATTAATGAAAAATAATATCTCTGAAGTATTATGTGCAATGGAAAAAGTTTTTCCGTCTTCATTCTTCGATGTCATGGAGCATTTGCCAATACATTTACAGATGAGGCAATACTCGGTGGGCCAGTTCAATTCAGATGGATGTATCCTTTCGAAAGGTTTTTCTTTCATTTAAAGAAAAAAAAGCAAAAAACAAAACAGCGGTCGAAGGATCTATTGTCAAACAATACTTGCTGGAAGAAATCACATGTTTCAGCACATTTTATTTCGAGTCGCATATTCAGACGAAAGAACGGCGTGTAACGGATGATCACACAAACTATCTGTATCAATATAATCCGCAATTTGGCACAATCCCTGAAATGTTTACACCGATTGGACGTACAGGAGGTAAATCCAAAAAATATCGGTTAACACCAGAGGAGTATAACCACGTCCACACATATATACCACTAAATTGTCAAGAATTATTACCGTTCGAAAGGTACAAAACAATATTATTCAATTTTTGATATAATATGTATATATATATACAATATTAATGTATTTTTATTATACAGGATATTTGATGAAGAAGTACTTGGTACATATCCTCATCTAAACGCAAATGAACTCACAGACATGAAAATTCAACATTATGGCTCGCGGTTACGAGACTACGTAAGTACTCGTGTACACATATATTAAAATTAATTGCATTTATTATAAAGTATTCATTCGTTTTTATTATACGTACATGTAAAATGTTCTGATGAAAGACTTCCTACGTGGTTAAAAGATTTGGCTAATGGTCGTGCATAAAATGTTATGTGTTGGCCAATCTTGTTTAATCGCGGCTACATGTTCCACACGCACGAACACGGAAAACATAGAAACACATACAATTATCGCATTTGCATTAATAGTGAAATAGAGGGTGATAACTTCTACGGTATTTTGTACAAAATCCTACAAGTGAAATATCTCGGTCTCATTGGGTTGAAGGTGATGCTTTTTATATGTTCGTGGTTCGACCCAACCGTAGGACGTTGAATACGAAAAATCCGATGGGGAGGAATTGACATCAACCGGCATGACAATATGGTAAGTCTGATCCATTCATCACAATAGATCAAGCAGATAAAGTATATTACGTGTAATATCCAACAACATTGAAACGTCGAAGAGAGGAGTGGTGGGACGTAGTAAAGATCAAGCAACGAGGGATCATAAGCTCAGATGATAAAGAAGATCTGTTGCAACTCGATCATCCACAGCGATTCGTTTAATTGATACAGATCGCGAGGAGATTCTCGCAAGAACTGACATAGACGGAGAATTCATACACGATTATGAAGACGTTGAACCGGAAGATGCTGAAGATGAAAACGACGATGAATTCAATGAACAATCGAAGGAAGAGTCGCCAATCGACGAATCTACTGAAGAAGAAATGTAAATACAATAATGTGTATGATGTGTAATAATGTAGATGATGTGTAATGTAAATGATATGTAATAATATAGATGATGTAATCAAACAATCGTAATGTTAATACAATCAAAGAATATATAAACGATGTTTAATGTTTTAGAACTTCATATGATCTAATACCAACGGGCATCCGTTGGAAATATTAACGGATGCCCGTTGGAACACGAAATTGCCTCCGACACTTAGACAAAATTTTTAAGTTTTCAATAATTCTAACGGGCATATGTTGGAAAATACCAACAGACATCCATTGCAACTATACCAATGGGCATCCGTTGAAAATATTAAAGGATTCCCGTTAGAATATTTTGTAACGAGCGTCCGTTACACTTTGCAATGGATAACCATTGCAAAGTGTAATGATCCCTACCCTAGTTTGCAGATTTTTCCAATGGGCATCTGTTGGAAATTGTAATGGATGCCCGTTGCAACGGGAGACGAGCCACCATTTTGCCGTCCGTTGCCTCGGGAACACGTTGTGAAGATAGAACTTCGTGTCAATTAACTGCATACGTTGCGATGACGTAGTTTTCGACTTGCATCCGTTGGAATTTCCAACGGATGCCCGTTGGAAATTTCTGCATATAAACTGTTGAACAGTTTCATTTTCAACACAAATCAAAACCTCAAAATCCTCTCACACACCCCATTTCACACACAAAACAAATTTACAAACACTAAACACGAAAATGAGGGCTAGACGATACATAGGTTTGGGAGGGATGTTGGCTGGTTCAGCGGGAGCTTCTCCCCCGCCTCCACCACCACCATATCGCCCTCCTTCACCAATATCGGCACCACTGATATTTGATGAAGAGGACGATATGGTGGATATCGTTTCCTTAATTGATAATTTTGATAGGTGTCCCACCCTTCAAATTATCGATCTCGATCCTCCTGTCGAGACGCTATGGTAAAAAAAATTTATTATTTGCATTTATATTGTTGTAATTTATAAATATTATCTAACTTTTTAATTTTAATTTGCAGGTTTGATGTGGATGATGTGATAAAACATACGAACAATGACATTATCCAAGGGTCCTTACAGGATCAACTATACTATTCTTGGCAAGTTACGCCAGAAGTCGTTCGCCACCAATGGTAATGCACTTTTATCCTAAGTTTTCAAATTACATTTCATGTAAAATGATTAGTTATATATGTTATAAACTAACACATTATAAATTATTTTGCAGCGCGCATACAGATGGCAGAGGAAGGATACGACGCGCATCTACACGACATGGGTACGCGACATGCAGGCTCGGATGCGCTTGATGATGAACAACGCCAAACGCAACTACTACACCAAAAATCATAAACCGACATGGGCAACGGACGAGGTCTTCAATCAATTGATTCAGAATTGGGAGTCGGAAGATTTCAAGGCCAAGAGCGAGAAGGCAAAAAATGTTAGTACGGCGAGAAGAATCATGGAAATGGTCTCCATCGCCATTCTTTGGGATCAAAATCATTCCCGAAGAGAAAATAAGAATTTGTAATTATTTAAACTTTTGGTTTTTTACAATATTTATCTACTTAAGTTTATTTTATATCAAAGATGCAAAGGATAGGAAGAGAACAGACTCTTCTTGAGCTGGTATTGGAAACCCACGCCAAGAAAAAGTCGGTCGTCGAGCAAGAGATCGACGAACCCAAACTCATCGATCCTCGAGCGGAAAGAACCGTGAAAGCTGTGATGGAGAAGATCACATAACAATCACAAGCTTGCGGTTCAACTCCCGACAAGCTTAGTCCTTTACAAAAGAACAAAATTTATTTAGAGGTAAAAACTTATTTTTTTTCTCTTTCGATTATTAATAAAATAATTTGTAAAAATCTAACTCTAATTTTGTTTGTCTTGTGGTCGGTGAGACCGTATAAGGGGCGTCTATACGGTCTCGGGGCACTTCAAAATTATATCGTCGAGGACGCCACGACGGTACCTCCCGCGGTCCAAGAGAGTTACACGCAACAACAACGTATCGAGGATCTCGAAGCACAACTTCGAGAAACTCGAGATCAAGTGATGTAACAAAAATCTCAAATACAGCAGTTGGAGAGCGTCATAGAGTTGCTATCCGGCCAGGTGAGGGGATCAACGCCGCGGCAAGAAGCGGGTCTCGGTTCGGATGCAACGCCGTCTAAAGGTGCTGGTAACCGGGGAGATAATATCGATCTAGCCGATTTAAATGAAATGTAATAGAATTAGTTTATTGTTTTTGTAAATAATTTTATTATTTTAATTAAAAACTTTTTATTTTTATAAATTATTTTTATTATTTTTAACAAATTTCCAACGGATGCCCGTTGCAATTTCTAACGGGCATCCGTTGGACACTATTTTCCCGCCAAATGGTACCCGCCATTTTGTAACGGACGCCCGTTGCCCTTTCTCGCCAGTTTCCAATGGATGCTTGTTGAAAATTTTAAAATCCCGCTCTTTTATACTGTCTGGATGGCTATGGACGTCCGTTAAAACTTTTTGACGGACATCCGTTACAATTTTTCAACGGACGTCCGTTACCATTTTGTAACGATCATCTGTTACAAATTATTTCCACGGTCGTCCATTACAAAATTTGAACGGCTTTATCTGGTTTCCGCCCGTTACAAATTTGTAACGAATCGATTTGCAACGAGTGATTCCCAACGGCCACCGATCCATTGCAGTCCGTTGGGAAACGCTCTTTTCAACGGATTTAAGGTGTTTTCCAACGGATTTGTCCATTGGAAAAAGCCTGTTTTTTGTAGTGACACTCTGATACCATAAAGAAACTTACGACTAAAGAAAGTTTAGAAGAGATTAACAAGAGAATAAAAGAGATAATGCAAGAGATAATAGAAGAATTATTAACTCAATCATGAGCTGGGTACATTATTATTTTTTGTCCACTTCATGTACATATAAATATGATATTTGATTTTACAATATGATACAAATGATAAATGGAAATACTAGTAAAGTAAACTAATTACAAGAATAAAGTACTAGATATACATAATACCTAAATTAGAAAAGAAATTTTCTTATTTCCATAAGGAGGAGAAAACGAAACTTCTTTGTTTCCTTTTCTTTATGGACAAATCATAAGAGGATAAACACTCTAATTGGACTATGTTGTTTACCATGTAGAGAATTCGAAAACTCTAAAAGGAGTAGAGTGTTTAACAAAAACTAGATTTGCAATATATATAGCAAAGTTTTCAAACAATCATTTGTTGATAATACCAACAGGTTACCACTGAAAACACAAAATAAAAAGTTTCCAACACACATCTCTAACATTTGCAAATTTCAACGGATTCTCGTTAATAATTAACACATATCCATTAAAAACAACACACAATTTCAATGGAATTTCTAATGGTTTCCAAAAGAATTTCCAATGGTGGCTAAACATTGGAAGGTCGTTCATAATTTCAGCAATCGTTGTTCGTTGATATTTCGTTGAATGTTTCAACAAAATTTTTGACGATTGTCAACGAATCATTCAACAGTGTTTTTTCATTGGCATCCCGTTGATAATATCAACGGATTGCAACATAATTTCGATCGTGGATATATTTTACAATTCATTGAAATTTGTTGATACTATTTTCAACGGATGGGACCATTTGTTTCTCTGTTGAAATTAACGTATATTTTTAGTGTTAATTTATAGAAAACACAAAACTTACATAAAATAAATCAAGTTATGTTCTTCTTTTGGAAGAATTCTCTTCAAGTATCCTTAAACTTTTGAAAGCAATTCTTCTACATTTTTACACTTCTTATCTTATCAAATTGGTAATGACAAGATTTCAACACTTTTAACATCATGATAAAAAAAACGCTACTATATTTGTTCCAATACTTGTGAAAATGTTCTTGTATAGTTTCAATCGTACTTCTAAAAAACTCTTATTGGCTCTTTAGATTTCGTTTTAAAAAGTATCTCAAGTATATTTGTTATAAAAAGTCATTTGCCATATTAGTTTGGTGAATTTTATAAGAAAATATCAGCACCGAAAAATAACTGAAATAGCTAATCAATTCAAGTTCGGCGGTAATATTTGCGTCGACCTTCTAAATCATTCAAATAAAAAAAAATAGATAGAGAGAACAAAAGAATAGAGAGAACTATGTTAAATGTTTTAAATACAATATGCATTTCTTTTTGCATATTGCAAATTGTGCCTAACATTAATACTATAGGTTTTCATTTACGTCATGCAGAAGAACCGAGACCAAAGGCCACAATCATAAATGGGGGAAGTCCAAATTTGGCTGTCCTTAGAGAGACCAATTATCGGATGCCACGTGGAAGTCACATGATTCATGCTGATAATATGCTCTAAACTCAATCATGGAGACGAAGTTTTGAAGATGTATAAGCAAGTGGCAAAGCCATAGATATTTGCTAGTATTAATGATAAATATACTTCTAACAAAAAAATACCAATAGGTCATCCTATCAACGACAACAACAATAATAACAATAATAATATTATTATTATTAAAACCCAACAACCGAAGTGGTTGTAGATTTTGGCTTGGTGGGTTTGGACTATTAGGAGATATTGAATCTAAATTATTTATATGATTACATGCGAATTGTAAACAACGTATATTAATTGTTTGTTGTTAGGTTTCTGGCTCATCCGACGAGAGGCATGAAATATATATTTGAACTTTTATATATATATATATATCTTATATGGTATAAATAAATTTATTTAATCGATTCGTAAAATTTCTGAAAATCTATGCTAAGAATATTTAATAGATACTATATTTATATAAAATATAAAAAAGATATTTTTCTAGCCAAAAGTGTATCACCATCACCAAACGAGGTTCATGCATTTTTCAAATTCATGTCGATACATACATACATCTTTATATATATACACACACTTACACACATTGGTGGCAAATTTAGTGGGACTATGAGATTACTTTTATTCATATAGAGAACAAAAATAGTCATTACTTCGGATGAGTTAAAGTTTTCATCAGCTTTGGAGTTTCCCTCATTAACTTTTCTATAACCAACTATATATGTATATACACACATATATATACATATATATGTGTGTATGGGTGGATGCATAAGTATATATGGTCCACAATTAATCATCGACATGTTAGGCAATTCCAACTCAAGCCTAAATGATGGGTTTTCTGAAGAACTCAAAACGTGGTTCTTAGTCGTTTTGATAAAGGAATCACACAATGTAAAGCAATTACTGTTATTTGGACAGGCGTGTCTCTACAATGTTTGGTGTTAAAGAGGAATTCACAATAGGGTTGCTTATAACTTGGACCTGATTTGTTTTTTCACTCATGCGAATCTTTCATATCGAAATTTATGTCTTTTATAAAGTGCATAATAAACCATTATTAAAGTAAAGAATCTTGTTCGATTAAGATTTTTTTTATGAACCACAAATATTTGTTAGAATATGTGATTCTTAAATGAACAAATTTATACTTTCTATATGGATGAATATAATTGTAATTTATCTGATTATATAAAAAATATTAAAATTTGGGATTTTCAGAAAGTTCATAATAAGACACGATTAGATTAGGAATCGTATTCCATTTAGATTATTTTTTTATCTAATGAGGAAAAATAATATGTAATTTTTTGATGAACAAATATATACCTTTTTATATATACTTGTATATAACCTTAAATGAATAGTAATTGTGCAAAATAAATGATGCCCAATAAAATCGTATATTAATTATATAATATATGTCTGCATAAACTTATAATTTGATACAAATTCCTCTAAAATAAAAACGTTTACAGCAAGTATATTATAATTTCGGCGGCCGTTGCATGGATGGTGTGGTTTTTAAAGAGGGAAGAAATTTTAGTGAATTATTTTATTTTGGTCAAAGGGTAGGCAGTGCAATGTGCATGATTTTTTTTAATGATGTTATATCTATATGTTAGACCTATTGTATAGACTTTTTCTCATTGCAATAAAGAAAAATTGTTAGGCCAATCTGAATCTAGAAAATGTAGGTCGAACATTATTTGAAAAAAAAGGAAAAAGTTTAGAGAGAAAAAAATAACCACAAATTTATAAACGTATAAATAAGAAGTACTCGTCTTTTAATTATACAAAAAAAATAATAAAGGATACCGCCAAGGATATCCCTTCTATTCACAGATTCAACATCAAAGCAATTTCACTATGAAAACACACGTCAGCAGACATCACTATTGGATCAGAACATATTTAAAAGGCAACACATGCATACAAATGAATAAAATCCGTTAAAATTGGTAAAATCTTCGTTAATAATGTAAAGGGTATTTCAACGATCAACTAATTTCTTTTTTTTAAGAAAAATCATTACAAAATTTAATGTGTATCAACGATAATCTTCAACGAAAATTGATACTTTCACCGATGTTAACAATGGACATCCATAGATTACAAATATTTTTCAACGGTTTATATAAATAGGAAAATTTGTTAATGAATGGATTTTTAGGTTTTTCTAAAAGATGTCTAGAATCCATTGAAATTCTCCGAAAAATCGTTTTTCAACCGATTTTTATATTACGTTCAAAGGATATATCCATTGAAAAAACTGTAACTTTTAATAATGTTTGGACTAATCGCATGGGAAGAGACCGTCTAGCTTCATATGGCAGACAGGAATGTAAGATTACAAAGGAAATCCTTCTCATCTGTGCAGGAAGTTCTATAAGCTGATCGGCACAAAAGTTGGATATTTAGAGTCTCATAATGGCAAATAACTTTTTTAACGATTTAATGGAGAGAAAAATTAATTGAAATTGAAAATTTTAGGAGAAAGCATTATGGTTAAATTTTGAATATTCAATCATAAAAATCCAAAATTGAAGCTAAATGGGACAAAAGTAAAATAATTTGGGATGTTACAAGCCATCATTTAAAAGCCATAACGTTTCTGATGTTTGTTTTTTTCTTTTAAGAATTATGCACTCTGTTCCGATTATTTAAACATCCAGATATATATATATATATATATATATTTACAATTTTATTTCATATACATTTTATAAATATTCTGAAATTATTATTTTATTTACAAGTTTACACTTACCATTTTTAACCGTCTATTTAAGATCATATACGAGAGAATCTTGTATAATGCAACTTGCATCAATTCTAATGGAATACTTTACAACTCTAAACTGCAACTTTTTATATTAGTTTTAAATATATACGATATTATATTAGAACTTTAATCGATCAATAACACATGTGATCCGTGTTATTTGATTCTACAAGGATCAAGATGTTCTATGCCTCACAAAGTGTAGACAATCTTGTTTGTTTGTGGGTGCATATATATTAATAAATGTAGAAGCATGTTTATATATATATATGTGTGTTTGTGAGTATCTACATGTTTGTGGGTGTATAAAATATGAAATATTCACTTCGTGACCATCAGAATCATGCAACACATCACAATGCCCATATCATTCTTTTGTTATGTTCCATTTTTTCAAGCACAAAACATAAAATAATATTTAAGTAAATTCCAAGCTAATATCATGTGTAATAATCAAATACCTAGAACATACAGCTTTTATTTGTCATTTGTATGGATACATATATAATTAATTAATTAGAATTAGAAAGTACTTATCAATCTTTAATTATGAATATACTCATTTAATATTTCATTACATATGATATGATTTTTTTATAGGGTAAACAAAATATTGGTATGTAATTCGAATTCGATTTGTATTTGATTCGAAATTTAAAATATATAAGTGATCAATACAAATCGGATATACATCAAATACACATGTATATATAAATATTAAAGTTAATTATCCTACCTATTCATATTAAAAATAGTTACCACCATTTACAAGCCTAAAATATAAGGTCAATAATGTAAATATGGAATCTTAAAATACAACGGTCAAATTGAGAATAATATAAATAAAAATCTAAAATACGAGAATCTTTTAAAAATCTAATAAATAAATATAATTATCCAAAAAATAATTAAATATAAATAATAAATTAGAGCATTAGGTAATATATACGAATAGTCTAGATAATTCGGATATTCAGTATTTTTGTTTATTCTAAAGGTTCATTTAAAAAATATTTTTACAATATTTTTTTAATAAGTAATCAATTATATGAATAGGCACAGTGGTGTTAAAATGGGTGGATTAGTCCAGTCCAATCCAAAACAAATCAAGTTTGGTGACTTTTTGGGTTAATTGATCTAATTCATTTGCTAAATGCGTCGTTGGTTTTATATTTGGCCCAAATTATTAGGTTCACTCCACTCATTTAATTTAATGAATGTGTTAAATATTTATGGGTTTGGTTTACCATTTTTTGCTATTAATTTGTATTATATAATAATTGTTTTATATTGATACATTGTTTACATTCTAAATAATTATCTTTATCTGTTTTTTATTTTTCTATAATTTCATAATATGATTATAATTTTTTAATCCCCAATTTTTTTACGCTAATGTATATTTCGTCTTCAAAATGAGAATTTAATTCTGAAATGAAATAAATTTGTATTCTCTATTTAAAATTTTTAGTTATTTCGTACAGTATACAGAAATATTATATATAATACTTTGAATATAATATTTAAATATAGAAACTCTTCAACCATTTGAAAATTGGTGAAGTGATGAAGGAAAGAAATGGGGCCTTGTGATAACTTTTGCAACAACAACTTGTAAGCTTTTTTTATTCTTGTTCAATTATGAGATTCCCAATTTTACATTAACCTGTGTGGAATCCTACATGTCTTTTGTTTTTCTTTTCATTATCTTCATCAAAAAAGAAAAATTCAATAATAAAAACAATATAAAATCAATATGTACCGTATTCATTGCATCAAACTTATTCCTTCCCCTTACCGTTCAAGTCGTATGTTTTTGGTTTTATACAAAGGGTAACAAAATTGGTACCGTCTGTACTAAGCAACTAAAATAGAATATTTCAAAAGTTAACTTCACTTGATTAATTTTTTTATATTATATTTTCAGAAAAAAAAAAGTTAATAGAACATACTATTCTTATGTCTTGTGATCTGAAATAGATGAGATATTTGTATCATTTCATTATTGAGTTATTCATCTTTAATATCTTATTTAGTATAATTTTCTAAGAAAATATATGGCATCTACCACAATTTTACCATATAATCACATTTTTTTTGTTTCGTAAGACTAGAAGGATTACCAAATACAAATTCTCTAATATCCAATTTTTAAATCATCTTCGTTTCGCATTAGATTTTCATTTTCATCTCTATAACTAATTACACAAAATTTTGAAAAAAAAGGAGATAAAATTATTTTTTACCAAAATTAAAGTTAGACACCCAAAATTACCGATTTTGAATTTTGGGCTAAAATAGTGGACCCACACTATTATGGTGGGTTCCATATTTGATTTTTGTCGAAAATTTTCCCTTATATAAGGAGGGGTTTTGGAGAGTTCAAAACCATCCAAAAAATCACAAAACAAGAAGAAGATGAGGAAAAACAAAGAGAGAAAGTAGTGTTTCCTAGTTTTTAAGGTTATTTTCTTGGTTCTTTGAGAGTCTTTCTCCTCATTGTAAGAGAGAAATATCAGTGTTTTCTCCTTACAGTCTAAGAGAAGTGTTGTAATTTCTTAAGAGTTAGTAAAATCCTTCACTGTTTGTTTGTGAACGTAGACACTTTGCCAAACTACATATAATTTTGGTGTCCTACTTTTCCATTTTCTCATCTCTACTTTGTTGTCTAATAATTTTCTATCCCAAAGGTTTTAATAATACAGTTTTATTAATGGATTTTCTTTTCTTTGTACCTGGATAAAACAAATTCCTTTGTAATTTTTATATATAATATGTTACACATTAAAAAATTTTGGCATGTTACAAAGTGAAGAATAAAAATGTATGAACCTATAGAAGAGATCTTTGCTAATGTAATGTCTTCACTAGATCTTGTTGGGGTTGGACGGTACCGCGACACGTTCGCAGTGAACCAACAAAACACAAACCCCTTACTTGTGTGAACCTAAGAGGATGAAAATATCTAGTATGATAACGGAAATTGAACCACATGACCAATTTAACGTGGAAAACATCCTCGGTGTGAGGAGTAAAAACAACGGGATCGTAGTTCACCAAAAAATCCACTACAATAATTTTTGGATTACAACCTCCACACAAACACCTCTAATATAACAAGAAATACAACACCAAGATTTACAGAATATTTTACCCAATATTCAATCTCGAAACATCCGAGACAACCGAAACACCAAGATGTAAGTTATGCCATAAGTAACCCTTGTATCCTATGATTCCGGAAAACAATGTCTAATCCTACAGTACAAATCAAAGCCCAAAGAGTGCAAAATATACCTACCAAATTTCAGCTTGATCAAAGAAAAACTCACCGTTTGATTTGCCAAACAACCAGACTGTGCGTCTGAAACTGCACAAGAGGACAGTCACGGTAATCAGCTCGTTTATCCAAAAATGACAGTTGGATTGATAATCCCACCAAATAGAATCAAGAACAACGAGTGACGAACCTTTCCTCAAAATTTCATGTCGATCGGACCACAGAAAATCGGCCGATCCTCAACGTGATCACATACATTAAAACTGGTTTCTTCCTCTTCACTCTATTCTATCTCTTATCTTGGATGTTTTTTTCTTGGTTTTGGTTTTGTGATTTGGTGGTGAAGCTCATGCTATTTATAGATCAATTTAAGGCAAAATGTCAAGGAGACATTTACCTAATATCCCATAAACTTGATCAAGGATAATGGTTCACCAAAGCCACCATTATCACCCACTTCACCAAACCCACCATCATCACCAACTTCACCTGGCACATAGGAGGAGAACTCAAAAAATCTCCCTCTTTCGACTATGTGGAGGAGATCTGCATCTCAACGATTATAAAACACACCTCAAGCTTTCCTGTAGGCAACGCCTTAGTCATCATGTCAGCTCAATTGTCATTTGTATGAACATTCTCAAGTTCAAGTTTCTGTGAATCCAAGACATCTCGTATACAATGATATCAAACATTTATATGCTTTGATTTTGAATGAAATGTCTGATTCTTCCAAGATGAATGGCACTCTGACTGTCACAAAACAAGACGTACCTATCTTGCTTGAAACCAAGCTGCTCAAGAAACCTTTTCATCCACAACAACTCCTTACAAGATTCAGTTGCGACAATAAAACTCTACCTCAGTGGTAGAAAGTGCAATGCACTTTTACAACCTTGATTGTCATGCCATTTCTCCACCCACAAAGGTTACCAAGTAATCCGAAGTAGATTTAAAATAATATGTTCTCCAGCCATATCGAAATTTGTGTACCCAAACCAATAGAGGTTTGTCACCTCCAAACACAAGTCTCAGACCAGAAGTCCCATGAAGATATAATCCGCTTCACTACCTTCTAATATTCTTTTTCCAGATTAGAAAGAAAACGACTGACAACACCAACGACGTGAGCTAAATCTGGTCTCGTATAAACCATAACATACATCAAGGTACCCATTGTAGAGGCATAAAGGACCTGTCTCATCTCCTCCTTCTTTGAATCTATAGTTGGACTCTGTTGCTTACTAAATCTAAAGTGTGTAGCAAGAGGTGTACTCACAATTTTAGATTTGTCCATATTTAACCGTTGAAGTACTTTTTCAATGTACTTCTCTTGCGACAGATACAACAACTTGCGACTTATGTCACGAACAATTCTCATCCCAAGAATTTGCTTTGTTGGTCCCAAATCTTTCATAGCAAATAACTGGCTGAGGTTCTTTTTCAATTCAATTACATTTTCCATGTTCTTGCCCATCAACATGTCGTCCATATAGAGCAACAAGATGATAAAAATCATCACCAAAGAAGTTATGCAAAAACCAACAATGGTCTGAATGAGTCTTCCATGCTCCCTTTAACTGACTGAAACTTCTTGTATCATTTTCTTCGTGCTTACTTCAACCTGTAAAGATTTTTATTCAAGCGACAAACACAAACTTCTTTGCCCTTCTCAACAAATCCTTCAGGTTGTACCATGTGAATCTCTTCCTCCAAATCACCATGAAGGAAAGTCGTCTTCACAACCATTTGCTCTTCATGTTTAACCCTAAACACTCTTTTGTTAAGCAATACTCGTTTACCTTCGGACAACTTCACCAACTCATATGTATGATTCTTGTGCAAAGAATCCGTCTCGTCATTCATGGCCATCAGCCACTCATCAAAACTCTCTAGTTCTCCCCCTTCAGTAAGTATCTCAGAAACTCACTAGGATTATACCTCGTCATGATATCCGTTCTCTCTTTGACCTTCTGAGGATAGGTGGATTCTCGATAGTTGGTGTCTCAACCCAATCATCATCACCAACATCATCATCAACTTGTACGAGAGCATTTGTATTAGGTGTATCAACATGAACCTCACCTTCAACGGAATTTTGAACTAACGTCTGAGGAATCATCCCTGAACTAATCAAACCCTCACTATTCTAAGTTAGATTTTTACATTTCTCAATGTCTCGAATAGTTTGATCTTCTATGAACACAACATCTTTTCTATTGACGAGTTTTTTCTCCACTGGATCACAAAACCTATATCCAAAACCATCCTGACTGTAAACAATGAACACACCGTGTCTTGACTTCACATCAAGCTTTGATCTCTTATCCTTAGAATATGTACAAAAGCGTTACACCCGAACATCTTCAAATGACTATAAGAAACATCCTTACCAGTCCAAACTCGCTCTAGAACATCACCCTGTAATGGTAAACTAGGTGGCAGGTTCAAGACATGAACCACAGTGCTCAAAGCTTCACCCAAAAAGGAATCTGACAACCCTGACTGCGAAATCAAACAACCAAACCATTCAGTTGTGGTGTCTTAGGCGGTGTCTTCTCATGTCTAATAACCTGTTCTCGACAATAGACATCAAACGGTCCAGAATACTCACCTCGTTTATCACTTGGGATACACTTCAGTTTCTTCCAGTTTATCTCTCTTCAATGTCCAATCTTTCTTAATGTGCCCTTTCTTATGACAATAGTGACAGTCCACAACAATTTTGCTCTTGCTCTTGCTCCTGCCTTCTGGATTCCAATACAAGTTCCTCCCCCTGGATTCAGTAATCAGAACATCTGAACTTAAAGAAGCACCTTGCGATTGTTTTCGTGTCTCCTCATTGAAAATATAGTTCTTAGCTAACTCCATCGAGATTGCACCATCAGGAGTTGAGTTCAACAGAGAGATCATGAATGTCTCCCATGAATCTGAAAGTGTACTAAGAAGCCACAAACTTTGAATCTCCTCTTCACAGGTAACCTCCATGTTAGATAATTGATTCAACAGACCTTGAAATATGTTCAAGTGATCTATTACTGGAGTCCCTTCGACGTACCTCAAATCAACCAACTTCTTGATGAAGTACCACTTGCGATTCCCAGTGTTCCGAGCGTACAACTGCTCCAACTTCTTCCACAAAGAACGAACATTTGTCTCACCAGCCACATGATTCAAAATGTTATCATCCACCCACTTTCGAATCAGCGCACAAACTTTTTGATGAAGCAACATCCATTGCAATCAGTTTTAGCCTCAAGTTTCCCTTCAATAGCCAACGGTAGATGACAATCATTCATGTACACTAAGTCTTCCATCTTATCCTTCCAAATGTGATAGTTGGCACCATTCAAGCTAACTATCCTGCCAGTATTTGCCTCCATCGTTCAAGACAAGTTCACCGGACAACATATCGATGCTCTGATACCACTTGTTGGGGTTAGACGGTACCGCGATACGTTCGGAGTGAACTGAAAAAACAAACCCCCTTACTTGTGTGAATCCATGAGATGACAATATCTAGTATGATAACAAAAATTGAACCACAACCAATTTAATGTGAATACCCTCCTCGGTGTGAGGAGTAAAAACTATAGGACCGTAGTCCACCCAAAAATCCACTATAATAATTTCTGGGTTACAACGTCCACACAAAAACCTCCAATATAACAAGAGATACAACACCGAAATTTATAGAATAGTTTACCCAATATTCAATCTCGAAACCCCCGAATGAACCCAAACATCAAACTGTAACTTAGGCCATAAGCAACCCCCGTATCCTATGATTCCGGCAACCAATGTCTAATCCAACCATACAAATTGAAGGCCAAAGAGTGAAAAATTTACCTATCAATGTCAGATTGATCAGAGAAGAACTCACCGTCTGATTTGCCAAACAACCAGACTGCACGTCTGAAACCGCACAAGAGGATAGTCACGATTATTTGTTCTTTTCGCCAAAACTTACCGTTGGATTGATAATTCCATCGGATATAATCAAGGGCAACGAGTGATAAACCTAGCCTCTAAAATTTATGCCGATCGGACCACGGAAACTCGGTCGATCGTCAACGTGATCACAGACACTCAGACGTTTTTCTTCTCCTTCATTCTCTTCTATCTCCTGTCTTGGATGTTCTTTTTTTTTCTTAGTTTTGATTATGTGATTTGGTGTTAAAGCTCATGTTATTTATAGATCAACTTAGGTCAAAATGTCAAGGAAATATTTACTTGATCAAAGATAATGGTTCACCAAACCACAATTATCACTCACCTTACCAAATCCACCATCATCACCAATTCCATCTGGCACGTAAGAGAAACTCAACATATGTAACTTATGCATGCATATAAAACTGTAAAACTAAAAATCAAATTGTCTTAACAACAATAAAAGATTTGTATGGTTCGACGTAGAAATTAAAAAAAAAACAAAACAAAATCGTTATAAATTGTCTCAACGTGGCGCGTGTAATATGTTAAATAAATGTCCTTTTTCTGTAAACATAATTCTTAGAAGATTTATAAGATTTATATATCAGGTTGTTTTTATGTGAAATATCAATTTGTTTATTATAAAAATGATAGTCTAAAAAGATTTGGACCTAACCAAACTCAAGACATTTGGGATACATATTTTAGGCTTACTGGGCCACTATATAATACAAATCAAAATGCCTTATAACGTAAAATCATAGGCTTTGTTCTCAAAGTTTCTTTCATCAAGAGGAAATATGGTGTTGTAAATAGCGATGGTAAATGAGCCAGAGTAAAGTAAATGGTTCTAATTTAGATAATGTAACGATGGGATAATTTACAAAATCTTCGATTACAGAAAAATGAAAACACCAGTCGGATTTCCGTAATGCATATGTGGAACTTGTGTTAACCCGTGGGTAAAAATATTTAAAATCGATTATAATAGGCATAATTTTGAATATTTTTTTATGATATGTTATGTTATTTTTTAGAGTAAGAACTACAGTTTTTTTCTTGAAACTACAATGTAGAACAAACGCAGCAAAATTCAAGAATCGAAACAAGACCCAACACAATTTATCGAGTTTGGAAGGATTGGTTTGGAGACAAACACAATTTATCGAGTTTGGAAGGATTGGTTTGGAGACAAACACAATTTAACGAGTTTGGAAGGATTGGTTTGGAGACAAACACAATTTAACGAGTTTGGAAGGTTTGGTACACAATTTTCGAGCAGTGACTATCTTGCATGAACAAAGCTTTTGTTGAATAAGGAGTATTTTGGCGACTTAACTCCAAATTTATACAGCGAACAATCGCTTGAGCTTATAGAGATTTTGAAGTATTTGAATGGGAGGACATTTGCGTGAATTGGAAATACAAAAAGCTGTGTAATTATTATCCATGGCTACAAATGCAAAGCTAATTTTAGCTCATCCATGGCGGATTCACTATTTTTGTCCTTCCACTAATTTGTTCTAAACAAAAGAAAACATTCTTTGCACACATCTTCTTGGTTCTATCTTCCACAGGAGAGAGAGAAAGAGACAGAGAGAGAGAGAGACAATGCCTTCTCCTCGGGGAGAAGAAACCCAACCCAAAAGAGACATAACGGGTCAAGCCTCCTCCGAACCCGAAACCCGCCAACCACCGGCTCCGCCGCTTCCGCAGACGCAGCCGCCGGAAAACCACCATCAGCCGTATCCTCCGGTGATGGGTTATCCGGGTTACCCGAACCCATACCCGAATTACCCGAACGGACCCTACGCTAATCAATATGGACCTTACGCACAAGCCCCACCTGCAACATACTACGGGTCATCAGCCACGTCGTACCCGACCCAACAATACCCAGGTCACCGAAACTCCGCCGGAATCGTCCGGGGGATCCTCACCGGATTCATAATCCTCGTCGTCGCTATCTTCCTCTCTACATTCGTGACCTGGATCGTCCTCCGACCCCAAATCCCAATTTTCTCCGTGACCCATTTCGGGGTATCGGGTTTCAATGCAAGCCAACCAGATTTTACCGCCCAATGGACGGCGAATCTCACGGTGGAGAACTCAAACACGAAGCTGAAAGCGTACTTCAGTCGCATCCAAGGGTTCATATTCCACCAAAATCCAGTCGGAGAGGATGAATATCTGGCGACGGGGTTCTTCAAGCCTGTGTACGTGGAGACGAAGAAGACGGCAGAGATCGGAGAGAGATTTACGGCGGGAGAGAAGGTAGCGGAGGAGCCAGAAGTACCGGGATGGGTCGCAGAGGAGATGAAGAAGGAGAAGGAGAGTGGAAAGTTATCGTTTAGTCTGAGGTTGGCGGTTTGGGTAACGTTCAAAACGGAAGGTTGGTGGGCGAGAGAACGAGGCCTTAAGGTATTTTGTGAGAAGCTGAAGGTAGGGTTTGAAGGTGGGTCTGGAGACGGTGCCGTTTCATTGCCTAAGCCTTTGCCTTGTTTGGTTTATGTTTGACGATGAAAAACATAATAATTTTTTTGGGTATTAATAATGATTCAATGTGTTTTCTTCAACGACGAATATTTGCAATGGAGTAGTTTTAGTTGGAACGGATTTTATGTGATTTCGTATACTTGGATTTTATGTAAGGATATAAATTTACTCATAATTTGATGAGAGATTAAACGGTTAGTTAAGAATTATCAAACCTTTACCTCTTTCTTTCCTTGTCCGTATATGATTCATTTTTCGAGGATGATTATAAATGGTTTTGTAACCTCTCACAATTGGCTGAATATCAGAAATACCTCATAGGGCTAAACCACTTCAAAAATACCCTTCCCCAAAATAATTATTAAATCCGGAAAATAAAAACTGAAGAAAAGACAAATTTGCCCTTAATGTTCGAACGTGGAAAAATGGAAGTTCGGCAGTTTTTGGACGTGAAAAACTGCCGAAAACGAGAAAGCCGAACAGTTTTTCGCCGTGAAACCTGTTTAAAAGTTGATAGCAAGAAAGAAATAAGTGATTTCGAACTTGAGAGGGAACGATTTGAAGTTGACGAGAAGGAAAATGGCTAGAATCAGCAGCATCACTAGCGAAGAGAGCACGAGTCAATCTTCAATGGCGTCAATAAGTGTAAGTAGTTCGATTTCTAGGGTTTTGCAAGCTTTCGAGTCACAAAATAGTTTATTGATTTGAAATGGGTG
>CM071861.1:11337690-11354783 GCA_036759665.1 Gynandropsis gynandra
ATCCCTTATACGACGTGGTGGAGGAGCCTGTGGTTCTCGTTGTTGAGGCACGAGTAGCTGTTGCTGCATTTGCCCCAAGTTACCAAGAGGTAACTGAGCATGTTCACGGCCGTTCTGATTATCCATACTCTGTTGTTCTGACGGCTCCGTGTTATCTTCTTCCTTACCCTTTCTCAATAGTCTGTAAGTTCGCTCGATCTCTGCGACCTGCGACCTGGTCATACACCAAAAAGAACGAACGAAAGGAATTTAGGTAGAAAGAATCGAAAGTAAACAAAAGCAAAAATAAAAAACAAAAATAAAGCAAGAAGAACTCTAGGTACGAATCTAAGACGCGTTGACAATAGTCCCCGGCAACGGCGCAAAAAACTTGATGTGTTATCAGAGTTAAATATAAATAACCTAATCTACCCGCAAGTGCACAACACGTGTGTAGTATTTTAGGTGTCGATCCCACAGAGACTACGCAACACTACCAAACCCGAACTACGAATCAAACTTGCTAACGAAAGAAGGTGAATAAGGAATGAAATACTGAAAGTAACTAAACTACTTGGGTTCTAACGATGAGACAAACGTCCTAGGAATCCGGTTTCACCACAAGACTACCGAAACCAACGATCAACCTATCTATCATGCAATCCCAGTTAAAGCTATCTAAGGCGGATGATCCTAATATGATATCTACCCTCTCTCAAGGCATAGACACGTTATCTAGACAAGCTGCCCCCTAGTTTCGTGGCTGACACCTTGAACTAAACCCATAAACTCTGTGATTCGCCCGTTCACCCTCAATCGTTGTTACCCTACTTTCGTGGCCTAACCTCGGTTGTTCTAAACTTGATTTTCTAGGACTAGAATTCTCCTTTCGTTCCTTCTCCTAATCTCTAACACATGTATCTACGTGGCCGTTCGCAAATACAAGTAAATTAAACACTCAGATAAAGAATAGATGACTAAAATGGGAAGATGCATTCAAAATAGATCAAAAGCGGTCTCGGGATAGCCAAGGGCTAATCCCTTCTCCTAGAACAAACAAACTACTCGCTCATGCGTCTGTAAAGAAACATAAACATAGTAGAAAGTCTAAGGAACATAAAAACCAAACAAAACCGAAGTGGTGGTGCTTGATCTCCAATGCTCCTCGCTTATCTCCTCGCAAGAATCTGCTCTATCTTTCGCTGAATTGTTCTCCTCTGTAAGCTTGCTGTAATGACGTGTTTTTGCCTCCTTTTAAGCCTCCTAAGTCAGTCCAATTGTTGCCTCAATTGCCCCACGAGTTCCTTTATGTTTTAAGTTAACTTAACTTAAGTTTTGAGCAGTTTCGGGTCGCGACCCGCTGGGGTAGTGAGTGTGCCCGCTCGGGTGCGGCTAGGGTAACTCGTGCGCATCTTGTGGCTGGAATGATGCCCGATCGGGCATGGCATGTGTGCCCGCTCGGGCACAAGGCAAGGTCGGGCATAATGCTTGCCCGAGTCGTGCTAAATGGTCCACACAATTGGCCGTTTGTCCCGTGATGATCCCCCAAGTTGCTCCTTAGCTCCGTGCATGTTCCTTTAGCTCCAAAATAGTCCAAATACGCGTAAATACCTGTAAGAACATGAAAAGCACGAAAGCAAGTAAAACGGATACGGAATCATACGTAGAACATCACATATGTATCAAAAACGTCTCCTAAATCGTGCAAGAAATACGTATGAAAACGAGATGATCACGTACCATGTAAACGAGAATTTATTCAAAACGTCGACGGTGAAGGAAAAAACTTAACGATAAACAATTTATCGTTTAATAACTCAATTATTAATATTTTAGAATTAAAAATGCATTTAATTTTAATCTTAAAATTTATTGTTTCTATTTTTATTTTTTACCCGCGGGTACGCGCGCCCGCGCGGGCTCACAGGTCGCACCCGCGCGGGTACACGTGACTCACCCGCTCGGGCAGCAGGAGGCACTAGGGTTTCAGAAACCCAATCGCCACCGCCTCCTGATGCCGCCGCCTCTCGTTCGCCGAACACCCGCTCCTGGCGTGAGGACTCGCCGGTGAAAGCGACTGGACCGCCGCACGGGGAACACGAGAAACCGCCGGCCAGAGCATCTGTAGAATGGCAGCTTCGGGCGACGGCGATCTAGGTTTCTGAAAACCCTAACCGCCTTTTCGCCCTTCCGCGCCAGTCGCTCAACTCCGCCAGCTCGACTCCGCCCTCGCGTGCCTCGCCGGTGAAGGCGACTGGACCGCCGCACGGAGAACACGAGAAACCGCCGGCCAGAGCATCTATAGAATGGCAGCTTCGGGCGACGGCGATCTAGGTTTCTGAAAACCCTAACCGCCTTTTCGCCCTTCCGCGCCAGTCGCTCAACTCCGCCAGCTCGACTCCGCCCTCGCGTGCCGCCGTTGACTCACTCCCGGATCGTCGCGACCCTCGGCCAGAATCAGCTGCCTTCGCCTCGCCTGCAGAAGCTCGATCAAGCCTTCACGAGTTTCCTCGCGTGACTGTTCTCCTCACGAGCGACACCTGTTTGTGTGTCGCCGCCTCTTCTCCTGCTCGCCGTCGGTCCTGGATACGCCGGCCGGCCCTTCGCCTGCGGTGGACGACCCTCATCCGGCGAGCGAGGACGTCGGCGGACGCCCAGGTCCTTCATTCACGGTTCGGTCTGGCGGTGGTCCGTTAGCGCGCACTACGCGCGCGCGTTTTTCCCGCTTTTCGATCCAATTTTTCATAAAAAATTCGAAAAAACTAATCCTAAACTTGCAGCCAGACACTCTGATACCACTGTAGGATTGATTTCACATTTTGCGGAAACGTGTTTTTAATCAACCCGAATAACGATCTACTCATGTTTACGAGAAGTTTTACAGATTTCAACGATGAACAAACTTAGAAACAGTTTCTGTGATACCTGTTGTGTTGAAATCGATGATCGGATGTGAGGCTTGATGGTACAAGCTCTCTACGCGTATCCACGCCGAGATCGAGATTGCTTTGGTGTGGAAATCGGAAGAACGAAAAATGTTTTGTCGTTCTTCAGGTTTTTCTTTTCTGACGGCTAGGGTTTCTAGGTTTAGAATTGTGTGTTTACGAAACCTCGTATTGCGTTTATTTATAATTATTAACTCTTTAATAATTACGACTTAAACCTATAACTATCCAATATTACATATTAGGCATAGGACTTTCAGAATGTTCATCGACTTATCAACACTAGATCACAAGTGTTGTACCGTCGTTTGCAGAGTCTAAGATTTTATAGTTAAGTTGTAGTTGGAGTTTGGGGCATCCTTCTTTAAAAAACAAGTTTCAGGTTTTGATATCGAATTGCTAGGGGGTTTAGTCCATTTCTATCTATCCAACAATAAAAAATCTATATAAATTTATATCAAGTGGTATCATAGCCTCATTGTTGTGTTAGTCTATCCATTTTCTTTTGTTTGTTTTGTTTTAGTTTAATTTAGTTTAGTTTTTTGCGTTATAGAAAAAGAAAAAACAACAAAAAATGAAGAATAATAAGAAAAACAAAAAGGAAGAAAAAAATAAAAAACAAAAAAGGAAGATTATCAAAAGTAAAAAAAACAAAAGGAAGGAAAAAAATTGAAGAAATAGGAAGAAGAACAAGAAAAACGAAAAAGAAGAAAAAAATAAAAAAAGGAGAGAAGAATTAAAGAAGATCTTAGATATCGATTTGTGCATATTTATTATCATAGAAAGGAGAATCAACATCCACACATCTGGTATAAGGAACTCAAAACCCACAAGACTCTTTCAAAGAGACATTTGAAACTGATGGCATAAGATACTGACAAAATTTCCATAAATAACCATAACATTATTTGTCTCGAATGTGAGATCGAGGTCATTATATAAAAACTATCAAAACACGTATATAATGTTGATATATGCGGATGGCGAACATGCAATGGAACAACTATTGAAGGACCAACGGTGTGAGAATGTGTGTGATAAGGTAAATCACCAAAAAATAGTGAGGTCTTTAGATAATTGAGAAAAAAAGCCATGTGAGAGTATACCCGTGAGGATAGCGTTTCTTTCTATGAATGTGAGAGAGAACACGACATTTTTACCTCAACCGATAAATTTGTTGACGCACAAAAAAGTGTTGTTCCTTAACAAATTAATTCATTTTGTATATAGTTTTGTTCCTAATTCAAGGCAGGGTACTCAAGATGATTTTCGAAAGTAGGAACCATCAGATATGAAGAAAGGACTAGATTTGGTGTGGAAAATCTTCCAACCAAGAGATGTGGTGTGGGTGTATGTGCACACAGAAAGGCTCCTAGAAAGTCACAAATCAAAGTTTTAATAGAGCTTGCAAATGATATAACCTAAGTTGACGTTCTTTTGTTAGATGGATGAAAACATACTGAAACCCCATAACAATTCGATAACAAAATATAAAACTTATCTTTCCTAAAACATGACGTCTTAAGCCTCGAGTACAATCCAATTAATTTCTTTTTAATCAGCGAATGATGCCACAAAACTTATATTTTAGTGTTGATAAGTCGAGGAACACTCAGAACCTCTCCAAAGGTTTTGTAGCTAAATATCAAGAAATAACAAAGAAAATTCACTCTCAATTTATTAGAACTTCATTTAAAATGTTTTACAACGAATCCCATATTTATAAAGACCGAATAATAATAAAAAACTGAATAAAATAACTGAATTAAAGAAAACTCGGTAAAATTGCTAGGAAAACTGGTTAAATCGTTTGGTCGAGCCACATAAGCCTTAACCCTAAAATTCACATAAAATAATGTTTGTTGGTTTAGAGTAAACGCTCCCGGTTGAGCTTTTTCTTGATCTGGTTTAGAATTGTCTCATCCTCTAGTGTCTTACTCATCTCGGTCTTTTCTCCTTATAGGGACCTCTTATATTCTTTTTTAAGTGTTCCTTGACACCCTTGTGGGGTCGTTTTCCATCATTTGATTTCAATTTACATGAACATGTCTCAAAGATCTTTTTTCTTATCCTTTGTTGTTTTTCCTTGTATTACTTGTGACGGATCAAGGATCTCATTCACATCATTCTCTCCTCCCTTAAAATAATTTGTCCTCAAATCCAATCCTTTAGCTACATGAAAACGAGCCAAGTCAGTAACTTGAAAATGAAATGTACAATTGACTTATCTTGTAACTCGCTTTTGTAGGTGTTATGGTTGATGCATTTGCAGACTCTAAAAGGTTTATCTCACAACATCATAACCTGAGATTTGTTCCTCTATAGTAGTCTTTCTATGTGCACATGCACCCACACCTCATCTCTCGGCTAGAAAATTATCCACACCAATTCTGGCTCCTACTCTTTATCCGATGGTTCCTTCTTCCAAAAGTCATCTTTAAAAAATTGCAATGAATTAGGTACACAAGCTGAATTCAATTTTTAGGAAACAAAAACTTCTTGTGCATGAGCACATTCATCGGTTAAGGTAAAAATTTTATGTTCTCTCTCACAATCAAAGAAAGAAACGTTATTCTCACGGGCGTGGTCTCACAAGCCTTTGCTTGGGTTTCTCTTAAGATCTCACTATTTTTCAGGTGATCTACCTCATGGTCATTCATATTCTCACACCACTTATCGTCACTAGTTGTTCTTTTATGTCATGTAATTCCAAGATTTGTTACACTACAGGTGATTCGTCCTTTATTGGCTCATTTTCCTCGCAATCTTAATTTTTATATCTATGGTCAACCCATTATACCACATCATCATTCGGTTCTATCACATGTTCGCCATCCGCCTGTAAGAACATTACCCTTTGGTTTGCACGATCATTGGAATAGTGACCTCGACCATAACATTCAAAACATATAATCTCATGGTTACACATAGGAATTTTGTTTGTCCTTGTGCTCTTGGTCTGAGTGTCTCATGCTTTGGATCCCTTGCACCAATCTTTGTGGACGTTGATTCACATTTCCATGGTAGTTACAGGGTACAAATCGATGTCTCATCAATACACGAATTTTATACCATCTTACTATTTGTTTCTCTCCGTACCACCAATATGAATGAGTTAGGTGAACCTACCATGCAAGTGCATACTCAATAAATCTTTTGAAGAGATTTTTACTATTGTGAGTTTGAAATACTTACGGAAATGCAAAATCATCCCAGTCTTCCTCTCCCACTCTAAGTATGTTTCCACATTGCTTTGTCCCACGAAATTTAGCATTATCGTCTTTCTGAGTCTTGACTCGATGAACCTATCATGGTGCCCAAAGGTTCGTAGACTTTTATCGCAGCCATATCGACATGTTGAAGATTTTAGCGACATGTGGTAGTCTCCTTGTTTGTACATGAGAAACAAAATAATTGATGTCGTCCTCCTGATCAAGTTGTCGATGGATGATAGTAAACACATCCCTAAAGGCTTAAGAGAATTCCATCATAATTACTTGCGTTTATATAACCATCACAATTGTCCCTCCAACTTACGATAATTTGACGCGATGGTTTCCTGAACTAAATATTGAAAAGATAACTACAAAACAACAAAACAAAAAAATTAACAAATTAGTAAAAACATGCATATCCATTAGAAATGGCCACTTTTCCATGAAACAACCCAATTTAACCGGATTCAAAATCATTGATAATTGGTAATTGAAAAGAACTATAAGTTGCAATTTTTAACTGCTTTTCTACAGCCACCGTCCATTAAAAAAATATCGAAGGAATCTAATGGACCTATCAGTTGAAAATTTTCAACGGGGATCCACAACTAATTCCTTTACAAATATTAAAAAATATATATTAAAATATATAACGAGTGTCCCTTGGTATCAAAGAACGGTCATCCATGGGTATCCATTGACACGTGCAACGAGCATCCGTTGATTTTGGTGAATGGTCATCAACGGGCATCCATTGAGAACTTTCACGGGAAAATTGGAATGATCCATGGTTATCCAATTGTATTTTGATGTCCGTTAATATTATGGCAAAATTAAACAAGTTAATGATAATGTTCCAAGTGTGGTGATGACTATCTTTCCCAACACATATTGCAAAACTTCACACGTCCATATCAAATAACTTATCACAATCTTCAACATATTGTCAAAATAGAACTTAACATTGATGCATATGTTCAACATGACAAGACCAAAATCAACGGGCTTGCTGATGAGGACATCAGACTCGAAACGAAACCAAAATAGGAACGAGGCGCTACCACAAGAAAACGAGCGGATTGAATCTTCTCACTTCCTACTCACACGTGGTCGAACAAGGAGTTTGCATAACAAGGCAACATAGATACTGATGGAGGCATGGGAGACTCTTAATCAGAAGGAGGACTCGACCACAACCTAAAAAAACATCACGTCGGTCTTCTACATTGAAGTGGGCCTCAATCCGCCATGCTAGAACCGATGGGTTTAGGAGATATAGATAAGGAAAGGCAGAAGATAATCTTTTCTTATCCTTTTCAACGGCCAGAAAATCCTCTCCAATGGCTAGAAAATCTTTCAAGCCAATCTTATCCCATCAAATCAATTTCTTTCTCGTTCCAAAGATTCTCAACTGCCATAAAATCTTCCCAACAGCTAGTAGATCAATATGTTATCCAGTATTTGCGCACTTTTCCTATTGTAACATGGAGTCTTTCCTATATAATGATCTCCATTTCATTAGTAAGGACACATTGAAATTTTAAAAAATAAAATATTTTCGCATTCTTGAACAGTGTCAAGAACACAATGACTTTAACTTATTCCGAGAACAATTAAAGCCATTATCCGAATTTATCAAGAGGCTTCCGCAACTCGTGTGGTGTCCATTGCTCCCTCCTAAACACCTCGACTTCAATCATCAACCTCTATCCTCCACCATCGTCAAACGAATCATGAAGAGAGGCCTTAGGTCAGACAAGAGATCCTCCACAATCCTCCACCTTCATCCACATTCAACAGATGACTTCTTGAAGAATATCCTTGGGCCAATCAAGAAATCAACCTTGACACAACGAATCCTACTCGAGCGATCGATGTTAACGGATTTTCCGTATGCGTCCTGAGGCGTGTATCACTTGCCTTTATAGGAAACGTTGGAAAATGAAAATAACTTGGTAATTATATTTCTTAAATCGAAGAAGAATTCAAACTGAATGCGGATGTCATAAATACCCGTGAAATGGCAAAGAGTTTTAAGGAGTTGCATAAGAAACTCGTGAGCTGGGAGGCTAGTGTTAATCTTGCAACATTGAACTCAAATTTTTGTCTTGGCTCAAAAACAATGGAGCATCTTAACACATTATAACATATCTCAGCAACCGTGTACTTCATGATCTATATGTGAAAAATGAATTTAATTTTCCTTTGGGAGTGAAGAAAAGTTCCAATGCCACATAATATTGCATGGATAAAAGGTGTCAGATTTTGCATGATATTTTTCCTACAGGGAACACCACACCTAAGAATTTTTATGTTGTGTGGTTGGAGCATACACATACGTCTTTCATGTCCATACTGTATAGATGATACAAATTCATTCTTACTAAAACACGGTAAAAAAACTCTATTGGTTTGATTGTCATTGTTCCTCTTTACCGTTAGACTATCAATTGCGACAAAATAAAAGAAAGTTTAAGAAAAATAAGGATGGATAAACATGAACCATGTATGTCGACGAAAATTACTATATTATTTGAGCGATCAGATTTCATTGATGGATTATAAAAGACACTTGATTGTATTGGAAATACACATTATAAATGTCAATGATTTGCAGATTACCGCAACTTGTATAAAAAAATTATTTTTTGGGATGTTATGCATATACAAAAAATCCTTTTACAAAAATATCAAAATGATAATGAATATCTCTAGAAAGTCGAAAGAAAATTCAAAATCAAGGTTTGATATTAGAGATTTATGTGCATGAAAAGATTTTAAATTGAATAGTGATGGTAAAGTACTTGTACCTATTTTTAGACTTAGTATTGTATCACAAAATGAAATGCTAGAATGGTTGGAAAAATATGTTAAATTCTCGAACGATTATGTGTCAATCATAGCTTATTGTGAGGATCATAAAGGTGGAAAGTTGTAAGGCATAAAATGTCATGACTGCCACATTTTTGCAACGAATTCTTCCATTATATATTCTAGAAATTATCCCTAAAACCGTTCACAAGGCGTTGTGTAATGTAGGCTCATTTTTCATAGATATTTTCTTGTAATATTAAAACTAAACGACGTGCAAGCATTGAAAGATCATATTACGCACATTTTATTAGTCTTGAAAATCTCTTTCCTTTTTTTTATGTTATGAAGCATTTGGTGACACATCTTCCATATGAAGCCGAATTGAGTGGTACTGTACAGTTTCAATAGATGTATCTATTTAAACGTTTTTATCCTTAATGAAAGCTAAAAAATAAAAGTATATCTGAGGGATCCCTTGTGAAGCAATTGTATTTTAGCAAGAATGTATTAGGAATTGTAATACCATAATATTGTGTACAAGCGATGGAAGGATTTAGTGATAGAGCGACTAAAGTCATTTATCATGAACGAGGTAGCCAAGAGAAGCCATAAGACCCCAATCACACTAGATCATGCACCTTTGTGCATACAATAAGGTGTGAAATCCTTCACGAAAATATATTTTAGCTTGATAAATTATTTTAAATATTGACTATTTTTTTCAATGTAATAATATTTCTATATGTGTTTCTTTGTAGCAACAAGAATACATGCGATCAACAACCTTAGTGAAACTATTACAGAAGACCCACCAGTCAAAGGATGTAATGTGGATCCACGGCAAGGCCAAAAAGGTGGTGGATGAGATAAAAAAGAAGGTATGTATATAAAAACTCATTTTACATATATAGTTTTTTATCTTTATAAAATCTAACCACATTTTTTCAAACATTCAGAGCAATTAACACAAAAAGAATGATTGTTGAGTCAAGGCGATTGCTTCACAATCAAAATTACGGAAGTCATACTCGACGAGCATTATATGGATGCAAGTATCATTATTTTATTTAATTATTCATCTCTTTTGTATTAATATAGTTTAACAATATTTTTTTCAGATCTTCAAGCCTAACCGGAATGAACGTATATTCGGTTTATACTCGTTAAAGTCCCATATCATTGATACTTTAGGCGAGAGGACACCCATGAATACACATGAGGTAAAAATAGCAAATCTAGATTCGATTATAGAGCTTCTCCGACAATCTATATGCCATTTCAACTCTTCCACTCCCATTGTCGTTCTCACACTAGGACTAGCTCCATTTCTCGCACTCGTTACGAGATCACTGTCTTCTTATTCTTTGCATATTGACATTACGAGATTATAACATTAACTAAACGAAAGATAATGACATTAAGAGATTATAACACCGTTTTCTATTTCTTTTCTCTTTCTAATCAATTTTATATATCATAAATACTATTTAAAAAATGATAATACCAATGTAGTTTGTGTTGGCTTCACGTTGGACTTTTTAATGCGGATAGTGTTTAGCCCTGGTAATGTAAACTTGCATTACCACAACGTTCCCATTTACAACGCAAAATTTTGTTAGATTTCTCGATAATATTTCCAACAATAGTTTCAATCCCATTCGCGTTACTTTGTGTTACACAACAATGTTGCATTATAGTTAAAAGTTTAACTCAAATTTTCATCACAATTGTGTCACTAAATGTAGTGTAAGACATATGCTTGTTTCTTACAAATGACGCGGTAGCATACGTAAATTTTCCTTTAGTTTTGCATTGAAACAGTAATTCTCAACACAAAACCGAATGTTTCCAAACAAAATGTTTTGTAGTGGAAAATAAAATTTTTTTAAAACGAACTAGATCTTAATTATGATTTGTTAAAATATGCTTTCGCATCCTTGTTATCAACTCTACAATGGTATCAAATTCTCTGGTCGTCTGTAGCTAGGAACTTCGTGAGTTTTTCTGAACTTAATTTTAATTAAGGGTTTTTTACGTGTGATACTAAGCCGAGCATTGTGCTGCTCAGGCCATGCGTAGTAGTTGAATAAGAATTTTAAGAATTCAAAGAGTAAACTTTACTCGAGTTGAATGAAATCTCTAAATGAAATTATAAAGTTATACTAGGTCGATTACTGAGACTAGTCGACCCGAGCAACTTCACTAGAGGTGAATATTCGGTCGAAAAATGTGATTTTTTGATCGAATGATTTCCTTTCCAAGAATTAAGTGTCTGAAGAATGTGATTGTTCTAGAAAACATTTCATTAAAAGTCGATACTTGTCCAATTAATATGACTACTTGACCCGAGCCTTTCCTTTGGAATATTGTACTTAACTCCACTAACAGAGAGTACAAAATAATAATTATTTACACTATCAGCGATGAGTTACCCCAACTATATCAATAGAAACGATCTAAAACCAAGAAACTATGAGATGCAGAGCTACTATATAAGCATTTGAATCTAGTTATATGTTTATGAAGCAATCTGAGAACTAGATGAGTTACTTATATTAGATAGCATTGCTCAGATGAAGTTAGTATCTAAATAATGTATATCTTTGCTTTATATTATTGCATGTTTATTTTCCCTTTCCAGATTTCTTGAATAAAATTGGAAAGAATATTATCCATTTCATTCTGTGCTATCTTACATGTCAATGTATTGGTTGGGAAAAATTTTATGATTGGTACCACAACCTAGGGTTTATGCTCATGGATAAGAAACATGTCGATACGATCGATATACCAATCAATTAAGAATCCTTTACAAATGATATTGGTGCAAAAAATGTTTATCGTAAGCACATTCAGGATGTAACCACTGCGAAAAGGAATAATGCTATTATCAATGAGTTTTGAAATCCTTTAAAAACTTAAAGATATGGATCCATCATAGGTAAGCCCTTTTTTCACGAGGATTATCTCATTCTAAGCGAAATTTTAGAATTACAAAGATCTATCTTGGGTCGAGTATATTAAGCACATTTACAATTCATGGAGTAGGAAGACAAAATATGAATTGTCTAAAAATATGTTCAAGTGGTTTAGGACTTTCAACTATTGATTCTTCATATCAGAGTAGCTTTACCATAAGCAATATATTTCAAGGGCTAAAGACTAATAGAAAACTCGAGAAGAGAGATTCAAATCTACATGTGGGTGATGATGCAATTTTTGTAACACTAGCCTGGGATCGATATCTCTTCATATACCTATGAGAAAGACTCTGTTGTTAGAATAATTTTACTATGTTTTGAAACTTATTTAGAGCATAATTTTTTATTTCTACGCTAGATAGATCTTGATTTCAAAGTATCATCTATTATAATTTTTGTTCTATTTTTGTTAATGATAAATTATTTGCAAATGGTTATTTATAAAAGAGTGTATATATTTTACATGATTTGAATATTAATATGATTAATATGCATGTTTCTAGTCACAATAGAAAAAAGAGATGATCACTTGAATTAGGCCTTTATCTCTGCATTGTAGGCTCTATCACATCAATGAGAAATAGAATAAAATCGATGCAACAAGATGATTATCTTGGGTAATATCATTATGAATGATACATAACTTTGAATCATGTCTCCGAGTGAAAATGAACAAATTTTTTACTTATATTCAAATTTTAGAAAGATATAAAAAACTCTTAGGACTCATACTTAGGGGTGTATGTGCGTCTATGAGAGTTCATGCTAAATGAAGGTAATTATATTTCATAAGATTCGCTAACAATTGTCGAGATATGGATTTTTGTATCTTTTGAAATATAAATCCAAATCCTTTGAAATTTTTAAAATATTTTGCAGCGAGGTTGAGAAGCAAATGGGAAAGGTTATCTATGTGTTGAGATCTAACCGTAGATGGGAATACCTACATCATGAGTTCACGGATTATCTACGCCAAAATGAGATTTTTTTTTGCAATTTTAGCTTGAAAATTGTTACATAACGGTGTTTTGAAAAGGATAAATCATGCCTTATTAGATATGGTATGATCATGATGGGGTTCATTAATTTCCAACAAGGTTATGGCGGTACGCTTTAAAATTAGGTTCATATATACTTAACAATATTTCCACTAAGTGTTTAGATATCTATATGAGATATGATAGAGAAAGAAGCCGAACTTGAAACACATAAGGGTATGAGGTTGTTCGGTATTCGTCAAGAAACTGCAATCAATTAAATCATGGGATACTATTTCTATCACACTCTAAATAGAATTTTTTGTGGTCACAGGTTCACCCTTTTTAGAAATGGAGTTCCTTACAAAAGAAACACGGTGAGAAAATAGTTCTTGATAAAATTCAAGAACCTATAGAATCAACACATCTCAGTGGCATGAGAAACTCCATGAGTAACCTTTTCCAGACATTTGAGGTAGAATAGGATAGTTTTATCTTCAATATTTTGAAATTCAGTGACATGTTATCGATCCCGAATACGTTTAATAACAAAATCTAGTTGAAGAAGCACCTTTTGTACACGTTCATCTTAGAAGATCTAGGAATTCTTGAAATGTACTAGACAGGTTAGACCTTATGGTGCATGAGAATGAAGGTAATCATATTGATGATGACCTTTTGGCTTTTTAGCAAACAACACATGGTTTTAACTCTAAAAAGTGGTGGAAAGCCATAAAATCTAAAATGGAATCAATGAGGGTTAACCAAATATGGACTTTGGTAGAATCTTCGATAAATTTTGGACCAATTTATTTTAATGGGTTTTACGAGGAAAATATAAGAGCATACGAGAAGGTGAAGACCTAAAGAGTACATCTAATGGGGTTTTAGAGCGGTTTTTTCTAAGATCCAAGATGAGAGAAAGCACATGAGTAAGATACCAGATGCTAGCACATTAGGAGCCATAATATAAAGAATGACATGTACATGACATAATGTAGAATTTGCGCTAAATGTAGCGAGTCGGTATCAGACCAATCTTGGTGAGGAAAATTGGAAATTGGTGAAAATCATTCTAAATAATTGAGGAGAACTAAAGACCAAGCAATCATCTATCGAGACTCTAGTTTGGAATTATAAAGGTTCACCGATGCAAGATTTGAATCGGAAAAGAATTCTAAAGGTTTATTTTGCTTGAATGGTGGAACAATGATTTGAAAAAGTTACAAACAAGCTACTTAGGTGATTTGGTAAGCAAAGTAGAATATATAGTTGCATGTGAGGTAGCTAAAAAGGAAGTCTTGATGAGAAAGTTCATTAGTAAACTTGATGTGGTGCTTTCGATAAATGAATCTCATTTTGTTATTATGTAATAATACTGGAGTGATAGCTCACGCAAATGAATACAATCTCATCAAAACTCCAAGCATGTCATGCATAAGAACCTTTTTATTCGACAAATCATTGTGCATGGGAAGTTCAAATCTAAAAATTAGATTGAAAGGAAAACGCAATTGATCCACTCACCAAGGCAATTTATTCGAATGAATTTGACAAACACAAGATTAAGATTGGATTGAGAAATGTGACGTGCTTGAATTAGTTATAGCGATGTTTCCTGAGTTGGAATTTATGTAGAACTAAAATACAGTCATATAGCATTTGAACAATTTCTTTAATAAAAAATGACTTTTTTATCTTTTGATATTTTAATATATATAATATATATATATGTATGTGTGTGTGTGTTTTACATATAAGAGATGTAATGGTCTCATGATCATAATAGGGATCATAATAATGAGATATAAATTTTGATATTTATTAATAAAAAATATATTCTTAATCATATGATAACTAATTCGACGTTAGTTATCTGAATAGATCAATATGTATGTGATGGTTTCTATCAGAACAAAAATTATTAGATGTCTTTCACTAAGTCATATATATGGATGATGAATATATGGTCTTAAACATTGAACTGACCTAAAGTTTAAATTTGTAATGGTTAAGTTATTATTAGTCAATCAATAGGAATTCTTTGAAGGATCTGAGCGTCAGATTTTATTTAGATCTAAGATGAATAGAGTAGCTCGTTATATATGTATTAAAATACATTTACTAAAATAATTACAAGATAAGATATCACTATAGAAATTGAGAGATTTTACGATAATTAATGTACCCATAGATTGTGTAATTATTCAAGTTTTAACAAATTGTTTTACAATATTTGAAGAAAAATAAATTTTCTCTGAAAGAAAAATAAGTGAAAATCAATTTCTCTATGATTTCAAATCACGAAAAAATGTTGATAGTGTTGGGTTGAATTGAGGTGCGGAAGCGTGTTTAACGATTGGTTTTTCGGGGTTTCAACGACAAACATATTTAGAAACGATTTTGTAATACCTTTTGCGTTGAACGTGTGATTGTCGGATGCAATAGACTTGATAGAGCAAGCCCTCTACGTGTATCCATGCCGAGATCGGATCTGCTTTCCAACCGTTAGTGCGGAATTCTGGAAGAACGAGAAACTGTTTTTCGTTCTTCGTTCTTTTTTCTTTTGACGGCTATTAGGGTTTTGATTTTGCGATGTAAAATCTGATTACAAGAACTCGTTTTTCGTTTCTTATATAATTATTAACTTTTAAATATTTACACTTAAACCCGCGACTATAGGAATATTACATAAGAGGTATATTACTTTCAATCTCCTACTTGCCTTTACGTAATATCTCAAATAGTCGAAGTACATGTATCTCCATACACACTTGCCCGTACATCTTATGTACTAACCGCAAAAGAAAAACAAATACAATTATATTCTTCGGTGCTAGCGGATAAATATAACTGCATTCCACACTGATTTTCTAACAATCACAAGCAGATACCGAGACACTTGTATACGTGTGATCTTGTAGGTTCATCACTAAACCGGTAGCCAATTAGTCTCCACTAATTAATTAATCGAGGTTGGTGTCTAGCAATAATTCCCAACGACTGGATAGCGTAAAGTAATATCCTTACTCATTTGAGTAACAATTTTACCCAAAACGAACCATGGTGAAGTTGACGTTAGTATTTCCGTCCATCTTTACAGCTCCGGATGCATCCTAGGCATGGTCATAACAGTCAACCTTACAGATCAACAACTATATTTCATGTCAATCACAACTGACTGAAGAATGAACCTAAGAAACACCTTTCTTCATTCATTCAATGTACTCTGGCCGGAGATTCGTACAGTCATTGGGATTACTGACAACATAGAGCTCAAACTCTTACCAAGAGTTGACGGATCCCATCTTGATCAATCACTAACTACGCAAATATCTAATTATTCCCAATATCTATTCAACTAGTACTCTCACACTAGGTGTGTCCAGAATCAAAGAATAATAGATAAGATGCTAGTTACTATGCTGATCTCAGATCTAAGGAAAACTAACTATCTAACTATCTGGAGAAATCTTAATGATAGTTCATTGGTTATTTAACCATTAAGCATTTCTCCCTTTAGGTCAGTTCAGTGATCACATCATCATGTGTATCACCCACATATGTGATTTAGTAAAAGAGATCTACTGATTTCTATCAACATAGAAACTTATCACATACATGTTGTTCTTTCCGAATCACTGTAGTCCGAGTAGTGATCCTACGAACAAGAACAATTCAGATTAAATCATACCAAAACTTGACTCTCTTTATTATAATCTCTATCATAATGTCAAGTTTCAGATTTAATCTTGGACTCCATCATACAACTATAAAAACTCATCAAATGAAAATAATGCCATATATTATTAAAATAAAATCGATGTCTAAAATAATACAACTCGCTACTAGTATATAAAGTAATGCCAGCTAGTCATCTCTCTCAATCCGATCCTCAGTTTATGCTTGTCAAGCTCCTTTGACCCAAGCGCCTTCGTGAACGGATCTGCTGCGTTTTCCTTTCCATCCACCTTCTGGATTTGCACGTCCCCACGCGCTATGATCTCTCGTATCAGGTGAAACTTCCGCAGAACATGTTTCAATTTCTGATGAGATCTTGGTTCCTTCGCCTGAGCAATAGCTCCGGTGTTATCACACAATAAAGGAACGACTTCCTTTATCGAAGGTACCACCCCAAGTTCATCTATGAACTTTCTCATCCAAACCGCTTCTTTAGCTGCT
>CM071861.1:11360309-11376720 GCA_036759665.1 Gynandropsis gynandra
CCCCGCTCCGGACGTGAAGAGCCGCCGGCCAGGGCACCTCCGAATCGCCGGTCGACCGCCCGTGAATCGCCGACATCGCGAAACGCCTTTCGCTCGACGCTCGTTTCATTTGCCGCTCGAATCGCCGCGATTCGCTCTCCCCTCCGCCTCTCACCGGTAGACTCACTCCCGGCGCCCCTGCACAAGACCGTATCACACGAACCGGCGACTCACGTCCCATCGATTGCCTGCAACGAGCGTGTGCGAACGAACCGCTCGCGCATCGGTTGCGTGAGTCGTCGGCCGTTCGCTTCGGCCTCTCCTGTGCCGCCGCCCTATCGCATTGCCTGTGCCACGCCGCCCCTGCGCCTCGCCGCCCTTCCGCCTAAGACCGGAGTCGAAACGCGCGGCCAGCTAGGGTTGCGGCCATACGCGGTTCTAGCGATGGTTCGTGTGCGCGCGCCCCGTGCGCGCCTATATGTTTATACAATCCGATTTTTCACAAAAAATCCAAAAAACTAATCCTAAATAGACGACCAGACGCTCTGATACCACTGTTGGCTTGAATTGGTGTGCGGAAGCGTGTTTTATCAACCCGAATATGAGATATAGTCATGTTTAACGATTGGTTTTTCGGGGTTTCAACGACGAATAGATTAAGAAATGATTTCGTAATACCTTTTGCGTTGAACGCGTGATTATCGGATGTAATTGACTTGATAGCACAAGCCCTCTATGTGTATCCATGCTGAGATCAGATCTGTTTTCCAACCGTTGTGGCGGAATTCTGGAAGAACGAAAAACTGTTTTTCGTTCTTCGTTCTTTTTTCTTTTGATGGTTATTAGGGTTTTGATTTTGGGATTGTAAATTCTGATTACGAAAACTCGTTTTTCGTTTCTTATATAATTATCAACTTTTAAATAATTACACTGAAACCATCGACTATAGAAATATTACATAAGAGGCATATTACTTTCAGATAGGGTGTTATGATCTCATTTTGGACTCTCGTGGAGACTTCATGCTATTGAAGTTTTATTCTAATCGTCCATAACTTGCTAAAGGTTAGTAAATTTAATTTTTAGTTGTTTGTTTTAGGAAAACATTAAAATAAATTCCTAGAAAATAGACAAGATGGGATGTTAAAAACGTTAGTAACCAACATTTGTTTTTGTCATTTTTTCCAAGTGAAAGATCTCAACTCAAGGGCTTCATTGATAACACGTCAAAGTAAATATGTACTTACGATTGGCCAACCTCTTCTAGTAGATCTTCTTCTTTTATTTTTGCATTTTCTATTGTCAAACTACTTCTTTCGAGTGACATTCATGCCACAGATGTTTTAAAGCATATCATTGAATGTTTTTCTCTTCCCATGTCGAATATTGCAACTACCCTTTCTTGTGTAATATAAATAAGATTCTTAAAATTTTAATTGTCAATTCCACAATTTATACGTCTTGACCTCTTGAAATTATTTTCTCTTATATCTAAATATCAACAAATATTTCCATCGATGGTTACAAATATTATATGCATTTTATTGATTATTTGACATGTTATAGATTTGGTATTATCACAAGTTCACGATAATTTCAAAATATTAAAAAGATTATTCATAATCATTTTCAAACAAGCATTGGTTATTCATATTTAGATAATGGGTTTGAGTGAATTGCACCAACATCATTTTTATCATCTCACAACATCACACCTTACATAACACTTCCATAAACTCCTGAACACAATAAGACTTCAATGTCATATATTCAAAACATGTTTAACACGTGGATTTATATAATGTCTTTCGTCAAAGAAGTTTAACTGAGGATGTGTACATGCTTTAACCACCTGAGTTTGGTGAGTGACGTGCGGAAATCAAAGCTTTAATATTTCCTAGACCACTCTACCGCAAGTATACGGTTCATGTAGTACCAGGGTCGAACTCTGGGGACTAATGCAGTCTATTCTAAGAATATGACTAAACTAAGACGGGATGGAATAGATGATGACGTGATGTAAATCTCTAAAACACTAACATAAATGGTTACGACGATGGAAAAATGCGGAAGACTTGACAATTAAGAACACTACGTGTTTCAGGATACCGGGAATTGCAAGGATGTAACAACGAAGGATCATAAACCCATCAAACTATCTTGACAACGGGGAATTCATGCTCTAAGATAAGGAATGGTTCTGCCGAACCTAAACCTCCTAACCATAATTACGTGCAATCCTACCTTCCAGCAGCGATTAACTCGTGACTATGGTAGCGTTAAGCGTGCAATCCTAATTCCTAAGTTGATTAACCGACTGGTCAGATTTTCATTAATCAAACTTAATCTACATTCAACAGTTCCGGATTCATATTTTAACCTTCCAACAAAACACGAATTCCTAAGTTACTGAGCGGGCAGCACTAGTATTAACGTTTACGATGTTGATTGTAAAACCGAATATCAAGAAAAGTTCGATAAATCTAAGCATTAACACATAATTCGCACATCCATTACAAATCCGATATCCCTAGCCCATAGTTGGGAATCTACCCACTCATGGATTTTACTGTCAAACAAGATAACACAATCCTAAACATGATAAAAACTAGGAAATACGATTCCTCGATCTTCCCTATCTTGTTACCGGAGTCCGGATTGATGCGTCTCTTCTTCTCCAGCTTCTCCCGAGCCTTTCCTGATGAATTCCTAGCCTTTCCTTGCCCTAGCCGTCGCTCTCTGGTCTCTGGAACTGATTCCTCCCTCTCTTTTGCTCGTTCAAACTCTTAAAACAGGTTGTTGCGAGAAAGGCGGCCCGCGCGGGCACAAGTTTCACCCGATCGTGCAGAAGGCAGCCCGATCGTGTAGAGTGTCCAGCTCGAGCGAGTAATAGTACCCGACCATGTGGTCTACCAGCCCGAGTCGTGTTCTATTTCGATGATTTTCAGTCCTAATTGCAGCCCGAGCGGGCTCCTCACACTACCCGAGCGGGCTAAGTCACCCGATCATGTTCTCTTCGTGCCCGGGTCGTGTGAAGTCTTATGTAATTATCCTCGTAACTTTTTCCCGAGTGGGTAGCATCCATGCCCGAGCGGGCTCACTTCATTCCGTGCCTTTGCTCCTTTTGCTCGATGCTCGGGTGTTCCATTTGGTTCCATGGCCTGAATTTTGCTCCGAGTGATTTGTAGCTTCCAATATGTGCAGTTGACTCCAAGAATTTGCATTTTAAATCTTGTTTAGGCCTTGTCGCCTTAAAACCCGAAAATCAACAAAAAAGGCGTATATAAAGAACAATCGTATTGGATTTGTAACTCGTGCTATGTAATCTATGCTAAAATGATGCAAATATCTAGCCTAAAACTGATACACACTACGTGTTATCAAACTCCCTCAGACCTGAACCTTTGTTTGTCCTCAGACAAAACTAAAGCCAAGTATAAGAAGACCTCAACAACAATGGATACTAGCACAAAAAATTCGAAGCGTTAGTCATTATGCAAAACAACGCCTCACATTAACGTAAGCCTAAGCGTACCGAGTTTAGAATTATATCAACCAAAAGTCACGAGCCATGCAATCCTACCAATAATCTAAGTCTATTTCACAACCCTAGACAACGTCCAAGCGATCTCCATACCAATTCCCCTTAGCTTAAGATATCATTAAACTCGTATTCTCGTTCTTATTCTCTTTTCTTTCTTTTTTTTACTTAGATCCACGCTTGGTTTCTAGGACGTCGAAGTCGAAAAGGATGGCTTTCTACTTAGACCCAGGCTGTCTATGGCACACTCATAAGGTCATGTAACCTTAGCGGAGTGAAGAGGTGCGTTATTGAAGAACATTTTTTCGATATATTACGCATCTCTCTAGCCCTTAGGACGTAGAATAGCGCCTCAACCCACCACTTAGACCCGAACCATCGATCTCGATGTACTCATGTCAATGCAAATTTGAAATAGTTAGAAACTTTTCCAAGATGGCAGCGGAGTATAAGCGTGTGGGATCTAATAACGCATGAACGGTGAAAATATATCAAACAAGCAAGGGATAAACGGTATACACGGAGATATGGATACTTGGTACTGAAACCTAGGAGGTGAATGCAACTATAGATCATGGTTTTAAGCACAACTCGACTAATCGGTATCCAAAAGACTTCTAAGCAAACCTAGACTATTGTTTACGATTCGACAAGGTCGCAAAATAATGAGTAAACTCGAAAATTCGTACTAGGTATCCATCTATTTATTCCTAATCCTAACCCTAATTGCAAATATGTCTCTCATAAAAAATTTGTATCACTCAAAAGAGTACCCCCCAAGACCTGAATGGAACTTAGTCCCAGTGTTCGAAATCTATGAGAGGTACCCGCATGCCAAAAACTCGAGAGAATATAAGAAATAAGAACGAGTACACCTGGTGTATTTTGCTTTCTCGAATTTGTAATACATCCGAATGTTATACTCTCTTGCTCTATTGCGGATGTTATCGTGAACAACCTAAGATGAGAATCATGCAACGCAAAAAATAGAGAAGAAAGTACTACATCAATAAGTCCGATAGAGCGTACATAAGCGCGAAAATGAAAAAGAAATAAAATAAGAAAATAGGTCCATAAAGCAAGAAATAGAAAAAGGAAAATGGTGGCCTAATCCTCTTCCTCTCCGCCACGGGTGGTCGGGGGGTCTGCTGGCTCCGTTGATGTCCCTTCCCCATGTGGGAAGTAGAATGATTGCAGCTCGTACGGGATGTGTGGGCGGCATGGAATAATGCCTGCATGGTAGTCCTACGAATCGGCACGTACGGCTCCAAGTAATGCTGCATGCTCAGCTGCTGGAATCGACGAACGGACTCCGTGAGATAGTACGTGTGCTGGATGGACTGCTCCTGGAACTGCTGTTGCTCCGCATATCTCGCAGCCTCGATGTCGTACCTCACCGCCTCGAGGTCGTATCGCTACTCTGCCATGAAGGACTGATATCTGCTCTCCTCCGCAACATACCTGAGAACATCAGAGACACCTTCCTGAGAAGGGGAGTCAGAGCAGTAGTGACGGTAGTCGTGGCGGGTACGAGAATGAGTGGCGCGTCGGCTGTGCTGTCGAGACATCGATGGTCCTGGTGCAACGGCTAGAACTGTATCTACTTCATCTAGTCCCGGGCCAATGTGTCCGATGGCGGGATCGATCCTGAAGCGTATGCCATCCTCGTCTAATCCCGGCATCTGAATCTCATCGAGATCGACCTCCAAGGTTCGACCGTGTTCATCCTTGTAGCTCCAAATGACTATGTGACGATCGATCGATATTGCCCATCGGTTGCGCAGGTTTTGGAGGTTCAGCTCGGGCTCCTCATCAATCTTATCCTCCTTCAGGATGCCAAGGTTGATCCCAACTCTACGTGCTATCATTGTGACTATCCCACCACAAATAATCTTCGTGTTTGTGCTGCATTTCTCAGTGGCAATGTCGTGGAAGTGTCGCATAACCATCGATGCCAAGTCGACATCGAGTATGTCCCATTCGTCCCCATCAAAGTCTATGTGTACCGCACGCCTAAGGTATGCCAGCTCTGTGTGGTTCACTCCACCTTGTGCTCCTTTTCCTTAGATAAAGGAGAATAGAAAATATTGGAAATACCTTAGGGCGGGATGGCGTATGTGGCTGGTCTTGGACTTTGTTGAATAGTCACCATACGCTTTCCGGGTCCAAAATTGCACTTGACGGCTCTTGTTGTGCTCGGGCAGTTTGGTGAAGGCACGGTGCGGGGCATCAAGCACGATTGCGAACTGTCACGCGCTGAGTCGGTAGTGTTGTCCCAACTGAAGGAACTCCATAAATGCCCATTCCTGTTCTCTTGACTCGGGGAAGAAGTTATGTACGACGCATATAATTCCGCAGTGAGGTTGCGGTACGTGTACTCCCATGCCTCCCGCAATCCTGTCCACCCCAACGTGTTGAAAATGGCGTCAATGTGCTCCTCGATGTGGAGAGCACTCATGGCTTCCGCAGATAGGAAGCGGGATGGTTGTATGCACGGTTTTAGCTCGGTGAACCTCGACTTCTGACCGGACAATAAGGTTGTTGTCCGGTAGTTGTATTATTGATGAGACATCGTGATGGACGTAAACAGTGTTAATTCCGTGATAGAATCCGACTTTGCTGGCCATCCATGTTCCCGATCGTAGGCATCAAATCATCGTTTCTTTGAGCTTTGGAATAGTTTTGGAGCCATCTGCAAAAAAATCGAAGAAGAAAAATATGCGTTTAGTCGCTGCCTGCAGAGTGCCCGGGCGGGTAGAGGTGTAGCCCGGTCGGGTTTCAATTCAGACAAATACGTCGTAGGTCTCGGCCGACTCGGGGTCTGGTAACTGCCCGATCTGGCTCGGAATCAAGTTACCCGATCGGGTGCAAACCCTAACCCGATCGGGCTGAGTCGCGAAATCACGACCTGCAATCCGATTTCTTCATTCAATTCGCAACAATCACCCTAAATTATTCTAATCCAGGCCTAAATCTAGTCCAAAGCAGTCGAAAACACAAACTATTTCATAAAAATACCTGGAATTCGAGAGGAATTTGAAAGTTTTCGGGGAATTTGCGAGAGAGGAAGGAGAGAGGGATATTTCGAGTAACCACGATCGAGTATTCTTTGTTGTGAGGGACCGACGGTGATGAGGAACGGCGGCGGGAAAGTGAGAAAGCTCTAGCGACGTGAAGGGTTGTAGGTGTGGACCACGTTCGGGTTACTCAAAATAAAATACTTACCTTTGCAGATGATACACGGTGCCCGCGCGGGCTGCGTGAACTAGCCCGATCGGGCGTCTTTGGAATTGACCTAGCCCGCGCGGGTGTTTTTGTCTGCCCGACTACTGGGCATTGCTCGAAACTGAAAAAAAAATCAGGAGGAAAACCATGCAGCAAAAATCATAAAGGCCACTAAAATCCTAAATCCTAAAAAATTGCCCATGTCTTAAAGAGAGTTCGAAAGTAGAAATAAAATGAAAATTAATAAAAAGGATACGGAACTCAGGTTTGCTTCCCGAGAAGCGCTTGTTTATGATCTTTAGCTTGACCCTAACTCTTTCAAACGTGTGTGGGATCAGAGAGAGGTAGTTTGCTTGTTCCGTCCTCTACTCTACAAGCACAATATGCCTTCACTCTCTGCACATTCGCCAAAAATGTTCCCCTAATTCCGTTATCTAATTCCACGGCTCCATGCGGTGAAACTCCTTTTATCGTGAAAGGCCCCGACCATCACGACTTGAGTTTTCCTGGAAATAACTTCAAGCAGGAATTAAATAGAAGCACTTGATCACCTGCTTTGAACGAGCGTGGGAGAATGTGCTTGTCATGCCATTTCTTTGAATGCTCTTTGTAAATCCTTGTGTTCTCGTAGGCATCATTTCGCATCTCCTCTAGATGGTGAATCTAGAGAACCCGCTTCTCCTCAGCTGTTTTGAGGTCATAATTAGGCGTTTTTATAGCCCAATATGCCTTGTGCTCCAGTTCAACGGGGAGGTGACATGCTTTTCCATAGACGAGCTGAAACGGTGTCATACCAATCGGAGTCTTGAAAGCCGTTCTAAAAGCCCAAACTGCATCATCTAGCTTTAGTGCCCAATCTCGTCGAGATTTTGAGATGGTCTTTTCAAGGATGGACTTGATTTGTCGATTGGATACTTCTACTTGGCCACTTGTCTGAGGGTGATAGGGTGTAGCGATCTTGTGCTTCACTCCATATTTTGTCAATAGTGTCTCGATCACCCGATTGATGAAGTGCTTTCCTCCATCACTAATTACGACTCTTGGGACGCCAAATCTAGGAAAGATGATTCGTTTAAAGAGCTTAGTGACTGCCTTGGAGTCGTTGGTCGGGCATGCTAGTGTTTCCACCCATTTTGTCACATAATCCACAGCGACCAAGATGTATTGATTTCCGCAAGAAGAAGGAAATGGTCCCATGAAGTTGATGCCCCATACATCAAATGGTTTGACTTCCAAAATATAGTGCTGAGGTCCCTCCTGCCTTCTAGAAATGTTGCCCGTCGTTTGGCATACGTCACAAGTTGAGACATACCGGTGAACGTCCCTGAAGAGTGTAGGCCAATAGAATCCAGCTTGGAGAACTTTTGCTGCTGTTCTGGAGGTTGCAATATGTCCTGCATAGTCAGAAGAATGGCAGTGGAAAAGTACATCAGATACCTCTTCTTCTGGGATGCAACGCCTATATATACCGTCGGTCCCTCGCTTGAATAGGTAAGCCTCGTCCCAAAAGTAGGCTTTGACGTCGTGTATGAACTTTTTCCTTGCGTTGTGGTTTAGGCCTTGTGGGAGAATCTCACATTTTTCCTTGCGTTTTGGTTTAAGCCTTGTGGGAGAATCTCACATACGAGGTAGTTCATGAAATCTGCGTACCACGGAATAGGCGTTCCGTCTATGGCCATGACAACATCATCTGTGAGAGAGTCGTCTATAGGGATCCCATCGGACATCTCAAGGCGAGACAAGTGGTCGGCAACACTGTTTTCTGTCCTTTTTCTATCGTGTATCTCCAAATCGAATTCTTGAAGGATTAAGACCCACCGAATCAGCCTTGGTTTCGCGTCCTTCTTGTTGATCAAATATTTCAGCGCTGCATGATCAGAGTAGACAATTACCTTGGATCCAACAAGGTAGGAGCGAAACTTCTCGAAAGCGAAGACGATGGCCAGCAGCTCTTTCTCCGTAGTGGAGTAATTGCACTGAGTGTCGTCTAAAGTCCGGCTGGCATAATAAATGGCATGCATCACTTTATCTCTTCCCCGTCCCAATACAGCCCCCACAGCGTAGACACTTGCGTCGCATATGAGCTCAAAATGGAGCTTCCAATCCATAGGCTGGATGATGGGGGCTGAAATCAATGCTTTCTTGAGTTTCTCGAAGGCAATATGGCATTCCTAATTAAACTCGAACATAGCATCTTTACTCAAGAGGTCAGTGAGCGGTTTGACAATCTTGGAGAAGTCTTTGATGAACCTTCGATAAAATCCCGCATGCCCAAGGAAGCTACAAATTGCTTTGACATTACTAGGAGGGGGTAGCTTCTCAATCCCCTTTTCTAAGATCTTATGCCCTAAAACAATTCCTTCCCGTACCATGAAGTGGCACTTCTCCCAATTTAGCACAAGATTCGCCTGTAAACACCTGTCTAACACTTTACAAAGATTGGTCAGACACAAATCAAAGGAGGAGCCATGGACTGAAAAGTCATCCATGAACACCTCCATAATATCGCCATTAACATAAGAAAAAATGGAAGTCATGCATCTTTGAAACGTGGCGGGTGCATTGCATAAGCCAAATGGCATCCATGGTAGGCGAACGTCCCATGTGGGCAAGTGAATTTCGTCTTCTCTTGGTCGTTTGGGTGAATCGGGATCTGGAAGAATCCCGAATAGCCATCAAGAAAACAAAAATAGGAGTGAAGCGCTAACCTCACAAGCATTTGATCAATAAAGGGCAAAGGGAAATGGTCCTTCCTGGTGTGCTTATTTAGTTTGCGGTAGTCTATGCACATGCGCCATCTTGTCACCGTCTGCGTGGGAATAAGCTCGTTGTTTTGGTTTGGGATGACGGTGATGCCTCCCTTCTTTGGTAGCACTTGTACCGGACTGACCCAAGTGCTGTCGGAGATGGGGTATATGATACCAGCATCTAGAAGTTTCAACACTTCTTTCTTGACTACCTCCGCCATGATGGGATTGAGTCGACGTTGACATTCTATAGATGACTTTGACTCATCTTCCAAATGGATGCGGTGTGTACAGATCTGGGGATCGATACCCCTGATGTCCTCCAGTGTATAACCGATGGCGGCTCGGTATCTCTTGAGTGCGCAGAGGAGTTTGTCGACTTGTGGCCTATCAAGTGCGTCACTGATAATCACGGGGTATGTAGAATCGAGACCAAGAAACTCATACCTGAGCCCCTACGGAAGGGGTTTGAGGTTAACCTTGGGTGCTTTTTCGGCGCTACATTCGAGATCTATGTTAAAGTGGGCGATGCAAGGTGTAGAAGATGTAGCGCAAGGTGGAAGAAGCATTACCCGGTCGGGCTCATCAGCTAACCCGGTCGGGTTAAGAATTATGTCATTTACCCCCGTGGGACTTGCCCGAGTCGGATCGTGATCACGCCCGCGCGGGTTCTTATCCATGAGGTTTGCCCGATCGGGCTCAATAACCAACCCGCGCGGGGTACATTTTGTGCCATTTATCCCCAAGAGTGGTACCCGGGTCGGCCTGTGATCTTGCCCGTGCGGGTTCTCTTGTAGTCGTTCAGCCCGATCGGGCTCCGTGTTCTGCCCGCTCGGGTCCATGCCAGATTCAAGTATGATCAACTCCTCCATGAGTTGTATGCTTTCTTCCACGTCTTGAGATGACTGAAACATGCTTCCGCTGCATGCTGATAGTGCTATCTCCATGGGGTGGAGGGTTTGATGCTCATGTTTGATTTTCTCTACTAGTTCATCCACCGTGTCGATGTGCATCACGGGTTCGGGCATGTACAGATTCTTGAGCGTTTCATCAAGCTTGAACTCTATAGATTCATCTCCAAACTTCATGACCAGTCTGCCCTCGGTATAGTATATAACCATGTTCGTCGTGTTGAGGAACGGTCTTCCCAAAATGATGGGCATCATCGGGTTTATCTCCATATCGACCACTACAAAATCTGCGGGGAACCAGAACTTTCCAACTTGTACTACGACATTCATCAATATGCCCTCGGGATTTTGTACAGATTGGTCGGCTAAGGTGATTAGTATGCGCGTGGGCTGACGATCTCCTACTCGATTAAGATTTTCAACAAGAGATAATGGTAGCAAGCTCACACTCGCTCCGATGTCAATTAGTGTATGTTCAATCTCATAATCGTAGATCTTGCAAGGGATGACAAAATTACCTGGATCGGGCATCTTCTTAGCTAAGGTCGGTGGTTGTACGAGTGAGTTCGTGACCATCACTATCTCATTGTCTACTGTCCTCTTCCTTGTTATTATGTCCTTGAGGAATTTTACGTAGGACGACATCTTCATGAGTTCATCGTAGAAACGGATGGTGACTTGCAGCTTTCGTAGGTGAATTGAACGTCGTCGTTCTGCTTCCTTTGGTGCTGTGGAAAGGGTAATGGTGGTACCCTCGGAGGTGCTACGTAAGGCAACTCCCTCTCTTCTTCCTCTTTGGTCTTCTTCTCTTCCACGCCTTGAGTGATGGGTTGCTCTTTTGCAATGATTAGAGCTCTTCTCTTGCAACCACGGAAGTCGTGAGTTGTTCCACCGTATTGCCACTCCTCAAATGGATGGCGTTGATCTGTTCTCGGGGGTTCGTCTCGGGTTTCCCGGGGAGCTGTCCGGGCTGTCAACTCGACCCTTGGGCTAGCTGTGCCACTTGCGTTTCCAAGAGCTTTAAGTGTGTCTGGAAACCATCCATTCTCTTCCTCATGTCATCTTGTTCAGCCCTGATTCCTCCGAGCGCACTTTTCTGTTCTTAAAATGCATCAAGTGGAGCATAGAAAGAATTACGTAGTCACCTGAAGGTTGTGCGCGAGTCTGATAACCGTAGTCTTGGCCACTCCCTCTCGGCTGGAAACCTTGGTTTTGGTTTCTTGCCATCATCCGCGGTTGGAAATCCTGCGGGTTTTCTACATTACTCGTATTGCCATAAGAGAAGTTGGGATGGTTCTTGATGTAGTTGTGCTGGTAGGCCGGATTGTTGACGTAATTTACTTCCTCGATTCCTTGACCTACGGATGCATCTTGTCGGTCGACATGAAGGCCTGCCATCATCTTGTATATTTCACCAACTTGATGCTTCAAATCCGTTCAGTCCGGGTTGGCGATGCCTAATTCATTTATTGACGCTTTGGATGGGTAATCACGGTTGTAGTCTCTGACCTTCTTGCCTCCTTCCCTTGCCATGCTCTCGATCAAATTCTCGAGTTGATTGAAAGTGAGGTTGCTGACGGAACCACCACCCGCTGCTATGATCATGAAGCGTGTGGTCTCATGGAGACCTTGTATAAAGCTCATGATAAGGTACTTCTTATCCATTCCATGATGTGGACATATTCGTTGATAGTTCTTAAAACGCTCCCATGCATCGTGTAGAGTCTCGCCTTTTTCTTATAGAAAAGAATTTATACGATTCTTGGCGAGTAGCGTCCTGTGGTCCGGAAAGAATTGATGCATGAATCGCTGCTCCAGGCCATTCCACGAAGTAATTAACGCATCAGGCAAGTTGAACAACCAACGTTGCGCTGCATTCTTGAGCGAGAATGGGAATGCCATCAAGTATAGATCCTCCCACGTGACTCCCGTGCCAACTTTGGTGGTGCTGCAGAGCATCTTGAAGTCCGGGAGATGGTAATTCGGATCTTCATTCTCCATTCCTCTGAAAGCAGAGTTGTTGAGCATTTGGATGAAGGCGAGTTGTAGCTCAACTAGATTCTCTATGTGGTGGGCCATGCACGAAAGCAGCTGAGTGTGCTTTGGAGCGGTGTAGGCTCCGTAAGTTTCATCAGGAGCAGCCATTTTGGGGTTATTTGCGTGACTTTCTCCGCTGCTTGCGCTGTCGGTTCCTTCCTCTTCAGAAGCGTATGTCTCTTGACTGCGCTCTTCATCTACTTCGGACTCAGAATCTGCAAGTTCAATCCTCCTCTTTTTGCGCAGGCTTCATAGTGTTCGCTCAACCTCGGGATCGTATATGAGTAGCTTTTGTGTGGAGCTTCTCATACAATAGTGCCTGCACAACAATAGACAAACAACCAAAGTGCAGATCTGAAGTAGATAAAATAGACTCGATAAAACAAGAAGAAAAGAAAATGCTGAAAAATGACTAAGGCTCCGGAAAGGACTAATCTAGCTAATTCCTAATCTAGGCCGTAATTAGTCCCCGGCAACGGCGCCAAAAACTTGATGTCCGGAAATCAAAGCTTTAATATTTCCTAAACCACTCTACCGCAAGTATACGGTTCGTGTAGTACTAGGGTCGAACTATGGGGACTAATGCAGCCTATTCTAAGAATATGACTAAACTAAGACGGGATGGAATAGATGATGACATGATGTAAATCTCTAAAACACTAAAATAAATGGTGACAGCGATGGAAAGATGCGGAAGACTTGACAATTAAGAACACTACGGGTTTCGGGATACCGGGAATTGCAAGGATGTAACAACGAAGGATCATAAACCCATCGAACTATCTTGACAACGGGGAATTCATGCTCTAAGATAAGGAATGGTTCTGCCAAACCTAAACCTCCTAACCATAATTACGTGCAGTCCTACCTTCCAGCAGCGATTAACTCGTGACTATGGTAGCGTTAAACGTGCAATCCTAATTCCTAAGTCGATTAACCGACCGGTCAGATTTTCATTAATCAAACTTAATCTACAATCAACAGTCCCGGATTCATATTTTAACCTTCCAGCAAAACATGAATTCCTAAGTTACTGAGCGGGCAACACTACTATGAACGTTTACGATGTTGATTGTAAAACCGAATATCAAGAAAAGCTCGATAAATCTAAGCATTAACGCATAATTCGCACTTCAATTACAAATCCGATATCCCTAACCCATAGTTGAGAATCTACTCACTCATGGATTTTACAGTAAAAAAAGATAACACAACCCTAAACATGATAAAAACTAGGAAATATGATTCCTTGATCTTCCCTATCTTGTTACCGAAATCCTGATTGATGCTTCTCTCCTTCTCCAGCTTCTCCCGAGCCTTTCCTAATGAATTCATAGCCTTTACTTGCCCTAGCCGTCGCCCTCTGGTCTCTAGAACTGATTCCTCCCTCTCTTTTGCTCGTTCAAACTCTTAAAACAGGTTGTTGCGAGAAAGCCGGCCCGCATGGACACAAGTTTCACCCGATTGTGCACAAAGCAGCCTCATCGTGTATAGTGTCCAGCCCGAGCGGGCAATAGTACCCGGCCATGTGATCTACCAGCCCGAGCGGGCAATAGTACCCGACCATGTGATCTACCAGCTCGAGTCGTGTTCTGTTTCGGGAATTTTCAGTCCTAATTGCAGCCCGAGCGGGCTCCTCACACTACCCGAGCGGGCTAAGTCACCCGATCATGTTCTCTTCGTGCTCAGGTCGTGTGAAGTCTTGTGTAATTATCCCCGTAACTTTTGCCCGAGCGGGTAGCATCCATGCCCGAGCGGGCTCATTTCATTCCGTGCCTTTGCTCCTTTCGCTCGATGCGCGGGTGTTCCATTTGGTTCCATGGCCTGAATTTTGCTCCGAGTGATTTGTAACTTCCAATATGTGCAGTTGACTCCAACAATTTGCATTTCAAAGCTTGTTTAGGCCTTGTCTCCTTACAACCTGAAAATCAACAAAAAGGGCGTATATAAAGAACAATCGTATCGGATTTGTAACTCGTGCTATGTAATCTATGCGAAAATGATGCAAATATCTAGCCTAAATTTGATACACACTACGTGTTATCAGTGAGATATCCTTCCTTTCTGTGCAAATTGATCAAGGGCCTTTATGGTCATAAACAAGCTCCAAAAGCCTAATATCATGAATCTTAGAATTATCTTTTTGAGCTTAGATTATCTTTGGATGATGCATCACTTTTTATTTTACAAGGGAATGATTGAGTGATCTACATCTTGATAATATTGATGATATTGGCATGACAGAGTGGTATGCCTTACAAGTTCAATCATTTAGTTATTGAATTTTCTATGTATTCCCTATGAAATAGTTGGAGGTTTGATCTTATATTTTTTGTATTGATTTTTTTTGTTTGATCATGGTCTCTTCCTATCCCTATTCCAATGAATATAAATTATGGATTTATCTTTGCACAAATTCGGCATTTCATTCCCATATGAAACATATTGTCATCAACTATCATTTTTTTTTATCAAATCTTTGAATGAGGAACATTTTAGATTAGAAATGTTTATTTTCTGATCACCTTACGAATGCCATCATGAAGTCTTTTTTGCACTCGAGTCTTTTCTTAGTTTATGTTTAAGGAATCATTCTATCTACCAGGCACCCATTTGGAGGGGACGTATAGGAGATCAAATCATATATTTTGAGAAATATTTTGTCAATCCAAATTATCTTTATTTATTTGAGCAACTATCACGACATATATTATGTTTATTGTTATTATTAGGCAATAATAATATTATGTAATATTTACATATACGTATTGGGCAAGTTTACATATGTGTATTTGGCAAGTCCTCTACCTAGGTTTAACTTCCTATTGTATATATATCACTATCAATACATTGCCGTAGACACACGAGCGGCTTTCACAAATTGCAGCTTCTGTGCACTTAGTTTTGTCATGGTATCAGAGCAGAAGATCCAATTTTCGCTTTGATTCTCTTGCGGCTCTGCATTGTTTCTCTCGCGGTTCTGCCTTGCTCTGTTTCTGTGCTTTGAAACAGAGGATTTTGCTTAGTTCGGCCACTGCGAAACTTTGCTCTTGTTTCGTTCTTCGAACGCCGACATGACCAAATCTGGAACCGGGGAATCTGTTGTTCAACGGAGAACGATTTCTCCTTATGACCTAAGTTCGGCGGACAATCCCGGTCTCATTATTGTTCAAACCCAATTGAAGGGGGAGACCAATTATGATGAATGGGCAAAGGACATCAGAATGGCATTACGGTCGAGGAAGAAGTTTGGTTTCGTCGACGGCTCTCTTCCACGTCCCGAGGATACTTCACCGAACCTCGACGATTGGTGGACAAATAATTCATTGATCTCCTCTTGGATTTGCAACACCATCGCTCCAAGCGTCCGGTCACAAATTGGTCATTTTGAGGTCGTCAAAGACTTGTGGGATGACATTAAGGAGAACTATTCTATCTCTAATGGTCCCTGAGAACAACGACTCTTGCTGGAATTATTGACGTGCAGACAAAAAGGATACTATGTATCCGATTATTATTCAAATTTGAAGAAGCTTTGGGAGGATTTAGCATGCTATGATCCGATTAATGCTTGTGAATGTGGAAATTGTTCCTGCGGTATTCGACAAAGGATTGAACAACGTCGGGAACGGCTCAAAGTGCAACAATTTTTAATGGGGCTTGATGATTCGGTGTATGGCATCGTTCGTTCTCAGATTTTGGCGCAGGATCCCTTACCCTCGCTGTCCAAAGTGTTTAACACCGTTGCTCAAGATGAGAGTTCCCGCTTAGTTGCGCGCGAGAAAGAGGCTCGGGAGGTTATGTCGTTTGCTACTCAGACTGCACCTCCGCCTCTTTCTCGTGATTCTCGAGACTCCTTGGTTACATTCTCTCATTGTGGCCGCCCGAGACACCTTGTGGAATCGTGTTTCAAACTTGTTGGTTATCCGGAATGGTGGCCGGAACGATCTCGTGGCTCTACTCGTGGAGGA
>CM071861.1:11388981-11413255 GCA_036759665.1 Gynandropsis gynandra
AGGCAAATGGTCGGGCAAGACATGCCCGAGTCGTGCAAAAGTGTCCGCACAATTGGCCGTAGGTTTTGCCCTGATCGTGCAAGGGTTGTGCCCGACCGGGTGGAGGCTTTTCCATGCTCAATCTCGTCCCGTTTGTCCCGTGATGATCCTCGAAGTTGCTCTTTAGCTCCGTGCATGTTCCTTTAGCTCCAAAATGATCCAAATACGCGTAAAGACCTGTAAGAACATGAAAAGCACGAAAACAAGTAAAACGGATACGAAATCATACGTAAAGCATCACATATATATCGAAAACGTATCCTAAATCGTACAAGAAATACGTATGAAAACGAGATGATCACATGTCATCTACCTATTGGGTCAATTATATCTTTAAACTAAGGCAAGCTCTAAACCGTAACACCATCACCATCTCACCCGTACCTATACTTGTCACTTAAAATCCATGAACGATCCTACTAAAGAGATGCTCCTAATTCCAAATTTGATGCTCTTTTTAAAAGTTGGACTTAGGACTTGGTTCAATGTCCTCCCGATGTTAACATTGTTCGTTTCAACATAAGTTTTATGCAAATGGTTATGTGACGTTATAAAAGACAAGACTCACCACGAATGGAAAGTCACATCAAGCTGGAATTGATTGTGATGATACCTTCAGTCTTGTGGTGAAGTCCCAGACAATACGCAGGATATGTAGTATTTCGATGTTTCGAAAATGGTTGATTCATCAACTAGACGTCAATAAGCCTTTCTTCATGACGAAGGATACATTTTATATGTTTTAGCCCTCGGGGGTCCAAGATTCTACACATCTAGACCACGTTTTTTTTACTCATATGCTCATATAGGTTAAAACAAGTTCCCCGCTCTAGGAACCAATGGTTCACAATCTATGTTTTTACTCTCAATTTTGTCCAAAGCCGTAGTAACACCTCATTATTCATCCTTCGTCGGGGATCTCTTTAGGTCATTCTCCTTCTATATAGTGATGACATCATCTTGATGGCCACAATGCATATATTTTCCTAAGCCAAACCAACGCCTGTTTGAAGACTGTATTGCCACATCCGATTTGGCTCCCTACATCACTTCCTCGATGTCTCGTCTCAAAGTACCAAGGCCGTTTTATTTTTTATCAATCCTCATATGAAGATTACATCCCTCGACATGGCAACTCGTAAACCATTCAACACTCCAATTGACACTAAGCCAAAATTGTTTACGCCTGACATCCTTTTGTGGTTGATCCTAGCTTATACCATAACATCGTAAGAGCTCTATGATACCTCGCCTTTATGATATTAGATCTCCAATATGTCATCCACTATCTCTGCCTCTTCTTTGATTATCCTCGTGAATTGCATTGGGATGCCACTAAACGAATCTTTCGATATGTCAAAGGTACAACACAGTATATTGCATCTTTACCTTTTCACCACCATGGGTCTTGTTGCTTATTCTAAATAAGATTGTGGTTTGGGTTGAGTTATGATGATCAACCTTCAGCTACACCTTTTTCCTCTACAATAATCTCATCTCATGGTCGTCTAAGTGCCAACCAACCATCTCGCGGTAAAACATTGAAGGCGAATATAGAGCAATTGCCAATGTGATTGCCGAAACATGTTGGCTCAAAAACCTTCTTCTTGAGTTAAATTGCACAATCTCTCAGGATGTTCTGATGTACTACGATACTGTTTTTGTGATTTACATGTTGCAAAAACTCGTACAACATCAACGCATGAAGCAAATTGAAATTGATATTTGTTTTGTATATGAATGGGTTGCAATGGGTTCTCTAAGTTTTCTACATCTTCCTTCTTCTCATCAATTTACAAACATATTTATGAAAATTCTCCCGACTCTCTTGTTCACCGAGTTTTGCAACATCTTATGCGTTTGACCACATCTCACTTCGACTATACAAGGGAGCGTTAGTATCGTAAATATGACACCTATATTATATGTATATCCTATAGATAAATCAAGTACCATATGTGATTAGTTGTACCCTAATTTTCAGGAGCTTCTTCTTTAGTTTAGGATTTCAAATAATAATCAAATCAAAAGAAACGGTTGGGCGAGAATTATTACCTAATTACGAATAATTAATGTTAAACTTTGATCTGAAAAATGAAAACCAAACATAAAATTTATTTTGCAAGTTAAGATTTGAATTCAATAATGAAAAATGTATAGTTTCACATATTAATCGATTTTATCAATTTCAAAAACCTAATAATATAAATTCTAATTTCGGTTTTTTGAAAGCAATGTGTTATAGATAGATAGATACTTTTATATATTGTAACACCCTCATCCTGGAACAACCCAGGGACTAAGAGTGTCCATCATCACCTACAAGAGGTAGCTATACATGTCATCGCTTACACACAATTACAAAATAAAATAAATTATTTTATTTCAAATTGTTAATGATTTGAACCATATAGTGGAAGAAAATGTATAAAATCATAACCAAAAGAAATACAAAATGTATAATAAGGTCTATCGAAACCTCATGCACACCTCTCCTTTCAGAACGTTGTAAGCTCTGATATTGCTGCTCAACCTCTTTGGTTTTTTTTCTCGTTATAACCTTCCTATTCACGACAGCCCACAAAGGGGGTGAGTACGAAGATGTACTCAGTGAGATCCGTACATACACGCATTCCATGCCACGTATTCTCCCACTCTCGAGTACGTGACATAAAATAAGCGTTTGTCACATTACAGACATATAAATAATTCTATCCAACCCAATTGAGTATCTTAAGTCTAAGACTAGTACCACACTGGAACATAACTCATAGATTCCACACGACTCTACTTCGGGCATACACTCGCAAAGTCTAGAGGACCCCAACATACTAAAATCTTATAAGGTCACAACGTACTACAACCATCAGTACAATATAGCGCTCAATCGCTCGAAATGTTACCACAATCCCAGCACAGTATGACGCTGGCAGATCCACTGATCTGATTAACTATAGCTCTTTATCGCTCAAAAGGTTATCACAACCCTAACACGGTACGACGAGGACAGATCACTTTATCTAACTACAGTGTTCCGTCGCTCCAAAGATTACAACAATCCCAACACAGTACGACGCCAAACCTGATCCAAGTGTCGCAATACTAACGTCGACGGCCCAATACTCCTCGCGTGAAAACTCTCACCAATACGCTCGCACACGCCTTGTTCCGAAGGTTCGAGTTTGAAATAACTTGATCGAACATCCACGTTCTTTAACCACGACGCCTGGTCGAGCGTCAATTTTCTAAATCATCTCTAACACTTTTAGTTTCACCAAAAATAGCTCATATATATGCCATCAATTATCATTCGACGATCGAAAGCTTGGGTCCATTTTCACTTATAATGTCTCAATTTTCTATTATGATCCTAGAAATCTTATTATGATCATGTCTCGTTTTAAATGTAGAAATTTCTCCCAAATCGACGTCAAAACCAAAATTAAGATAGAGAAAGATCATCACCTTAATTTTCTACGATGACTTGATGATTTCTGATGATATCACTAACAACATCACGAATAAGTTTTCTCCATTTTTCGGATCCATTCAATTTTTCAATATCCACAATATAAATCTTCAAATTGAAAAATAATCACAAAAACATTTTTAGATATTTACCATAATCTCGATTAAAACTCACATATAAAAAGAATTTGAAGAGAAATTGATGAATTTTTCTCCCATTTTTCTTTTCTTTTCTTCTTTTTTTCCTCTTTTTCTTCTTTTTTTTCCTTCCTTTTCTTTTCTTTTTTTTCTTCTTCTTACTGATTCTTCTCATTCTCATTCATTTCTTTCTTAAATAAACTTATTTTTCTTAAATAAAACTATCTATATATATATATATATGCACTTGGAACTCACATATATGATGATTATATAATTCAATTTCTGGTGAGATAACAAAGTTGGTAAATGTTAATGATATCTATTTTAGAAATTATGAATTTAAACAATGAAATGTACAATTACATTTTATGTTACATATGTTTTTCAATTTGATTATATTATAAATTTATCAGATTTATATGGTTTATAAGATCTTATATAGGTTTTGTGAACTATGTAATAGAGAGACTCTTAAGAGTTTTTTTAATTAAAAAATATTTTATAATACAAAGGTTGTCCTTTACATTACACCTAACAAATATGAAGCATGAATTATGACCGGAGTAACATTCAAAAGATTCGAAGTTTCTTGTCGACAAGTGGGGATATGATTTGTGCAATGTCACATGTGGGCCCAGATGTTAGACAGAGGACGAGACGTGTCTCTTTAAACCTCGTTGTCAAGTCAACACAACAAAAAGTCCTCTTGAATTATTTTATTCGAAGGCCAAAGGGTGCACAATTAACATTTAATTGTTTGGGGCTTTCTTGTAATAAATATTTCAATACCTACGGGAGCCCAATGTTATGTCCCGGTATGCTTCAAGGAGAGACAGTATACGTTTAAATTGCGATATTCAGTGACTAAGAGTGATACAATCAATTTCGAATTGATATATTTATATGCAAACTATTTCAACATCCAAATTAAATTTGGATGAATACTACTTTTTCTATAGGAATTTAAAATAGGAGAGACAATTTGATTTTGATTTAGCATTATCATATCCGGTTCAATATCTCTAATTAGAATTCTTTTAACGTGTATATTACTCATCCTGTTATACTTATTTAATTGAAGGACCGAATTACTATTATTTTTTTTATATAATAAAAATCAACCATAACGTATTTGACTCAAACTTTTTTTAAAAATTCCACTTCTGTTATCATCTATATGTTTTTTTATATATAGAGACGGATTAATTTTGAGTTCCATTAAATCATGGCCTAATTATCACTTTTGTTGAATATTATTGTTCATTTGCCGGTGCGATTTTTTGTCAATAATAGAAATATATTTAGGTGAATATATATAAAAACCATGTTCTTGGTTCACGTTCTTGGTACACTTACATTAGATAGTTAGACAAGACAAATATTTATTATATTAACTGAATCAATCATGAAGGAAAGTTCCATCCTCTGACAATTTGGCGCATCACTCACGTCTCTCCCATATGAAGCCATTTCGTACCAAAATATGGACATTTTATTTAATATTATTGATCAATAAGTAAAGCTATATATGTTTTTTTAATAAGATAAAACTAAATAATGCACACATTTGCATTATGTATATTCAGTTATTCTTTTGCCAACCCCAATAAAAGTTTATCACCAATCTTTCATTGCATGTTTTTGACGTACTCGATCTTCAAATACCAATAATACTGATATATAAAAGTATCATATTCATTTAGTTTTGAATCTCTACAAATGGCAAAATAAAAAAATTATATAGTTTTTCTCAATCCGTTAAAGGTTTATGTGGGTGAATAGGGAGAATATCAGGAATATCTTTTTAGGATTAACATTTCAAAAATAATCTCGTAAAAATAATTATTAAATAAGAAAAAAACTGATGAAAAGATAAATTTGTCATTAATTTTCGAACGTGAGAAAACACATCTTCTGTAGTTTTTCGACGTGAAAAAATGTCAAACCGTGTCAAAAGCAAGAAAGACGAACAGTTTGTCGACATGAAAACCTGTTTCAAAGTTTAGAGCAATAAAGAAGAAGTGATTTCGAACTTGAGAGGGATCGATTTCAAGTTGGAAAGAAGGAAATGGCTAGAATTAGCACAAGCACCAGCAGCAGTGAAGAAGAGAGCACGAATCAATCTTCAATGACGTCAATAAGTGTAAGTAGATCGATTTCTAGGGTTTTGCAGGTTGTCCAGTCGCAAAATGGTTTATTGATTTGAAATGGGTGTGAATGTCAATGAGTCGGTTGAGTCAAAAGGGTCGCAAGAGTTCCATGACCATCTTCGACTCAGTGAGTCGGTTGAGTCTCAGTGAGTCGGTTGGGTCGCAATGGTCGCTTGAGCGTCGCAAGGGGTCTAAGGGTCGTTTGAGGCGCATGGGTCGCTTGTGTCATTGAGTCGAAAGGGTCGTTTCAGTCGTATGGGTTGCTTGTGTCATTGAGTCGCATGGGTCGCTTGATATTATGCCACGTGGGTCGCTTAAGTCGTATGGATCGCTTAAGTCTCAGTGAGTCGGTTGAGTGTCGCAGAGGGTCCAAGGGTCGTTTGACTCGCATGAGTCGTATGGGTCAACTAAGTCGCATTGGTCGCTTGAGTATCAATGAGTCGGTTGAGTGTTGCAAAGGGTCAAAGGGTCGTTTGAGCCGTATGGGTCGCTTGTGTTTTAGTGTTTCGGTTGAGTGTCGCATAGGGTCGTTTGAGCCGCATGGGTCGCATGGGTCGCTTGAGTCGGTAGCAGTCTAATGTATTCTTAATTGGTCATTTTGCAGGTGGCGCCAAAGCCGAAGTTTGTGTATGAATTCAAGCACATGGACATAATGCCAAAGATCACCACCAAGTGTTATCCTCAGGAGACAATAACGAAGCTGAGAGGAATCTTAGATGAATACGAGTTGCATTACTTCGAGAAGGAGCCACAATATAGGCATTTATTCCATTTCCAATGTGACTCCACATTGAAGAAAGTTCAAATGTATATCCTTCTAAATCACTCCATGATTGTACGGGACAAGAAGGAGTTATGGTTCGTCTTAAACGGTGTTCCCATATGGTACTCTATAGTGGAGCACACACTAATTTCTGGATTGAAATGCAGACCATATCCCAAAGGATGGGAGTCCAAAAGGGGTGATACATTCAGGCTGAAGAATTTCGGCCGTGGAAAGGTGATCCCCGCACAAGTCAGTGAAAATCTTGTGAAGGCGAAGAATCCCGACGACCGGACGACGTTGGCAACTTTGATGTTGTTGGCGCAAGTTATGGCTCACAAGCCTTCAGCAGACAACTTTATCAGCCATAATCTCAATGACATGGTTAATGACTTGGATTTTTGTGAAGGCTTTCCATGGGGGCGTTACGCATTCGAGAAAATTGTGGAGACTTGTCATAAGCACGTTAGCGGGGAATCACCGAAACCAAAATGGTATTGTGACAGTTTCATGATCCCACTAATGGTAAGTTGTACATATTTTCAAGTAACTTGAATGTTTTCGTACTTTTTGTATTCTTATCATTTTGTTTATTGTTTCAGTTACTTCCATTCGAAACCATCCTTTAGTTTGGGCGAAAAGGGATGGTATGTTGATGTTATGGATACGGATCCATCATACCCAAGAATATGCGAGAAGATGGTTAAATCAAGTATTAACCTGAAGTATGTAGATGTGATAAGGCTGATCGGAGATTCTAAGGTAACAATTACACAAGGGTCACAAGGGTAACAATTACACAGAGGGTAATAATGGTTATTTTTTTTTTGTTTTTCAGGATATTCGAAGTATCCTTCTTGCTGAACATGAAGAGGAAGCTTTACTTTTTGATTTGGAGGATTACGAGGGATGCCACGATCCCGATGTTTAGATATGGATGGAACATCTTCGCAAAAATCCGAAGGGTATTTGTTTGGAGGACATCCGTAAGCAAGAACTACTTACGCGAAAAGCAGCTCTTGGTGATCAAAAGAAGAGAAAGGAAAGGGGACTAAGAGGAAGAAGAGCGTGAGTGAAAAAAAATAATAGATGTTGAAGACGAAGAAGACGAAGGAAGGGTAGGTGTTGCTGAAGCTGAAGCTGAAAGAGAAGGTGAGGATGAAGCTAAAGGAGAAGGTAATGATGAAGCTGCAGTTGAAAGAGAAGAAGTTGCAGTCCCTCTGACACTAGAGCATAAATTAATAGAGGAAATAAAGAAGTCGGAGAAAAGAATCATCAACGCCGTAAAAGGCCTTCTAAGGGATGCCGGGTTTCATTTGCCTAATCCAAAATCAAAGGCATCAAATCCCAAATGTGATGAAAAGACAAAATCAAAAGCATCCGAGAAAAATGTGAGCACCGCAAACAAATCTTTCGGCACTGTTAGAGATGATGATTTTGAATTCCTTAGACGTCCATATCCAGTGTCAAGACAAGAGCTAAGCGAAGATCCGGTTGAGTCAGGGGATGAAAATAACTCTGGAGATGGCTCAGAAGAGGATATGGCAAACATTTCGAGATTAATTGGAAATCTCATTTTCAGAGAGGTTACTGCAGTCGTTACAGTAGATGAAGTTCCACCAAGTAAGAAAAAATTAGTGAAAAAGTTCATTTGAGTCGAATGAGTCACAAGAGTCACATGGGTCGCAAGAGACTCATAAGTCACACGGTCGTATAAGTCGCATGGGTCGCAAGAGACTCATAAGTCACATGGTCGTATAAGTCGCATGGGTCGCATCAAGTAACAAACTATGAGTCTAATGAATGAAGATAATTTTATAAATATGCTCTGGTGGATGAAGTATTTAATGTCGATGAAGTCGCCGACAAATAGGACCACGCTAAGGACGTTCCAGCTGAGAAGACTCCAATGGGTCCTGTGGACGTCCCCGCTTAGAAGGTTCTTGCCGAAGATACTCCAGCTGATCCTGCCAAGGATCCTGTCGAAGAGGTCGCCGCTAAGGAGGTTCCTTCCAAGGATACTATAGCGGATTTTGTCGAAGAGGTCCACTCTAAGGGTAAAGAGGTTCCTTCCAAGGTTACTCCAGCGGATCCTGTCGAAGAGGTCGCCGCTAAGGAGGTTCCTTCCGAGGATGCTTCAGTGGATCATGTCGGAGAGGTCCACTCTAAGGATAAGGAGGTTCCTTCCAAGGATACTCCAGCGAATCTTGTCATTGATGTCGAAGTACCACCAAGTAAGTAATAAATTTTGAGTCACAAAGGTTGCATTGGTCGTATGGTCGAATGGGTCACAGAATGTGCATAGATCACATAGGTCGCATAATTTTAATGAAGTAAATTTTTGTGTAGTTGTTGAATCTTCGCCGTTACTTAAACGAGTTTTAAGACCACGGAAGGGATATATTGAACATCCGCCGGCGAAAAGAGAAAGAACAATGCGAGGGATAGGGCGAGGGAAAGATGTTGATGAGTGAAAAGAGCAAGAACTTGATAAGAAGGTGGTTCAAGAACCCAATAAAAAGGTGGTTCAAGAACCTGCAGAGAAACGGAATTTTTGGTGGAAGCCCAAGGGATTAGTAATGGGCGTGATAACCCGAGAACCTTCGTTTATTAACGCTAGAGGTAAAAAGTTGACTGCTCTATATATGTTCTTGATGACCTAAACATGAGAGTTGGTGAAAATCTGATCTAAATATTCCTTAGGGGCCTGAGTTTTAGGAGAACATATGAAAGCCCAACGAATGGCTTGGAGATGATGTAAATTTTTTTAAACCCGAAGTCACAGAGGTGATTTTGTATCATATGTATTGATGTGTGTTAATTTATTTTGTTGTTTTACAACAATTGGACGTTGTTGACGTTGTATCGTCGCATAAATACATTCCCCAGGGTATATAAGAAACATTACGTTTGTTTTGTTGCTTTCATGGAGACGTTCTCGCTGTGGATGTACGAGGATATGGACACTTTTCCGGAATATCTTAGTGCTTGTTTGCATGGCAAGTTTCCATTCAGAAGTAAGAAACCAACGAATTATTACGACGGCTTTGGAGCGATTCTAAACATTCCATCACTCGAAAGTCGATATGTAGGATGTCATTGGGTAGCCATCAAAGCGGATTTTGTGACCCGTTGCATCACGATATACGACTGCCAGAACAGATTCAAGGAAACGCATATTGATCCGGTGATTGAGAAGTAAAGAAAATTTGCCCCCAAGATGCTCTTTCTCGGAGGGTTCAATTCTTTGGTTTCTGGAGAAGAGGAATGGAAGTATGAGTATTATGAATGTTTGTCACAAAACAAAAGCGGGAACGACTATGATGTTTACTCCTTCAAATACGTAAAATCCTCGGTATTTATAAGACGTCAAGTTTTTCACTACATATGTGACGACCAAGTTCCTTCCATGCGTGAGAAGATGACGGCTGAAATATTTAGTAATAGAAAATGTATCTCTCCACCCTGAGATTAACTTGATATTTTGGTACATTGTTTTTTTTTTTGTACATTGTTGTTTTTATGAAATAGTTTAAAATTTCTCCATAAGGGTTGCATGGGTAAAAGGGTCGAACGAGTAAAGTGGGTCGCACGGTAAAAGGTCGAACGACTAAAAGGATCGTAGGGGTAAAAAGGTCGCGGGGTAAAAGTGTCGAACGGGTGAATGGTCGCAGAGTCAAGGTCGAACGAGAAAATGGGTCGCAGAGGTACAAGGCCACCGTGCGACCCTTGACCCTGCGACCCTTATACCTCTGCGACCCTTGTACCTCTGCATCCTTGTCCCTCTACGACCCTTATCCCTTTGTGACCATTGTTCCTTTGCGACCATTGGACCCCTACGATCCTTTACGTTTTATTATTAAAAAAATTATTTACAAATAATATGAATAATTTAAAAAAAATAACAATGTACAAAGTTGAATTATCCATTCCCAAAAAATAAAAATTATTTACAAATAATATGAATAAACTGTTAAAAAGGAACAATGTACCAAATTACATCTTCCACAATCAAAGAGTAAATTTTTTTTATAAAGTTATTTACAAACAAACCTTGGACCTCTGTGACCCTTGTCCCTCAACGATCCTTGGACCCCTCCGACCCTTGGACCCGTGCGACCTTGGATCTCTGCGACCTTGGATCTGTGCGAACTTAGACCTCTGCGACCTTGGACCCGTGCGCCCTTGGACCTCTGCGACCTTGGACCCGTGCGACCTTGGACCCCTCCGACCCTTGGACCCGTGCGACCTTGGACTTCTACGACCACTTGGACCTCTGCGACCCTTGTCTCCCTTCAACCGTTGTCTCCCTTTGTCCCTTTTACCTCTGCGACCCTTTGTCCCCTACGACCCTTGGACCATCTACAACTCTTGTTACAATAATAGTAAATCCACAAAAACAACGATACTAACAATAATACGTTTGATTGAAAAATAGTAAAAAAACCAACCAAATACAAACTTGAATTTCAAGTTCAAAGGAATGTTATTGTTCAAATGAGGTTCAAAGCAATCAAAATACAACAGAATTCAAACTATGTTGTTTGTAGACCCTGACAGAGGGGAAAACCGTAGACAAGGTACATCACGAACGGAGTGCAGTTCGACTTTGAGGGTACAACCCACGTTAAGTCCATGATCGTGACAAAACTTTGTCCAACCCCTGCTGATGCTAGCGCCACCGCATTTCACGGTCCTTAGATCTGCCTCCCAAATTCATCCGTATTTGATTATCAGATCTATCTTACTTCGTTCACCGTAAAGACCTCTCGACCTCGCAAACCCTATCGGAAGTGTCTGCGATAACCGAATAAATTTACAACGACACCAAAATAATGCATATACGGCCATACTTGATGAATCGAATAAATTAGTTTGAGTTCAATTACCACTGCATCAACGGCCAGATGTGAACACGTGACTGGTACCATGAAAATCCTCTGCGCAGAAGAAGATAACCCTGCTTCTACAGATGATGATGATGATATAGATGATGCATATTGTGGATTACATATATCATCTCCGAAACCAATGACGTGAAAAACCATGTTACCTTCATGACAAAAAACTACAAAAACCCAAATAAGAAAATAATGATCCTTGGAGAAATCTTTCCATCCATAAGTGAATCTTCAGCCATCCAACTTGACTTTCCATGTTTTGTTAGACACGTGTGATTTAGGCATTGTCGTGTTGTGGTTCCTCGTTTTCCCGTAAATATTCTCATCAAAGAATTTCTGTGGAATGTCCTGTAACAAAAATCGAAGAAAAAGTCAAAAATCTATACATTATCTACATTAACATGCAGAAAGAGAGAGAAGAAGGAGATTACGAAGTAGTTCTCCAGAAAGCTCGGAAGAATGATTTGGACTAAATGAGAGAAATGTGGCATTTTTGGCAAAAAATGGATGGAAGATGATGAGAGTTGGAGAGACTGTATCGTTATTTGAAAAATGATGGGTGGAAGATGATGAGAGTTAGATAGAGAGTGTATCGTTATTTGAAAAAAGGGAATGGCTGGAATTCAAAAAGACATGACCTTGAAATCGAATCGACGTCAGATAGAATTCGAAAAAACATGATTGCAGGGGTACAAGGGTCGTAGAGGGGTACAAGGGTCGTAGAGGTGCAAGGGTCGCAGAGATACAAGGGTCGCAGAGGTACAAGGGTCGGAAAAGGTTCAAGGATCGCAGAGGTACAAGAGTCGTAGAGATACAAGGGTCTCAAAGGGGTACAAGAGTCACAGAAGTAAAAGGGTCCCAGAGGTACAAGAGTCATAGAGGTACAAGAGTTGAGAACGGTACAAGGGTCACATAGGTGCAAGGGTCGCAAAGGGGTACCTCACAGATCGGAGTTTGCTTGTTGTGATATGAAACAAATTTTAAAAATAATAAAAATAATTTATTATTTACAAATTATTTGCAATTAATATGAATAAAAAGCATTTATTATTTACAAATTATTTACAACTAATATGAATAATTTATTATTTACAAATACCATTATTTACAAATAATTGACTCAAATCTCTGCGACCCTGTTCAACTGCGACCATTGGATCTTTGCGACCATTGGACCTCTATGACCCTTGCACCCGTGTGGCCCTTGTCCCTCTGCGACCGTTGGACCGCTGTGACTCTAGGACCCGTGCGATCCTTGGACCTTTGCGACCCTAGTACCTCTGTGACCCTTGGACCTCTACGACCCTTGGATCTGTGCGACCCTTGTCCCTCTGCGACCCTTGCTACAATAATAGTAATTCCACAAAAACAACGATACTAACAATAATACTTACTATTGCACAATTGTAAAAAATCATCCAAATACAAACATGAAGTTCAAGTTCAAATGAATGTTCTTGTTCAAAGGAGGTTTAGAGCAATCAAAATACAACTGAAATCAAACACAGTTATTGTTAGGCCATGTTTGAAGGAAAAATTGAAGCATAGGTATTGGTTCATTCTCATACATTTCGACTCGGTCAGTCCATGGTCGAGACAAAACTTTCTCCAACCCGCTCTAATGGTAGCCCCAACACGTGCCACAAGCCTTAGATATGCCTCCCACTGTATTACGTAACAAATAATCAGACAAATCTAACATCATCTATGGCAAAAACCTCTCAACCTCGCAAACACTATCGAAAGTGTCTACGACATCACCCAAGTTACATCAGTATAAAGGAGTAAAAATCGAATAATTAACCAAATTAAATATGGTGATTCGGTTTGTCTAGAGTCAGATTTGAACGAGTGACTAGTACCGTGAAATTCCTATGAGCAAGAGTGGCCTTGGTGACGGAAAAGACCATGTCACCTTTGTGACGGAAATGTAAATAATCCCCAATACTTAAGTTTAGGGCATTGGAGAAATCTTTCCACCCATCAGTGAATCTGGAGCCATCCAACTTGACTTCCCATGTTCTGTTAGATACATTCGTTTTAAGCGTTGTTGTGTTGTTGACCCTCGTTTTCCCGTAAATATACTCATCGAAGAAGATCTTCGGGATGTCTTGTAAAAAAATGAAAAATATAGTCAAATATGTACATTCTCTACATGTAACATACTGACAGAGAGACAAATGACGAAGATTACAATGTAGTTCTCCAAATAGCGCGGAAAAATCTCTCTGAAGAAATGAGGAAAATGTGGCATTTTTGGAAAAAATTTGATGGAAGATGAGGAGAGTTAGAGAGAAAGATTGTGTCGTTATTTGAAAAAGGAAACGACTGGAATTTGAAGAGACATGACCCTGGCATCGAATTGCCGTCAGATGGAGTCGAAAAGACATGATCACACAGTTATATTTTTTCAAATTGTGGTGAAAAGTTCGGCGAAAATTTTGGTGAAAATGATAAATGTCAAAAACCAATCAAAATTGATGGTGGCATGGGTTGTATATATGGATCAATAAAATGTGTCGCATCACATTGATCGCTCGCATGGATCAATAGAATGGGTCGCATAAATTGAGGGTCTCATGGATCGCATACATGCGAACTCGACGAATTTACGGGTTTATAATGATAAAATTTCAAAAACCAATAAAAAAATACATTTACAACGTCAAAATAATTAATGCCAATTGAGGGTCGCATGGTCTCGTATATTGATCAATAGATACGAACTCGGCGAATTATAGATTTATAATGATAAAGTGTCGAAAACCAATCAAAACAATTCATTTACAGCGTCGAACTAATTAATTCCATTTGAGGGTCGCATGGGTCGCATATATTTATCAATAGATGCGAACTCGACGAATTTACGGCTTTATAATGATAAAATGACAAAAACCAATCAAAACAATACATTTATAACATCAATCAATGGTTAAAACAAATTATGACCCATGTGTCCCTAGTTGAGTTGTGTATAACCAATGCATGTGTTTCAAAAGTAATACTAGTGTTTTAAGAACTCGTCTGATGAGTTTGAGAAAATTTCAAAAAATGAATTTAACATTTTTTTCAAATGTCAATGTTATTTATATCATTGTCTATATTGATTCCAAATTAGATAGAAACAACTCAAATATATTGATAATGGCATATTGATATTGGCATGGGTCGCATGGTCGCATATATTGATCAATAGATGAGAACTCGACAGATTTACGAGTTTATAATGATAAAATGTCAAAAACCAATCAAAATCATACATTTACAATGTCAAAATAATTAATGCCAATTGAGGGTCGCATGGGTCGCATGGTCTCGTATATTGATCAATAGATGCAAACTCGAAGAATTTACAGGTTTATAATGATAAAGTGTCGAAAACCAATCAAAATAATACATTTACAACGTCAAACTAATTAATTCCAATTAAGGGTCGCATGGGTCGCTTGGTCGCATGGCTAGTAGCGTTTCCAGTCTTCTGCTTTTTTCTTGTTTGGTATTGCAGTGCAGAGTTATCGCCTGCCATGTGCTTCGTTTTCCAGTCACATTTCAAGAGTGATCCAACACTATCACCTAGGTCACCCCTCCAACTCGTCAGTGACTGCATAGGGATCGAGTCCACCGATTACCAAGACCTTGAGTAACATATAGACAGCACGATGTCCTGCGTCGCCAAGGTAACCCTGTCACGCAAGTCACAAAGGTCAAAAATATTTTTCATAGAAATTGGGTTTAGATATGCATACTAAGAGAAGAGACGTAGACGTTAGCTTATAGACATGGGTCGTAAGGCTCACATGGGTCGGATGGGTCGGAAGGGTCACATGGGTCGGATGGGTCGAAAGGGTCACATGGGTCAGAAGACAGGAGTCTGACAGCAAACAACAAGTCACTTGGGTCGGAAGACAGGAGTCTGACTGCGAAACATCAAGTCACAGGGGTCGGGAAGGTGACATGGGTCGGAAGACAGGAGTCTGACAGCATGAGTCGCATGGGTCACATGAGGTTGCATGAGCCGCATGAGTCGCACATGGGTCATATGTGGCCACTTGGATCTGCTGAGTCGCACAAGGGGTCATATTTGGTCGCATGAGTCGGATGGTTTTCCGTTTAAACTTGATTCTAATTTAATCCCATTGAGGGTCGCACAAGGGGTCATATTGAGTCCCATGAGTCGGATTGTTTCCCATTTAAACTTGATTCCAATTTAATCCGATGGAGGGTCGCACAAGGGGTAATATTGGGTCGCATGAGTCGGATTGTTTCTCGTTTAAACTTGATTCTAATTTAATCCGATTTAGGGTCGCACAAGGGGTCATATTGGGTCACATGAGTCGGATGGTTTCCCGTTTAAACTTAATTCTATTGAGGATCGACGATTTTATAGATTTCACGTAATTAAAAATAATAGATGCAAAATAAGACATTTTCAATGTTTAAATATTGATTACATAAGGTCACAAAGGTTACATAAAAAGTTACGTAAGGTTACATAAGGCCAGAAAGGTTACAAAAAAATTTGAAAACCCATTCAAGAAAAAAAAGGAAAGAAAAAGATTACATAAGGTCTCAAAGGTCATAAAGTAAAGAGAGTCGTGTGTGACCTTAGGTACCACGGATACATCATGATATCTGAGTCCGCAGATTACAAAGATCTTATGTAATGCAGAAACCACACAATGTCCTCCATCCACATTGTAAGTATTGTGTGTATCTACATAGAGACCGAGTCCAACGATTACGAAGACCTTGATTAACAGATAGACAATACAATGCCATGCGTCCACCATGGGACCTTCGTGACGAAGATCAGAAAGGTCACAAAGGTAACAAAGATTTTTCAGAGAATTTAGGGTTAGAGAGTTAGACGAAGAGAGGAGAGATGGGATTCTCCTAATTCATTCTCATATATCAAATGGTTGTTATGGTGGGACTTAGAGAATTTGATGAACATTTTAATATAGGGGTAACAGAGACATGTCACAATGGTCTTGAGTGTGGCATTGGTAAAATAAAAAGCCAGTAGTCTAACATCAATAGACATTGGCACGATACTCCATGAAAAGACTTTTACGATTAATATAGCTTGTATTGGAAAAGCTAGTAGTCTGACATTGAAAAGACTAGTCGAAAAGGTCGCAATGGTCGTAATGGCCGCAAGGGTCGTAATGGTCGTAATGGTCGTATTGGCCGAAAGGGCCGTAATGGTCGTAATGGTCGTATTGGCCGAAAGGGTCGAAAGCCAAACGCCATGTCTCGTGAAGATAGTATGTTCAACATAGATCTGGTATCTTGTGACCTTTATCAACCTTATGTGTTGCTGCAATTGCGTGACTCCATGGATACTTATCCACATCAAACATTTTGCAGTAGCGCGTTCTTTTTTGAAGACTCACTACAAATATTCTACCCATCTCATTTCTCACCTCATACTCATCATTCAGACTGTTCAATTCAATAACATCATACTTGAATGTCTGTCCAAACCGTTCATGTAACGTTTTGTCAACGTAAGGTGTTAACTTTTGAGAATCATCACTGGTAGCTGCTTACCTATATTTATGTAACGTTTTCTCAACGTAAGGTGTTAACTTTTGAGAATCATCACCGGTAGCTGCTTCCAACCTATACCTATTGAACCATTCCACTGTCTTTCCCAAACAAACATCTAAAAGCCCTAGGATCGTCAATTTTTTTTACTTCTTCAACGTTGAGTTTATTGACTCGGTGCCATTAGTTGTTAATAAGTTGTACCGTTCCCTCTTAAATTTGCATCTTGCCCACTTAACGGGATCAAGTTCCTCTTTCTCCAAATACTTTGCAACATTAGGATACCTGGCCTTCAAATCATTCAATAGCACTTCAAATTCGTTCTCCGTGTATGCTGACGCACATCTGAAGAACATTTCCGCCACAGTATCACCCCTTGAAGTCTTTCTACCATGGCCTTTATTGACGTAGCTCTTTATATTTTGCGATATATGACGCGCACAAAAACCATGATCAGCTTCTTTATACACTTCTTTGACTGCTTTGATCAAGCTTTTATGGCGATCAGAAATCACAACGACATCACGTCCGTCCGGTATAACCTCTTTCAACCTTGACATAAACCACGTCCATGATCCGTCCTTCTCTCTGTCGACTATTCCCCATGCAATAGGATATTGGTGATGTTCACCATCTTGCGCGGTCGCCACAATCAATGCTCCCTTGTACACTCCTGTCAGAAATGTTGCATCCACAGCAACCACTTTATACATGTATTTCCATCCTCTTATAGCCCCTCCAACAGGCATAAAAAGGTATTTGAAGCTTTTTCCATCACTATCGAGCTGAAGATTTGCGACAGATGTGAGATTTCTTTCTGTAAACATGTGCAATCACTCTGGAAGCCTCCTATAATGTTCAAAGTCATCACCATGAATCTCCTTTTGAGCACTGCATTTGTCTCTTAATGCCATCAAATACAATACATTGGCGCCATACTTTGCTTTTACACGACAATCAATTCTTTTGTTGGAGGTGTTTTGTAATTCCCGACATATTCCTCATTCAATCAAATAATCCTTAACCAATTGCGCTGTACCCTTTGTAGCTTCGGTCCGTTTAGATACAGGTGAACACTTATGAATGGGATGGTGTGTTCTCACAGTAAACCATTTGGAATTTGGGATTGCTGCCACGCGTAATTTCCATTTACAACCACTTCTGGTAAACTTGTATCGTACTTCCCACAGATTTGAATCAGATTTCAATGTTGTATATCTGAAGGAAGCTTCAATTGAACCCTTCCTTACAAATGCATGTTCATCCTTCTTGCTATCAAATTCTTGCCTAATTTGAAGATGCAATCCATCTTCGGACTCGAAGATATTTTTCCCTGTCTGCCTTCTCGTGAACTACCCTTTCCAAGTTGTTCTCACCATCACCAAACTTATGCTCTGTTGGCACATCATAAGCAACTTTATTACTGTCACAAACAACTTCATCAACTACCACATTCATGGCACACCCAACATCTTCTCTTAACCAACTTGTATGTTCACTATCAGAATTATCTGAATCCAAAATATTGATTGTTTCCATCGGATTACTCCCAACTCTATTTTTGTTATTTGGACCTACAATAACACAATCATCATAATCTACAACACTTCCATCCTCACATTCTTTAGAAATGCTTCCAAAAGCAGGAATTAGAGGCTCAATTTCCCTCTTAATTTTGATTTCACACTTGCCGATTCTATCTCCACATACAACAGTAGTCAAATTCCTCTTATGCGGTCGAACATATAACAAATAAGATGCTTGTCATTCATTATATATGTCGGCTTCCTATTTTCACAAATATTTGGTAAATAGCTTAACTTCAACTTCGTTGTCTTATTTTCCACAATCGTCTCTATGCACAACTCATCAATCAATTGCTGGTATGTCAGACTAACCGGAGGACAATAGAAAAAATACTCTCTGGTTTTGCTGAACTCTACCAACCCATTCAGATTCTCCATTTGGGTTTTTCCTATTTACTGTCATACAAAAAATAAATCAGTGTGATTTTCTCATCCACCGATCCATTACACCGGTAACAAATACATAAAAAGAGGGTAAATTCTGTGACCCACTGCGACCGTGCGACTTGATGAGACTATGTGACCCAGTGCGACCGTGCGACCCTTGTACCTCTGTGACCCTTTGACCCCTCTACGACCCTTGTACCATTGTGACCCTTTGACCCCTGCGACCCTTTGACCTCTTTGCGACCCCTTGAACCTCTGTGACCCTTGTATCCCTGCGACCCTTGGTCCCGCGACCCTTTGACCTCTCGATGAGACTCTGTGACCCAGTGCGACCGTGCCACTCTGTGACCCAGTGCAGCAGTGCGACTCTGTGACCCTGTCACTCATTGCGATCATTTGATATTTCAATAAATATGACTCGTTTAGACTCGTTTTCAATAAACGAGTCTTATATTGACCCATTGCAACCGTGCGACTACATCAATAATAAAAGACTCGTTTTCATAACTCACAAAAAAACAAGAAAAACACAAGAGAAACACGAAAAAACTCATTGTACATACCTGGTTTTTCTGCGGGACGTGCTTAACTGCAAGCTTCTTTGTTGTCAACAAACGATTTCAACCTATTTGGCAGCGAAACTGATGCCGATTTCAAGCTACTCTCATTGAATCTGTTGTTGTGTGGAATCATAGTAATTTTCGCGTCATAGGAGAGAGAGAGAAATCGAGGTGCTTTGGAAGAGAGAGAAAAATTGTCGATTGATTAAAGGACAAGAGTAATATGGAGTTATCAATATTTTAAGGGTAGATTTGAAATTGATTTTTTTTTTAAGAAAATGATATTTTTGAAATGTTCTAGCCCTACGGGTATATTTTTGAAGTTCCGGATGAATACTTCCAAGAAGAAACCTCATTAATAAAGCCGTATCATATTAAATAGGTCGTGGTTGGATTAACTTCTATCCGTTATATTTATTAAACGATGATTTTTGTATTATACAATTTAAAATTTGTGGAGAGTAAAAAAATAGATCAAACAATTCACGCAAGTAACTACGTCATGTAAAACTTTGAGATTTGATTATAAGTGATGACAAAAATCAAATGCATGCAAAATGGCAATTAGTTCCCTTTGTCTGTTCACTCCAAGAGGGTTCATTACTAATTTACCCTTTTACCATTTACTCCATTTTTTAAAATTCAAAAAGTTCATTTGATATCAGCCATTGTGCGTTTTCATGATAACAATATTCCTTACACCACGACGAAGAATGACTCCTGATTTACTCTACTTTGGTAAGATGTTTTCAATTTTCTGTCGGTGGTATGCTATCGAATTCCTCACATTTCCATTGAAATTAATTAATGTTAGAATTTAGAATTAACTATTGATGTCTAAATTCATAATATATCATTTGATACGGTTATATTCATAATAAATATGACACATAGATACATCAATTAGGAGTTATATTATATTTATTTTCTCTGCTCATGATACTATTTATTTGTTTTTACATTATTTTTTTATTTTTAGTATATAGATTTGTCGTATCGATTTAGTTTATGATTGCATTTTATTCAACAATTTGCGACCGAGGAAAAATCGATGTAATTGGTAATCCCGAGAAAGAGGCACCCTCGGTCATAATGATACCAAAATAAGCATACGAAGGATGATATTGTTACATAATATAGATATAACACGTTTTGAATGTAACAATAGAATCAAAATAAGGATCCACCAAACATCTTCAAAAGATGAAAGGATCATACAAACACAAAAAGTTATATGAATTAGACGAATCATGTTTCTATGAGACGTTTAACATGTTTATAAATTTTCACATCAAATCGAATATCATCAGAAAGAACAAAAAATATGTAGGATCGGTGATTTATGATCAACTACTCTTTTTTAAAAGAAGAAAATGATAAGGAGAACAATCACACAAAAAACACAAAGGATTAAGAGAGTATTAAATAAACCCAAATGAAAAATAAACAAATTTATTAATATGAAGAAATGATAGTTAATCTCCATGTATTTGGTGCGTTCATGAAATAAAGATTTATTTATATATGTATGGTCGTTCGGTTGTCACATTACATATTCTTGGGAAACAGATATGTTTTTAGAAGCACAACAACGAATGACGTAACCATTTGAGTTCACATGTCAAGGTCATCATAGATCATTATTCTACTTCAGCCGATTGGCATACCATCGAAGGATATTTTTTCGTCTTCCATGCAGTAGACGAGTTCTCGAGCATTGTAGTATGTCCAATGAATGATCGTCTCGTTCTTGTATGTTACAAAATTTAAATAATAATAATCGTATAAACATAGATCGTTAGTAGAACACAACATAATAACCCATCCTTGTGATCTTTTCAAATATCGCATGACATGCTCGGCAACTATCCAATGATCTTATCGAGGTTGATGAATGAATTGTGTTAGGATATCAACAACATGACATATTTTAGTCAAATGATAGTCAAATAAATCAAGCGTTCAACTAGCCTTCTGTGTCGATTTAGTTTGTCATAGAGGTTATCGGAGGAGTCCAAGAGATTGTGATTTTGTTCCATCAGAATGTTTGGAGCCCAACAACCACATTTAGAGAGAATATCGAGCGTGTACTTTTGCTAAGATAGATAAACTTTTTTGGATTACGAGTCATCTCAATTCGAAGAAAATACTTTAGGGATGCAAATCCTCCACGTGAAAACAATCATGAAGATACGCCTTAAACAATTCGATGATCATTGAGTTGTTGCCCCCAATAAGAAGATAATCCATATATACCAAAAGTATAGTTTTATATCACCACGAAATAATGTTAACAAAGAATAATTAGGCTAGGATTGTTGGAAATGATACCAGGATAATGTCGCAGTAAGTTCTGCAAACTAGCATCTAGGCGCTTAACGCAAACCTTACAAAGACTTATTGAGTTTATAGACCATGAAGGAGTCATTGGAAGTAATGTTTGGTGGAAGTTTTATTTAAACCTCCTCATCGAGATTCTCGTGTAAAAATGCATCGTGATTATTCATCTGGTGAACAATCCATCGTTTAGCTACAACAATAGTGAGAAATATACGAATTGTAGGCATCTTAGTAACAAGTGCAAAAGTCTCTACAAAAGAAATCCCATATTGTCGTCTATTCCTGAGTATCATCCATCTTTGTATATTTCGAATAGAGTATCACATTTGATTCATCTTGACCACCCATCAACACCCAATAGCCTTCTTGTGAGGTGGTAGTTAGATAATCTCCTATGTATTGGTGAGTTGAAACGCCTTTAGTTCTTGTTCATCGCTTTGTACCAATGATGGGAGGTCATTACTTCTTTATAATTATGCAGTTTTTCCCTACACAAATTGTTGTTAAGAAAATGAATGTGCAAATTTATCAAAGTCAAATGATTATTGATCGAGAAAAAATAGAACCTGCTGGACTAAGTGTGGAGACGAGTGAAGAGTGATGAGAATCGTTGAGGCATTGTGATGAATACATAATGTATTTTCTTAGACATGTCGATGGCTTACATCGTCATTGTTCCCTTTGTAGAATATTCTCTATAAAAAAAATGGAAGGTTATCCAAACGACAAGTATTCGTTTGGGGTTATGCAAAATTGGATGAGCATCAGGCAAACTTCTGATTTATTGTATAAGGGCGTCTCAGTCATCCTTTAAATTCAATACCATTTCTCGTATCTAATGAAGTTAGTTTTTCTCAGAACATTATAAATAAGGCTCTATGTGAGACATTTTTTTAGAGAGGACAAACTCGTACTTGTTTCCTTGCGAGTGATAATAAGGCATATGCCAATTTTTATATGATACATCGGGTTTGGGTCCATATCACACTCCATCCACTTGTGGAACATCATATTTTTTGAAAATTATTAACGATTATTCATGTGTTGTATGAGTGTATTTGTTGTTCGCCAATATGATTTCAAACAAATCTTGTCGTTCTACTAGTGCTTGATGAAATGACAATTTGGAATGGACATTAAGGTGGTTATAATGTACATAGTTTCTTTGTCCCAAAAATCATATTTTCATGAAAAAAGAATACTTCATTAAACGAGTTGTAACACCCCCATCCTCGAACAACCCTCGGAACTAAGATTGTTCACCATCACCTCTAAGAGGTGGTTACACGTGTCTTCACTCAAACACATTTATAAAATAATATATATACTTTTATTTCACATTAAAAATGGTTGGAACCATATAGTGGAAAAAAACATATAAAAAAATCTTCATAAAGATAAATACAAAATGCATAATAAAGTTCGTCGAGACCTGTTACATGTCTTTTTAATTGATATGTTATGGGTTCTACTATCCCTCAACCTCATTGCTTTTGTTTCTCGCTATAACCTGTCCATCCACGACAATCTATAAAGGGATGAGTACAAAGACGTAATCAGTGAAATCAATACGTACACTCAGTTCGTGCCACGTATTCTTCTACTCTTGAATGCATAACATAAAATAAACATTCATCACACTACAGACACATAAATAACTCTACCCAACCCGACTAAGTATCATATGTCTAAGACTATTACCACACATGATTATAATTCACCGAGTCCACAAGACTCTAGTTCGGACATACGATTGTAAAGTGCAAAGGAGCCCACCACACTGACGATCTCGTAAGATCGCAATGTACCCGACCATCAGTACAAACAACGATCAATCGCTCGAAAGGTTATTACAACCCCAACACAACAAATATATCAATGTATTTTTCTCGAATATTCTTAACTTAGAAAAGGTAAATGGTTTATGATTTAGAATACTTTTTATCATTACGTACTCAGAGGCTAAAGCCTTGTTCTCATGGCATAGCCTCTTTCTAATATTCGAATCATTCACAAAGTTTTGTGAGTGAATCCGATTTTTATATTCTTTCCATAGTTCATACATTAGTAATTATGAATGGTAACGAGTAACTGTTGGGTTGATTTGAGGTGCGGAAGCATGTTTTATCAACCCGAATTTTAGATCTAGTCATGTTCAGATTAGTTTTTCGGGGTTTCAACGATTACAAATATAGAAACGATTTCGAATATACCTGTTAACGTTGAACGACTGATTATCGGATGATAGACTTGATAGTACAAGTCCTCTACGTGTATCCACGCCGAGATCGGATTCTGCCTTCAACCTTTGGTGCGGAATTTCCGATGAACGAAACTGTTTCGTTCTTCGTTTTCTGTTTGACGGCTATTAGGGTTTGTGTTTGTGATT
>CM071861.1:11417572-11439121 GCA_036759665.1 Gynandropsis gynandra
ACCAGACTTAGGCGCGCTCTGCCTGGTCCTGGGCCTTTTCTTGCCCTTCCTCTTCTGATAAGAGGACTGCCCAACCATCATCACAGATCCCGATACCCTCTTCCCAATGGACATCTGTTTCTCATACTCAGTGAGCATGTTGTGCATCTCATGCAACTCAATGTCCAGCTCGTTCGTGTTATAGTTGACCACGAACGGGGAGAAGGACTCCGGGAGTGAGTGCAAGATCATATCCTGCTGCAAATCCTTGCAGAAGGTACACCCCAGCTTCTCAAGCTGTTCTAACAGACTAATCATCTGAAGAACATGGGGTCCCACAGGAGATCCCTCACGCAGAGCGGACTTGAAGAAAGTCCCTGACAGCTTGGACCTTGTTGTCCGACTCTCCTCACCGAACATCTTCTCAAAATGCTCCATGATCTGCTTAGCATCCATATGCTCGTGTCGCTTATGGAGTTCGCCACTCATTGACGCCAAGAGTAGACACTTCACAGTGATACACTTTTCTTCGTACTTTGTGTATTCACTGAAAGCCTCGTCGTTCGTTGGGTCTGGCACTGGAGGTGCCGGTTGGTCGATCACATCGATCAGCTTCTCATGTGTCAGCACCAGGCGCAAATTCCGTTGCCATTCGTCGAAGTTTCCACCAACCAACTTGTTGGTCTCGAGAATTGGACGCAAATTGAATTGAGATATTCTCAGGAGATCTGTTAACGAAAGGAAAATTTGCAGCAGAGAGTTAGACATCGTAAATATCATAAAGACATGGACTTTATCTATATGATATTTTTCGCTAATGAATGTTACGATAACATTAGAAATCTTATTTCCAATTAGCATCAATCTATAACTATATGCCTGAGCCCCTTGGTAGTCAAGACGTTTCCCAAACATATAAAATAGATTCTTTATAAATTTTATCGCCATAAAATTTATAATTATTTTACTTCGGCTCTATATCACATAGTCACCTGGTAGTCAGGTCGTTCATATCGATATAGTTGAGTTCATCCTTCAGCTCATGGTCGGATAACAATTAAGTTTATATCCCCCGGGTAGTCCAGGCGTATACAAAAACTAATTGTTCCCTCCCACTAGACATCTGATGTCGTAGATGTATGAATCGAATTATTGAACTACATGCCTCCTGGTAGTCAGGCCGTACCATGTAAACGAGAATATATTCAAACGTCTACGATGAAGGAAAAGCCTAACGGTAAACAATTTATCGTTTTAGAACTCAATTATTAATCAAAATTCTTAATTTTAATATAACTCTATATCACATAGTCACCTAGTAGTCAGGTCGTTCCTATTGATATAGACGAGTTTATCCTTCAGCTCATGGTCGGATATCAATTAAGTTTATGTCCCCCGGGTAGTCCAGGCGTTTACAAAAACTAATTGATTCCTCCCACTAGACATCTAATGTCATAGGCGTATGAATCGAATTCTCGAACTACATGCCTCCTGGTAGTCAGGTCGTACCATAAAAACGAGAATTGATTCAAAACGTCTACGGTGAAGGAAAAAAACTTAACGATAAACTATTTATCGTCATATAACTCAATTATTAATTTTAAATTAAAATTCAATAATTTTAATTTAAAATATATATTTTTTAATTTTTTTTAATTAGGGTTAGGGTTAGGGTTAGGGTTAGGGTAGGGTTAGGATAGGGTTATGAAACCCTAGCCGTCGGCCCCTTTGCCGCCTCCCTTTGCCGTCGCCTTCTTACGCCGGTGGCCTGCGCCGGGCGTGAAAAGCCGCCGGAGAGGACGCCTCTGAAGTGCCGTTATGAAACCCTAGCCGCCGGCCCCTTTGCCGCCCCCTTTGCCGTCACCCTCTTACGCCTGTGGCCTGCACCGGGCGTGAAGAGCCGCCGGAGAGGACGCCTCTAAAGTGCCGGTCTACAGGCCACGAACCGCCGGCGTCGCGAAACACCTTTCGCTCGACTGACGTTTCGCTCTATCTCCCTCGACGCTCGCCGCCGCCGCCAGTCGCCTGGAGACCCACGACGTCAGATGCAGCACGCGACGTCGTCCTCCCTCTCCCCTTGCCCGTTCAACCGTCGAGCGAGAGGGCGATTGACAAAAACCGCTCACGCGATTCAATCTTCTCGCCCGCCAATTAACGCGCCGCTGCTCCAAACTGCGCCGCGCCATGCTGTGCCTCGCCGCCCCTGTGCCCCAGACGCTCTGATACCACTGTTGGGTTGATCTGGGGTGCGGAAGCGTGTTTTATCAACCCGAATTTTAGATTTAGTCATGTTCAGATTAGTTTTTCGGGGTTTCAACGATTACAAATATAGAAACGATTTCGAATATACCTGTTTACGTTGAACGACTGATTATCAGATGATAGACTTGATAGTACAAGTCCTCTACGTGTATCCACGCCGAGATCGGATTCTGCCTTCAACCTTTGGTGCGGAATTTCCGATGAACGAAACTGTTTCGTTCTTCGTTTTCTGTTTGACGGCTATTAGGGTTTGTGTTTGTGATTCTGTAATCTGATAACGAAAACCTAATTTTCGTTTCTTATATAATTATTAACTTTTAATAATTACACTTTTAACCCGAGACTATTCAAATATTACATAACAAGCATATAACTTTGAGTAACATGATAAATTAATATTTTACAATAAAAATTTAAATACATGACTCAAACTACATAATACCAAAAAACAAAACATTCCTACTCGGATTTTACTATATTTGATAGAATCATCCGGAAGTAAAAATATATACTTTTCCAAAGCTTTGTTAGCCAAAAAGAAAAGAAACAAAACAGAGAAACTTTGGTGGCCACACTATTGTATACATTATTTAAATCAAAATTTTCAAAAATAGGGTTTTTCTGTATAAATTCATCCTCCAAAACGGATAGAATCTTTGATCTCCACTCTTGGCAAATACACACACTCGTACAGATACATACAAATATATACACACACAAAATGGGCTTTACATAAACAAACCCATACAATATAATATATGAATACTTGCACGGTCTCTCTCATACACACATTCATCACCCCCAATCATCACTCTCTCACTACCACCGCAAGAGAGAGGAAGACGTAGAAAGAGAAAGAGACATCCCAGTGGCAAAAACGTAAATACACAATGTCGAAAGACTGCGGCAACCACGGCCTCGACAAGGGAGAAAAGCTCCGGAGGATCTGTGGCGGCATCGTCTTCCTCATCGTCATATTGGGCCTCATCGTCCTCATCGTTTGGGCCATTCTTCGGCCTACGAAGCCCAGATTCATCCTCCAAGACGCCACCGTCTTCGCCTTCAACCTCTCGACCCCAAACCTTCTTACGACCAACTTCCAAATCACCATCGCGGCACGAAACCCTAATTCTAAAATCGGCATCTACTATGACCGTCTCCACGTTTATGCCACTTACAGGAACCAACAAATCACTCTCCGGACCGCGATTCCTCCCACGTATCAGGTAGGAGTCTGCGTATTTTAATATTCAGTTCATATCCAGTTCGTTTTCTTACTTTTTTTTGTTCGGATTTAGTTAATTCAATAGTGTAAATGTGATATTTAAGGAGATTTGAGGATATTATTATACTAAAAGAAATTCTAATATGTAATATATATCATATAAATACAGGGACACAAAGAAGACGATATCTGGTCCCCGTTCGTGTATGGAACCTCCGTACCCATTGCTCCATACAACGCGTTAGCTCTCTCCGACGAACAGAGACGTGGGTTCGTCGAGTTGATCGTACGCGCCGATGGGCGCGTGAGGTGGAAGGTCGGAACGTTGATCACAGGGAGGTACCATATCCATGTCCGCTGTCCTGCCTATATCAATCTCTGGAATAAAGCTGCGGGTACTGTTGTCGGTGATAACGCTGTTAAGTACACGTTGGTCACGAAGTGTAGTGTCAACGTTTAAAGAATGACGGCGACCTTGACGCCGTTAAGGTGTCGGCTCTTTCCTTTGTGTAATCATTCTCTTTCTTTTACTCGGCTAATGGTCTCCCCTCTTTACAAATGGAATTTGTTTTCTTTTAATAATTCTGGTTAATAATAGAATTAATATGATTACAATTATGATTATGTGGATGGGTTTTTTAAATTGTAAATGCCAATATAGTGGAAACAAATGGCAATTGTTTAGGGGATTTATTTGGCTTTTTTTGCATTATCTATCATATCTTATATATAGTGGAAATATTATTCATTTTTAACAAAAGTATCCTTCATCTTTCAATATTTATATCATAGATGTAATGATAACTTGTATGATTGGTCTCTCTCACCTTAAACTTAAAGTTTCATTTCTATTAATATATAGAAATTTATAAATTTTGTTTCATAAATACAAAAACTTATATATTTTCTATAAAATTTATTATTTTTAAGTAAAAATGAATTAAGAAACTCTTCAATAATAAATCTGAAGGAAATGGTCGTGGAAGAGTTTTTTTTTTTGGACGACAAAGAATATGTTAGGTGTCTAATATAAGTCGAATTTTATTTCAATTTTGATAGACCGGATATATACTCTATTATCTTTTGGTTACCAACGAGGAAGTATATTTTCGGAGAGAAAAACATATTTTGATTATTTGTCAAAATAAAATGGTGAAGTGAAATTGCTTTATAAATTATTAATATTATTCCTGCTTTTTGTGATTTATATTTTACAGTTTCTACTATATTCCAATTAAAAGGCAGATTCTTGGATCTATAAATAAAACAAAATTAAATGCATCAGGTATCTCAGGTATCCGGTCTTTGTTTAGCAGGAGAATATAAAAAATGTCCTCTTAGGGATAAAACACTTCAAAACTATCCTCATAAATCTGATGAAAAAAAATGGGAGAAAAAACATATGTGCCCTTAACACATACAAAGGAGGGAAAGACAAATATAAGAAGAGGGAAAACGAAAATTGAGAGGAGGGAAACAAAGTAGAAAGCTATTTCCTTTCACTTTCGAGTGTTTCCCTTCTATTTTCGAACGATTTTCTTCAATTTTTGAGTGATTTCTTTCCATTCTCGAGTTATTTCCTTCTATTTTGAGCGGTTTGCAGCAATTTTCGAGCGATTTCCAACAATGTTTCAGTCATTTTCAGTGATTTCTAGCGTTTTTAGCGATTTTTCTATGATTTTTGGCGATTTCCGGTCATTTGTAGGTGAGTTTCAGCGATTTCGACCGTTTTCCGACGACTTCTGGCCTTTTCCGGCGATTTCTGGCAATTTCCGGCGATTTCTGGCAGTTTCCGACGATTTCTGGGAGTTTCCGGCGATTTCCGGCAGTTTCCGGCGGTCGCACTGGGTCACAGGGTCGAACAGGGTCACAGGGTCGAACTGGGTCGGACTAGGTCGGACTGGGTCGCTGGGTCGGCTGGGTCGGACTAGGTCGCAGGATCGGACAGGGTCGCTGGGTCGCAGGGTCGGCTGGGTCAGACAGGGTCGCTGGGTCGCAGGGTCGGCTGGGTCGGACTGGGTCGCAGGGTCGGAAAGGGTCGCTGGGTCGCACTGGGTCGGTGGGTCGGACTGGATCGTTGGGTTGCAGGGTCGTACTGGGTCACTGGGTCGCAGGGTCAAGCTGGGTCAAACTAGATAGAAGGCTCGCAAGGGGTATTTTGGGAATTTTAGCATTTATAAGGGTATTTTTGAAGCGAATTTTTTTTTTCGAGAAGAGTATTTTTGAAATCTTTTAGCCCTACAAGGATATTTTGAAGTTACCCCTTGTTTAACTCTCTATTTTATTTCTGTATTTTTCGCCTTTAAAATAGATCAACTCCAAAATGGAGTTTATTTTTCTCTAAACTCCCTCCAACTCATTTGTTTTTCTACAAAACAACATTTAATTATAAATCTTTGATATTTGAAAAAATTATGAATAAGACCAATTTGTTTTAAGTCTTGATATTGACTTTTAAAAGTTTTATAATCCAAATTAATATTGATTGGATAAAAAAATTTATATGAACAATGGATACGCTTTGATTATTTCATAAATTTATGAATATATTATTTAACTATACTTTTCTAATCTATATCGTTATAATTTGTTTTAGGCGAAAGAAATAAGTATATAATCAATATATTTCGAATTTTTCAAGTGAATCCATAAGAAATTAGGTGATTCTTGAGTCGATGTAAAATCAAAACAAGTTATCGAGGGCAAGAGCAAATGAGATTATAAATGCGCTCACTCAAATGGATATGGAAGGATGACCAACGGTCTGACGAGGACGTCAAAAAACACCAAATTGAGACCACAAGACTATTCTACAAGAAAAAGGGAAGATCGAGAGAAGCAAGAAGTTGCATGAGGTGAAGTTGCTCATCTCGAGCAAGGAATTGCTCGACTGAACGAACATTTCAGAACAATGTACAAATGATATCGCTGGTCGCTCAATCATGTGATGATGTACTCGTCCTAAAAAGAACAATGTACATTTTTGATGATGTATCTCAAAAATGAAATCAAGGAAAAGAAAAAAGTTAAAAAAATAGGAACAAAAATAAAAAAAATTGGAAAAAAAATTACAAAAACAAAAATAGGAATATAAAAAATATAGACAAGTCCAAGAAATAAAAATAGAAGTTTTATAAGAACTAGATTAGGAGTCTTAGACGTACCATCATTGTTATACACTTGTAGATTCAACATTTAGTTCGATTTTGAAGGCATTCACTTCAAGTTTATTCTTGAGTTCTACACTAAATCAAACAGAACAAGCTAACGGAAAGATACGAGAGTTAGTGAAAAATCAAGCGAAACACCTTTGTGAGAGATAGTGAACTTTGTTCATCTCCTCTTTTATTCATCTTTTCTACTTTTATTACCTTTTATGTTTTGAAATGGTATGAAACACTATCGAATGAACAAGTGGACTCTAGAGCTGATGAGTCGAATGAAAAGGTGGACCCTAGGACTGATGAGTCAGATGCGAGTGATGAGGGGTATGAAGCCACAAAAGGAGAATTTATGGTAGTGCGGCTAGTCCTGAACCTACATGTTGTAGAGGGTACAAAATAAAGGGGAAACATCTTCTATACACGGGGGCTTTCGAAAGAAATTGTGTGTAGCATTCTATTAGATGGCAGACATTGCATGAACGTGATAAGTACTACGCTTGTTGATAATCTAGAGCTGAAAAACTAAAAAGAATCCGAAGACATATAAGGTTCAGTGATTGAAGGAAAGTGGGGAAACCAAGACACACAATCAAGTAAACATTTAATTCAACAACACAAGTATGGAGACGATGTTCTTTGTGATGTTGTACCGATGCAAGCGGTACATATATTGTTAGGGAGATTATGGCAATTTGATACACAAGCTCAACATAATGTCTTCAACAATAAATACACATTAAATTTAAAGGAAAAAGATGATTGACACCCCTCACACCAAAGATACCCTACGAAGATGAATCGTGTCTACAAAAGGATGAGAGATGTGAGAAACTAAATGACCTTGAAGGAGATCACCAAATTAGCGACGTCTTGAGAAAAACCAAGAAAAAAGGCTTATGGGATTAAACAAGTGACCAAGAACTTCCTTTCCATGAGACCGAAAGAAAAGGCGATAAAATTCCAATTCTCTCAACCAATGAATGTGCTCGTGCACAAAGAGACGATATTTCCTAATGAACTAACTCACTTATTTTTCCATTATTGCTCCTAAGCATGGTTTCCAAAGAAGGATTCACAACAAAAGAAATTACCGGATGAACCAAACGAGTTAGATGATAACACACATATGGAGCCTCGTGATCAGCGGACAAACAAAAGGCTTAATTCCAACAATCGTTTACCTAGTAAGCACAATGTTAATTTAATTTTCCATGATACTTATTTGGCTCATTTTGATACAATTATAAAACTAGATTTGAGGTCAAATCCTTTTAAAGGAGGAAGAGATGATGTGGATGAGGTCATGGTTCAACAAAAATAACAAAAGGATAAATCATGAGGTAAGAGCGAATGAGCATAGGAATACGCTCACTCTAATGGACGTGGAAGGATGACCAATGACTAGATAAGTGTCCGTCTCATTTTCATATGTATTTCTCGCATGATTTTATGGATTTTTATGATATAGATGCGATGTTTACGTATGATTTTTATATCTGTTTTACTCATTTTCGTGTTTTTGTGTTTTTACAGGGTTTAATGCGTATTTGGTTTATTTCGGAGCTAAAAAACATACACGGGAAAAAGTATTAGCATCGAGGATCATAACGGAACAAACGGGATGATAATCAGCAATGACTAACACAGCCCACACGGGGCATTCACCTAGCCCACGCGGGCTACTACCTCCAGCAAACTCAACACGCGTCGGGGTGAAGATCAGCACGCACGGACCACCATTCACCCTTAGCCCGCGTTGGGCACTTACCTTAGCCCGTGCGGGGCCATTGGTCCAGGAGATGCAGCACAGGTCGGGCAGGCTTTAAACACGTGTGGATGCAGTTTCAGCAAGGGAGCCCGCGTGGGTCACACACTACAGCACGTGCGGGTCGCGTACATCACCTGCAAAACAAGAAAAGGAAACTTGTGGGAAACAAGAAAAGGAATTGGCTTGTTGCCTACACAAAAAGGAAACATGGTTAGAGAAGAGGAATGAAAGCTATATGGCTAGAAAATAGAAAGGAAACGTGCCCACTTATCCAAGAATATAAACCAATGCAAATAAGAATGGAAAACTCACAAAACAACATGCTGCAACAAAGAGGAAAGAAGAGGAAAGGAAGTGAACGACCAAAGAGGAAAAAGAAAAAAAAATTTAAGAAAGAAAAGAGGGAAGACAAGGAAGAGAGCTAGGGGTGATATTCAATTCAGTTTCGAGAAAGAAAACACACGTTGGACTTTAGAGAGAGAATTGAGAGGGAGTTGCAGAGAAAGTGTAGAGGGAGGAGCTGTTCATGAGTTCTTGGAGAGGAGACATTCAAGGAGCATTGAAGATCAATTCAAGACTTCGTTCTCGTTTGGTTTTTATGTTCTTTAGCTATCTACTTCGATTATGTTGTTTGTTTTCGAACTCATGAGCGAGTAGTCGTTTTGTTCTAGGAGAAGGGATTAGCCAATGACTATCTCATCTTTTGATTATCTTTGAATGCAATTTCCCGTTTTCGTTTATCTATTCTTTGTCTGAGTGTTTGATTGACTTGTATTTACAAAGGCCAAGTAGATGCATTTTTTTAGGAACTTAGGAGAAGCACCAAAAGGAGAATTCTAATTCTGGATGATCAGACTTAGAACAATCGAGGCTAGGCCACGAAAGTATGGTGGTAGCGGTTGAGGGTTAATCGGATGAATCATATAATTTATGGATTTAGTTTAAGGTTTCAGCCACAAAAATAGGGGATAATTTAACTAGATCACATGTTCTATGCCTTGAGAGAGGGTAGATATCATATTAGGACCGTCCGCCTTAGATAACATGATTGTGAATGCATTTGATTGTTGGTTTCAGTAGTCTTGTGGTGAAACCGTAATCCTAGAACGTTTATATCACTGTTAAGAACTCATAGTTTATTTGCTTTTAGTTATTTCATTCCTAAAACCAATATTTCGTTGTTTGCAAGTTTGATTCGTAGTTGAGTTAGGTTGTGTTGCGTAGTCCCTGTGGGATAGACACCTAGAGTACTACACACATGTCGTGCACTTGCGGGTAATTTATATTAATATTGTTTAACTTGGAACGTATCAATAAAGATGTAAAGAAATACCAAGTGAAGACCACAAAATAATTCTTCAAGAAGAGAAGGCTGAGAGGAGCAAGAAGTTGTAGGAGCTGAATGCGCTTACCCCAAGCAGGGAGCCGATCAACCCACGCAAACTCTCTAAATTAATATATCATGCAATCCTTGGCTTCTCAACCAAGAGATGATGTGTACAATAGAGTGAACCTAGAGGGTCAAAGGAGCATTCAAAGGATTGATCATTTGGCAAAAACATCACACAACTCGACCAAACAATGGTGGAATTAATCAATTAGGGGAATTGCTCAACCGAATGGACTTTAGTTTTATGTATTTTAGGGTTAAGACTTATGAAACGCTCGACTAAATAATTATACCGGTCAACCGAGCATTTTCCCCCATGTTTTACTTAGTTGCATTGTTTTATTTAGTTTCCCATTATTGTTTTGTCCTTGTAAATAAAGGACTCATTGTTATACTTTTTAATGAAGTTTTAATCAATTAATAGTCTTTGTTTCTTTCTTGCTAATTCTTCTGATTTCTTGCTAATTCTTAAGGTTAAAAGTAACCTTAAGATGTATGAAGATTTTCTACCAAATTTCGAATTTGTATATTATAGGGCAATTCATAGTCCTACCTATTTTTGCCATTTGGAATCATGTCTGGATTTAACCAAATGACACCTGTTGATATGGTTTCTTTACTAGCATCATAGTTTAATAAACTTTGTTAGAAAGAAAATGGTTGAGTTTGTGAAATAGACCATAAAATGGCATACACGAATATATAAAGGTGTATCGAAAAATACGCGAAACAAGCTAATAAAGTGTGATAGAAGGTTGTTTGTCAAGGTGGCGATCTAGTAAGGGTACACTTATGCTAGGAACATTTTTTCCATCAAAGCATATCGAAGGTAAGGCCTTGAGGAAACAGATCACTAGAAGTCCATGAATGCATCAATGATAACACTTATAAAATTGAACTACATGGTGAGTACAATATTATTTCAATTTTCACTGTAGGTGAAAATCCTTTTGATGAAGGAAGAGATTATGAGAATGAGACTTCAAAATAGACAATATGAACCTATATCCAAGTTTTTTTTTGTTAAATGGATGACAACATACTAAAACCTCCTATCAACTTGATAACAGAGTATGAAAATTATCTTACCAAGTGAATGACATTCCAAAACCTAACTACAATCAGTCTAGAAAATTTCAAACTCAACGTACAATGATGTAACACCTACGATCTAAGGTTGATAAGTTGGTGCACATTAAGAATCTCTCCAATCATTCGATAGTTATATCTTAGGAATTAGCAAGAAAAGACGATATTTATTCATAAAAATTTAGTTTTAAATGTGATACAATTGGTCTCCTATTTATATTGACCAAAAAATTATGAATCTAAATAAAATGGACCAACTTAATAAAACTCGATAAAAGTGCTCGGCCAAACGGTGTAACCACTCAGTCAATCTCTGCATATGTGTTTAACTTAAAATTTGCAAAACTTGAATACATTCGGTCAGGTAACTCCTATGACCGATCGTGTCTTTCCATGTTTGGCCGAGTTGTGTAATGCTTGCTTCAATCGGTCTAGTCCTCATAATTCTCAATTTCTCCAGATCATTAACTCAGGTCGAGCGATTCTCTTCTCGAGCTGAACGTAGTTCTTTCAGCTTCTTGCTCCTCTCGGATTCTTCTCTTTGTAGGGACCTCTTGTATTCTTTCTTAGATACTCTTTGATGTCCTTGTGGGGTCATTATCCTTCCTTATATATCTTGAGCTAACATGTTCCTAGGCTCCTATGCTTTGTTCCTCGTGATTGGGCCTTGTATAATCCGTGGTGGAACCATGACCTGGTTCTTATCATCCTCTCCTCCTTTAAAAGCATTTGACCTCGAATCTACTCCTTCAACTGCATGGAATTGAGCCAAGTTTTAGTAACACTGAAAATCAAATGTAGAATTTACTTGCCGCATAACTCGCTTTTGTAGGTGGTTAGGGTTGATGCATTTGTGGAATCTAAAAGGATCATATCCTTGCACTAGACTGCGATGTGTGCCTTCGTACAATCTTTTGTGTACGCACAAACACCCAAACCTCATCTCTAGGCTAGAAAATTGACAACACCACATCTAGCCCCTTCCTTTATTCGGTGTTTCCTTCTTCTACAAACTGTTGTGAAAATCCTGCAATAAATTAGGAACAAACTTAGATGAAAATAAATTAATTTAATAGGAAACAACACCTCTTTGTGTGCAAGCACATTAATCGGTCGAGATAAAAATTTCATGTTCTCTCTAAACTCAAAGAATGAAATATTATTCTTCTGAGTGTGCTGTCAAATGACTTTATTTATGTTTCTCTTAAGATCTCACTATTTTTGGGATGATCTACCTCATTGTCACTCATTCTCACATCACTCATCCTTCAATAGTTGCTCATGCTTGTCATATAATTTTAAGGCTTGTCGCACTAAAAGTGATTGGTCTTTTGCTTTTTCATATCCTTCACAACTTTCATCCAAGTTTTGAAGCACATTGTCATCCCCTTGTACCACGTTTGCATCTTATTCTATCACATGTTTGCCATTCGCACATACCAACAATAATTACTGGTTTGGATAGTCTTTGGTGTAGTGACCTTGACCTTGACATTTAAGAGATATAATGTCACAGTTACACATAGAGATTTTGTTGGTATTTTGTGGTCTTGATCTGGATGTCTCTTTGTAACAGTCCTCTATATATTGAATTCTTTGCACCAATCATTGTGGATGTTGATTCGCCCTCTACACTAATCAGAGGATATAAATTGACATCTCATTCTGCACATATTTCATCCCACATCATTGATCATTTCTCTTCATACCAATGACGTGCACGAGTGAGGAAATTCAACCATACCAATGCATACTTAATAAATTTTGCCGAAGCTAACTTTACTTTTGTAAACTCGGAATACCGATGGCAATTAAAAACCATCTCAATTTTTCTCTTCCACTCTATGTATACTTCCACATCATTTTGTACCATAAAACTTGGGATCTCTAGCTTGATATTATCGTCTTCTCGATTCCTCACTTGATGGACTTATCGTGGTGCCCAGAGTTTTGCGTACTCTTTTTTTTTTTTATCTATATCCACATGTTGTGGATTTCTAGCAGCATGCAGTAATCTCCTTAATTATGCTTGATGAACGGCATGATTGGTGTTATCCTCACACTACTAGAAAATTCAAGATTAGGGACGGAATTTGGGGACCGACATTTCTGTCCTTAAATTTAGGAACGGATTATACACGGATTAGGGACGAAAAATGAAATCCGTCCCTAATCCGTCCTCAAATTTGGAGACAGAAGAGTCGTGCCTAATCCGTCCCTAAATGCGGACCAATTAGGAACGAAATAGTAAGTCGTCCCTAAATTAGAGACGGGCAGGTCATCCGTCTCCAAATTTGGAGACGAGCAGGTCATCCATCTCCAAATTTGGAGACGGGCAGGTCATCCGTCTCCAAATTTGGAGACGGATTTGGGACCGTCCCTAAATTTAAGAACTTCAGATTTTGGTTTCTGAGAACAAAATTCAAGATTTTTAACCATCGAACTAATTTCTGTTTGGATAATTTTGTTTCTGTTGTAAATACTTTCGATGGCTAAAAATGGATCTGTTTCTAAATAGTCCATTCCTTAGAATTGCAGAACCAGAGATTTCTGCCGAATCATTAACATTCAGAAAACTAAGGTCTGATAATTGTTTCAATCATAAGGCATAAAAAAAAGCCTATCTCTCTAGTCACAAAGAATAAGCCGAGTCGTAGCGAGAACCAAACAAGAAACTGAGAAGAAGAAAAGCGAGACGAAATCTCTAGCGGACCATTTCCTCACCGGCTTCGTCTCCACCCTCAGGCTCTTGGCTCGGCGAAGCGCATCCACTTCATTGAGCAAATCAAATTCCAATCCTTTCTTCTTTAACTCCTCCACACACTTCCGCAGCAGCTTAGAGTCCTCCTTCTCTCTCTCTCTAGCAACTTCTCCAGATGCGCCTCCACCTCCGATTTGTACCGTACGACCCATATGATCTCAGAGAGGAAACGAGGGAACATAGTGATGGGATCCACGATCTCCGGCACAGCAACTGCGCGGAGGCAGAGGAGGCATGGAAGAGGAGGAGGAGATAGAGAGTGAAAGAGGAAGAAGAAGATATAGAGCTGGGTGATCTCACGACAAACGGAATCGATCTGAGATTCCTTGTGAGAGAGGCGAGTGAGGATGAGATCTTCTTCTCGGAGCCATTGCTTGAGGAGAAGCTTGTGAGTGGGGGCGTCGGCGATCTGGTGAAGGGGATGCCTAGTCTTTGACTCCATTATCGATAAATCCGAATTCTGATCGGTCGCCATGGCGAGTGCCGTCTCCAAATTTTAGAGAGTGAAAACAACCCGTCTCCAATTCAGGGACTGTTTGGGGACTACTTTTTTCGTCCCTAATTGGGGATGGATTAGGGACTACATTTCCGCCCCTAATTAGGAACGAATTGGGGACGGATAGCATTTAGAGTCGCGCGATTGGGTACTATCGCTGGTCGTCCCTAATCCGTCCCTAAACCTGTTTAGGGACGGATTAGGGACTGATTTTTCAGTCCCTAAAATCTGGTTTTCTTGTAGTATCATGGTTAAGTTCTTGATGGATGATAGTGAATTCATCCCTCAACGCTTTACACAATTTCATCATATCATGAGTTTTGATTTGTATAAGCAACATAGTTGTTCATCCACCTTACGGTGGTTTGATGCGATGGTTTCTTGAACTAGATGCATGAAAAGAAGATGGACAAAATTCACGATCTCTCAGAAGGTGTTTTTCTCAATTTACACTCGCTCTCATGTTGTTTCCTTCATTTCTTCTATTAGATCAAGTTTAGAACTCAAGAAAAAAATCAAAATTAATTTCCAAAGTATTCAACCTAAATATTGACACTCCAAGTGTAGAACGTCATCACAATGTCTAAATTTTCTAATCTAGTGCCTATACAATTCTATTTTCTTTCTAAAACTTGTTCTTTTTTTTGTTTATTTTCCTTTTTTTTCCTATTTCTTTCATATTTCTTTTTCTTTTTTCTTTTTTCATTTTTTCTTCTTAATTTTTTATTTTCCCTTAAATTTTTCTTCTTCTTTTCTGTTTTCCTAAAAAAATTAGAATTAACTTAATTGAATAGAAAAAACCAAAATAAAATGAAATAATAGAAAGATAGACTAACGCAAAAACATGACTCTAATACCATTTGATGTGAACCTAAACAGACATTTGTTTGTGAAATACATGGCAACGGAATGAAAACCCCCTAGAATTTTGATAGCAAAACTTTTAACTTGTCTTCCCTAGAGAAGGACGTCCCCAAATTCAACTATAATCTGACAAGAAAATTCCACAGAGCGAATGACACCACAATACTTGTGATCTAGTGTTGATAAGTTGGCGCACACTCAAAATATCGGCAAGAGTTCGGTATCTAAATTTCAAACATTAGAAAGAAACGATAATCCATATGGATAAATGTTTTTAAATTTCATACAATTGGTCTCCTATTTATAAAGAGCAAACAATAATAGAAATATTGATATGATCCTTGATCGACGTTCTATTGTTTGGTGGATGGAATTGGAATGAAACCCATTAGAAACTCGATGGTAGAACCTAAAACTTGTCTTCTCGAAAAAAAAAGACATAATAAACCCTATCTACAACGTGGCTAGAGAACCTCAGACTCAACAAACGATGCCAAAACACTTGTAATTTAGTATTGATAAACCAATGAGGAACTCAAAATCTCTCCAAGAGTTTGGTAGCTAAATTTTTAGGATTAGCAAATAGAAACCACTCTCAATTCATTATAAATTAGTTTAAATGTCATACAATGGGTCTTCTATATACATGGATCAAACAATAATGGAAAACGGAAAAAATAAGCTAACTTACAAAATCTTGGTAAAATCACTCGGTCGAACGTCACATAATCTTAACCCTAAAAACAAAAAAAACTAAATAAAATTGTACCAAAGAAAACACTCAGTCCAAGCATTTCTTGCTCTAGCCGAGGACCTTGGCAGAGCAAAAATCTGCACTAGCCGAACATTGCCCGATGCTCTCGTTTCTTGCTCCTTTCGGCCTCCCCTCTTTTTAGGGACCTCTTGTGGCCTTTGCTAAGTATTCTTAGGTGTCATCTGGGGTCTTTGTCTTTAGTCATCCTTTCATATGCCCAATTATGTGAACACGTCTTGAAACTCCTTTGTCTTGCTCTTCATTGTATGTCCTTGTGCGAACACATCTTGAAGTCCTTGTCCCTCGTTGTTTTTTCTCTTGCAACTTATGGCATTCACTCCTTCTATATAAGTATTTATCCTCACATCCAGTCCTTGAATTTGGAAAACGTTAGGATTTGTGCGTTTGCAACCTCTAAAAGGTCCATCTCCCTACATGAGAAGCTATTTATTTTGTGCCTCTATATGAGATTTTCTATACGCATATTCACCTAAACATCATCTTTTTTTTCACACCAAATTCAGTTCCTTCGAGAACCTTCTCGAGGATCGTGCAATGAATTAGGAGTAAAACTAGACACCCATTTGAGTAAACAGATTCAATGGTTGAGGTATAAAGGTCATGTTCTCTCTCACACTCTTGGAACGAAACGTTATTTCATTAAGTGTGCTTTGATAGGCCTGTCTCTGGGGTTCTCTCAAGCCTTCATGGTCATTGAGCTTCTCACAACTCTTTTCCTTCAGTAGTTTCTCCTACGTGTCATGTAATTCTAAGACTTGTTGTACTATAAGTGATTCGTCCTTTGTTGCCTCGTGTTCTTTGCAACTTTCATCCGTGTTGTAAATTCCATTGTCATACCCTTGTACAACCTCATCATTTGGTTTTATCACATGTTCACTATCCCCATGTTTCACCATTAACAGCGGGTTTGACACTCTTTTGTGTAGTGACCTCGACATTGACATTTGAGATATATAAGATCACTGTAACGATTAGGAATTTATGTATCTTGTACTCTTTATCTGGATGTCTCTTTGTAAGATTCTTCTATGCCTCGACTCCTACTTGTTGCTGGTTTAGGCCATAGGGCCTCCAGGTTTTCCTCAGCTTTGTGTCTTATGTTTGGTTTGTCAAACTGATCAGCTTTAGACCGATAATTAGAAGAGTTACTATACCTCTTAAACTTTTTTCCTTCCTCTTTAATTTTTTCACGATCTTTACTACCAATTGCAACAAGTCGTCCATGTCCACATAAGGTAAGTTTCCACAGTATCCTATAATTCAGGGTTGAGACTGCTTAGAAACCGATCCATTATTGTCTCCTAATCTTCCTTGATGTTTGCTCGAATCATTAGGAAATCCATATCCTTATATTAGTTTCTACACTCCTACTACCTTGCACCAATTGCCTCGAATGTTGATTGACCTCTCGATGATGGTGAGAAGGCACAAATTGACACCTTATGATGATATGCATCTCGTATCAAGTGGTGACCAAACTCTCTCCACGACCACTTCTAGAAAGCATGAGTTAATCCCATTACATCAATGTATAGTCACTGAACTTGATTGTTACTTGTTTTAACATCTTAAGTTTAGAGTATTCATGGCATTCAAAAACCATCATCGTCTTTCTCTCCTACTCAAAATAAGATTTTGCATCCCTCCGACTAATGAACGTAGGATCACCATCTTGATACTGCTGATGTCACCGTCAATTCGATCCTTTGCTTGTTGGTTATGCCTCATGGGTCAGTCATATTCCTCGTCATACTCCTCATTATACTCATTCTTATTCATATCCAGAGGCTACAAATTACAAGTTGCGCATGGTTTCGTATGTGGTTGTTCTACACGTGCTACTTATTCCACCCGACCATGTCGTGGGTTGACATTGGTGAATTCTTGTATCATGCGTCTTAGTTCGTCCATCATAAGCTACCATGGTGGATGCATCTACGTGGCTCCCTCACTGTAAGGTGATTAATCAAGTTGACTCCCAGAGCTAGACATTCAAAAGATAAAACAAAAAATATGAAAGAAAACAAAGAGGAACTAACCTATCAATATCTCATAAAAGTGTTTTGCTCAATTTCTCTCATTCACTCGCATGTCTTTTCCTCCATTTATCATCATCAATTTAGTTTAGAACTCAATAAAAAGAAGTTAATTTGTAACGAATTCAAATAGATCTGCACGTTCAAGTGAATAAGCTAAGATTCCTAAGTTATAATGCTTCTATTCTACCTTAGGACTCTTTCTATTCTCTTCTACTTTAGGACGTTCAAGTGAATAAGCTAAGATGCCACAACACTTGTGATCTGGTGTTGATAACTCGATGTACAACTCGGAATCTCTCCAAGAGTTCGGTAGATAAATCCCTAGAATTACAATGAAAAGAAACTCTCAATCCATTATAGTTTATTTGAAATTTTGTACCATGGGTCCTCTATTTTTAGGGATCATGAAATAATGAAAAATAGCATAAAATAAGTTAAGTACAAAAACTCGATAAAATCACTCAGTTTAATGATCAGATCGTTCGGTCGAATATCACATAAGTCTTAATCATAAAAACAAAAAAAAATAAAAAAATATTGTACCAAAGAAAATACTCTAGTCGAGCGTTTCTTGCTCTGGCCAAGCAAAAATCTGCACAAATCTAGCACTGCACGTGCTTCTGTTTCTTGGTCCTTTCGGCCTCCTCTCCTTGTAAGAACTTCTTGTAGTCTCTCCTAAGTGTTATCGAGTGTCCTTGAGGGGTCTTCAGTCATTCTTTCATACTCAATTGTGTGAGAACATCTCGGAATTCCTTTGCATTGCTTCTTATTGTGTGTCCTCTTGCGAACACAACTTGAAGCTACTTTCCTTGTCCCTCATTGTTTGTTCTTGTGCATAAGTGTTTAACCTAAAATCTATAAAACTTAAATACATTCGACTCAAGAAACTCCTATGCTCAATCGAGTCCTCCAATGCTCGGTTGAGCTGTATAATGCTTGGTTCAAGTGGTCTTGTCATCCAAATGCTTTATTTTTTCGAAGAATTCACTAACTAAGTGTGTGAGTGCAGTAATAAGTGTTATTACGAGATATTGAGTCAAAGGCGATAGTATTGCAACACCTGGATCAAGAGGGGCGAGCGTTGTATCGTAACATGTTAGGGTCCTAATGAACTCGAGTGATGGAGAATTTTGCTATACTTGAGGATAAGGTATGGGGTTCTATGTAACCTTACAAGAGATTTGGTGTGTTGAGCTCTAGAGACTATGCGAGTGTATACATACACTGGAGTCATGTTGAATATTTAAATAATAATCTAGGTGGCACTAGTCTTAGACCGAGGGTACTCAGTCAAGGATGGATAGAGTTTTGATTTTTTTCCTTGTAATTTTTTTTTATATTTTTTGCTGTCGAAATTAAGAGCGAGGAGATGAATGGTAAATAGTGTATACATGTATTGGCCTCACTGAATGTATTTCTGTATTCATCTCTTTTGTGAGATATCAGGTATGGATATACTATGGCAAAAAAAAAAAATAGGAGAATTGAGTTCGAGAGCAACATCATCAGAGCCTCTCACAGATATATGAGAGAGGTGTGTAGCAACATCATCAGAGCCTCTCACAAACCTCGTCTGCTTTGTCAAGACAAACCCCATCTTTGTCGAGACAAACCCCGTCTTCTTCGTCGATACAAAACCCATTTGTGTCGACACAACCCCCATGTTATTCGTCGTTACAAACCCCGTCTTCAAAAGCCAGCATCACTGACAGTGTTTGGAACGTGACAACCGAGACAACGCCGACTTCAAAAAAAAAAAGAAAGGTTTGTTAGTTAGTAATTGTGTAATACTATATTATTTGTATTATTTTGATTAAACCTTTTGGGACTTTCATCGTTATAATTTGATAAATTCTTCACTATAATTCGACTCATGCAACCCTCAATTGGATTAAATTAGAATCCATCCAACTCATGCGACCTCATGCGAACAAATATGACTCATGCAACCAATGCGACTTCATGCGAAAAAATATGACCTCATGCGAACAAATATGACTCAAATATGACTTATGCGAAAAAATATGACCTCATGCAAACAAATATGTCTCATTCGTAGATTTTGTATGTATCGGTCCTTATATGCGACCATACGACTGATGCGTTCTCAAAGTTAAATAAATAACCTAAATTACCCGCAAGTGCACGGCACGTGTGTAGTACTTCAGGTGTCGATCCCACAAAGACTATGCAACGAAACTTAAAACTCAAACGACGAATCAAACCTGCTAACGAATGAAATATGGTTTTAGGAACGAAATACTAAAAGCAAATAAACAAACTAGTTCTTAACGATGAGACAAACGTCCTAGGAATTCAGTTTCACCACAAGACTACCGAAACCAACGATCAATCTATCTATCATGCAATCCCAGTTAAGTTATCTAAGGCAGACGATCCTAATATGATATCTACCCTCTCTCGAGGCATAGACACGTGATCTAGTCAAGTTGCCCCCTACTTTCGTGGCTGACACATTGAACTAAACCCATAAGAACTATGATTCATCCGTTTTACCCTCAACCGTTGCTACCCTACTTTCGTGGCCTAACCTCAGTTGTTCTAAACCTGATCCTCTAGGACTAGAATTCTTCTTTTGGTGCTTCTCCTAACCCCAAACACATGCATCTACGTGGCCATCGCAAACACAAGTAAATTTAAGCACTCAGATAGAGAATAGATAAACGAAAATGGGAAGATGCATTCAAAGATAAATCGAAAGTGGTTCCGGGATAGCCATGGGCTAATCCCTTCTCCTAGAACAAATAAACTACTCGCTCATGCGTCTGTAAAGAAACATAAACGAAATAGAAGGTTTAAGGAACATGAAAACCAAACGAAACCAAAGTAGGGGTTGATCTCCAACGCTCCTCGTGTGCCTCCTCGCAAGAATCTACTCCTCCTTCTCTACTCTCTCCTAAATCACGAACTGTATAAAGTCTGCTTCAATGTCGTCCTCTGGCCCCTTTTATCCCTCTAAAGTCGTTTTCCTTATTGTATGAGTCTCCCACAAACTTCCATTTGTTTTAAGTCAAATTAACTTAATTGAAGTTGCAGAAAAGGGTCGCGACCCGAGCGGGCGGTACAATTTACCCGTTCGGGTACGGCGAGGTCGGACGCGTAGAATCGCGATCCGTATGGAGTGCCCGATCGGGCTGGATGTGTGCCCGCTCGGGTATGAGGCCCCGCTCGTGCATTTCCTTGCCCGAGTAGTGCGTGACTTGCTGCCCAAAATTTCCGTGGCTTTTGCCCGCTCGGGTGTGAGTTGTGCCCGATCGGGTGGTGGCTCTTCATGCTAATTCTCGTCCCGTTTGTCCCGTGATGATCCTCGATGTTGGTACTTAGCCTCGTGCATGTCCTTTAGCTCCAGAATAAACCGAATACACACAAAAACCTGTAAGAACATGAAAACACAAAAACAAGTAAAACGGATACGGAATCATACGTAAAGCAACACACATATATATCATAAACATCTCTAAAATCGTGCAAGAAATACGCATGAAAACGAGATGATCAAAATCGCCCAGACTTGAATGTTTGCTTGTCCCTAAGCAAACAAAAGCGTGGAACACATGGGGTGTAAAAATCCGAGAATTCCCCCTTCTCCTAGAAATACCGCTAAAGCGAACCTAACCGATCAACTAGCACGTCGAGAGCAAATTCGGCCTAATTAAGTTTTCAGTCTTAATCCTAGGTTCACCAAGGCTACCCAGGAGAAAGTAAATCAAAGGAAA
>CM071861.1:11442438-11461885 GCA_036759665.1 Gynandropsis gynandra
ATCGGAAAAGATTGCCATCATGCAACGCTGGAAAGTAGCCGGAGCGTTGCAGAGGCCAAAAGGCATACGGCGGTAAGCGAATGTCCCATAAGGACACGTGAAAGTTGTCTTCTCTTGGTCTTGAGGGTGAATAGCAATCTGAAAGAAACCAGAATATCCGTCCAAATAACAAAAATAGGCATGATTCGCTAACCGTTCTAACATTTGGTCGATGAATGGGAGAGGGAAGTGATCTTTCCTCATCGCTTTGTTGAGCTTGCGGTAGTCTATGCACATCCTCCACCCCGTGATGGTTCTTGTTGGAATCAGCTCGTCGTTATCGTTGCGGACTACCGTCATTCCTCCTTTCTTTGGCACTACATGCACGGGGCTCACCCATTCGCTGTCCGAGATAGGATATATGATACTTGCATCTAAAAGTTTTAATATCTCCTTTTTCACTACCTCTTTTAAGTTGGGGTTCAGCCACCTTTGCGCTTCAATTGATGGTTTATGCATGTCCTCCATGAGTATTTGATGCATGCATAACGAAGGGCTTAGTCCCTTGATATCCTCGATGGTATATCCGATCACTCTCCTATGCTTCCTTAAGCACTCAAGTAGCTTTTGCGTCTCATCTACACTCAAGTCAGCATTACAATAACGGGGTATGTATCATTATGTCCAAGGTACTCATACCGAAGAGAAGAAGGGAGAGGCTTCAACTCGAGTTTGGGCGCCTTCTCCACTGCGAAGTCAGCTTGTACTTCGTGTGGTATCTCCTCACATGGGGCGTCTCTTAGTGCTTCAACAGCACTCATAAATTCTGCGTACGCCTCAGCTTCTTCGTCGGTAAGACCTGCGTTTTTTGCAAACTTGAGTCAAGCATCTAACGAGGGGATCGGAAATACTTACTTGATCAAACATGCCGTTCGTTAACTCGTCCAAAAAGTCAATTCGAAAGCAAGACTCTTTGATGGAGGGTCCGTTCATGGATTTGGAAAAGTTGAATTCAATTGTTTCATCTCCGAAACATAGGGAAAGTTTCCCTTGTTGCACGTCTATCATCGCACCTGCAGTAGCTAAGAATGGTCGACCACCTACCTTGGTGGGAATGTTTTCAACAATCCCCACCGGATATCTTACCGAACGGTCAGCGAGTTGGAGAGACATCTTGGTAGGTTTGAGATCGCCGAAGTTCATCCGCTTGAAGACTGAATGTGACATGAGGCTCACGCTTCCTCCTAACACACAACGCTTTATCAATATCGAGATTACCTATTGTGCACGGAATGGAGAAGCTTCCGAGGTTCTTCAACTTCAGGGGTAGCTTGATTTGAAGAATGGCGCTGCATTCCTCGGTGAGTGCTACCGTCTCACTCTCTTCGATACGCCGTTTGTTGGACAGAATTTCTTTGAGGAACTTGGCGTACATGGGCATTTGTTGGAGGTCTTCTACAAAAGGTATGTTAATTTGAAGTTTCTTAAGTATCTCTACAAACCGTCCATACCTTAGCTCGTTTTTGCTGCTCACCAATCGTTGAGGAAACGGTATTGAAGGCTTGTACGCCGGTGGAGCTACATACGGTTTCTCCAATTCTGATTCAGCTGCTCCCTCATTCACAATGCCCTTTCCCTTATCCATTGATTTTCCAGCAACTCTCTCTTGCTTTTTCGGGGGCGGATTCTCGAGCACATCACCGCTGCGCAAGGTGATGGCGTTCACGTGCTCTCTCGGGTAAAGATCGGGTTTACCGGGAAGTTGTCCGGGATTCCGAGAGGATGAGGCAGCCTGTTGTGCTATGGAGTTTTCCAACATCTTCACATGTGTGCTCAAAGATTCCATATTAGATTTAAGCTCACTAATCGCTGTCCCTACATCCGTGTTGAATTTGGTTTGAGTCGATTGTTGCTGCCTTTGCTCCTTAATAAATTCGAGCAACACTCCTTCAAGGTTGGACAAAGAGGCTTGAGGAGGTTGAGGAGCTTTCGGAACTTGCTGAGCTTGCTGGAATTGCTGGTTGTTTTGCTGAAAAGTGTGCTGCCTTTGCGGAAACCCTGAATACTTTACCGATTGAGTCGTTCGATACGAAAGATTCGGGTGATTCCTCCAACTTGGGTTGTAGGAATTCCCGAATTGAGTGCTGCCTTGCTGCTGGGCGTAATTCACCTGTTCGAAATCCTCATGTACCGTGCATTGATACGCTACATGCTTCGTATCTCCGCAATTCGCACAATATATGGCATTCACTGCATTACCCGTAGCTCTGTTCTGATTAGGCTCATATAAACGACGAGTGCTATTAGGCATACCTCTTGGTGTCGACCACATGGTGTGGTTCATGGCGAGGTTATCGATCAGCTCGTATGCCTCCTCGACGCTCAGATCCATCAATGATCCTCTAGCAACGTTATCCAACGTCGTTCGGTGCTCATCTAAAATTCCGTTATAGAAAGTTTGGATAACGTACCACTGCTCAAGACCATGGTGTTGACACAACTGCAGAAGATCCTTGAATCTGCCCCACGCCTCAAACAAAGTTTCTCCATCTCTGCATCTGAACGTTGTAATTTCCCCCCTCATTTGAATCGTCTTGCTCGGAGGAAAGAAGCGCGATAAGAACAATGTGCAGAGCTGATCCCAAGTGGTGATAGATCCAGCGGGGAGCGATTGCAGCCAAGTTTTCGCTTTTCCCCCCAATTGAGAAGGGGAAAAGACGCAACAAGATCGCATTCTCTGAGACTCCGTGTATTTTGAACGTACCAGATAGTTCAAGGAAGTCTCTGAGGTGCTGATGGGGATCCTCATGGTTTCCACCATGAATTGCTTCTGATAAAGCATGTTGATCATCGATGGCTTAATCTCAAACTGTTCTCTCGCAACAGCAGGCATCTTTATGGCTGTTTGCACGTTGTTCATGTTCGGTACCACGTAATCCCTTAGACGACGTGGTGGAGGAGCCTGTGGTTCTCGGGGTTGAGGCGCGAGTGGCTGTTGCTGCAATTGCCCCAAATTACCAAGAGGCAATTGAAGTTGTTCGCGGCCGTTCTGATTATCCATATCTCGTTGATCTGACGGCTCTATGTTACCTTCTTCCTTACCCTTTCTCAGTAGTCTGCAAGTTCGCTCGATCTCTGGGTCGATTCGGAGTAGACTAGAAGTGTCTTGAGACCTGGTCATAAACCGATAAAGAACAAACGAATGGAATTAGGTAGAAAGAATCGAGAAAAAAAACAAAAAACAAAAATAGAAACAAAAACAAAGCAAGAAAGACTCTAGGCTCGAATCTAAGACGCGTTGACAATAGTCCCCGGCAACGGCGCCAAAAACTTGATGCGTTCTCAAAGTTAAATAAATAACCTAAACTACCCTCAAGTGCACGGCACGTGTGTAGTACTTCAGGTGTCGATCCCACAGAGACTACGCAACACAACCTAAACTCTAACTGCGAAGCAAGTGCACGACACGTGTGTAGTACTTCAGGTGTCGATCCCACAGAGACTATGCAACGAAACTTAAACTCAAATTACGAATCAAACTTGCTAACGAATGAAATATGGTTTTAGGAACGAAATACTAAAAGCAAATAAACAAACTAGTTCTTAACGATGAGACAAACGTCCTAGGAATCCAGTTTCACCACAAGACTACCGAAACCAACAATCAATCTATCTATCATGCAATCCCAGTTAAGTTATCTAAGGCAGACGATCCTAATATGATATCTACCCTCTCTCGAGGCATAGACACGTGATCTAGTCAAATTGCCCCCTACTTTCGTGGCTGACACATTGAACTAAACCCATAAGAACTATGATTCATCCGTTTTACCCTCAACCGTTGCTACCCTACTTTCGTGGCCTAACCTCGGTTGTTCTAAATCTGATCCTCTAGGATTAGTATTCTCCTTTCGGTCCTTCTCCTAACCCCTAACACATGCATCTACGTGGCCATCGCAAACACAAGTAAACTTAAGCACTCAGATAACGAATAGATAAACGAAAACGAGAAGAGGCATTCAAAGATAAATTGAAAGTGGTTTCGGGATAGCCATGGGCTAATCCCTTCTTCTAGAACAAACAAACTACTCGCTCTTGCGTCTGTAAAAAATACATAAACGAAATAGAAGGTTTAAGGAACATGAAAACCAAACGAAACCGAAGTAGGGCTTGATCTACAATGCTCCTCGTGTGCCTCCTCGCAAGAATCTCCTCCTCCTTCTCTACTCTCTCCTAAATAACGAACTGAATAACGTCTGCTTCAATGTCGTCCTCTGGCCCCTTTTTTATCCCTCTAAAGTCGTTTTCCTTATTGTATGAGTCCCCCACAAACTTCCATTTGTTTTAAGTCAAATTAACTTAATTGAAGTTGCAGAAAAGGGTCGCGACCCGAGCGGGCAGTACAATTTACCCGCTCGGGTACGGCGAGGTCGGATGCGCAGAATCGCGATCCGCATGGAGTGACCGATCGGGCTGGATGTGTGCCCGCTCGGGTATTAGGCCCCGTTCGTGCATTTCCTTGCCCGAGTCGTGCGTGACTTGCTGCCCAAAATTGCCGTGGCTTTTGCCCGCTCGGTGGTGGCTCTTCATGCTAATTCTCATCCCGTTTCTCCCGTGATGATCCTCGATGTTGGTACTTAGCCTCGTGCATGTCCTTTAGCTCCGGAATGAACCGAATAGGCACAAAAACCTGTAAGAACATGAAAACACGAAAACAAGGAAAACGGATACGGAATCATACGTAAAGCAACACATATATATCATAAACATCTCTAAAATCGTGCAAGAAATACGTATGAAAACGAGGTGATCAACGACCCATGCCATTATCAATATGCCATTATCAATTTAGAATTAATATAGACAATAATATAAATAATATCGAAATTTGAAAACAATGTTGAATGTATTTTTTGAAATTTTGTCAAACTCATCCGACAAGTTCTTAAAACACTAATATCGCTTTTGAAGCATAGACAATGGTTATACACAGCTCAACTAGGGACACATGAGTCATAATCTATTTTAACCATTGATTGACGTTGTAAATGTATTGTTTTGATTAGTTTTTTATATTTTATCATTATAAACCCGTAAATTCGTCGATTTGGCATGTATTGATCCTTATATGTGACCGTGCGACCAATGCGACCCATGCGATCCTCAATTGGCATTAATTAGTTTGATATTTTAAATGTATTGTTTTGCTTGGTTTTTGACATTTTATCATTTTTATCCGTAAATTCGTGGATTTCGCATATATTGATCCTTATATGCGACCATGCGACCCATACGACCCTCAATTGGGATTAATTAGTTTGACGTTTAAAATGTATTGTTTTATTTTTTTTCTTGACATTTTATCATTGTTAATCCGTAAATTCGTCGTTTTGCATTTATTGATCCTTATATGCGACCATGCGACCCATGCGACCCTGAATTGGCATTAATTAGTTTGACGTTTTATCATTATAAATCCATAAATTCGTCGATTTCGTATGTATTGATCCTTACATGTGACCGTGTCAGCCATGAGACCCGCCAAAAATTTCGTCACCAAAATTCCAGCCGAAGTTTTCAACATATTTGAAAAATTTGAAAAAAAATAACATCTGCAGGTCATGTCTTTTCAAATTCAATCTGACGGCGATTCGATATCTAGGTCATGTCTTTTCGAGTTACAGTCGTTTTCTTTTTTACAATAACGACACACACTCTCTCTCTAACTCTTATTCCATCAATTTTTCCGAAAATGTTACATTTCCTTTCTTTATTCAGAGAGATTTTTCCGCGCTATCTGGAAGAGAACTACATTGTAATATTCTTCATCATTCTCTCTGTCGGTATGTTACATGTAGACATTGTAAAGATTTGACTTGTTTTTTCATTTTTTGTTACAGGACATCCCGAAGATATTCTTCGATGATTATATTTACGGGAAAACGAGGGACAACAACACGATAACGCTTAAATCGAATGGGTCTAACAGAAGATGAGAAGTCAAGTTGAATGGCTCCAGATTCACTGATGGGTGGAAACATTTCTCCAACGACCTAGACTTAAGTATTGGGGATTACTTACTTTTCACTCATGAAGGTGACATGGTCTTTCACGTCACCTTCGCCACTCCTGCTCCCAGGATTTTACGAGAAACTGTGGTACTAGTCACTCGTTCGAATCTGGCCGCAGATGCATTGGTAAGTGACTTCAATACGGTTTTATTCCTTGCATGGGTAAGGATTTTCACGATTTTTATTCCTTTCTTCGGATGTCGCAGACACTTCCGATAGGGTTTACGAGGTCGAGTGGTCTTTGCCATAGACGATGTAAGATTTATCTGATGCTAGGATACTCCACGCCGTGGGAGGTAGATCTAAGGCCCGTGGTACGTGGTGGTGCTTCCATCAGAAGGGGTTAGAGAAAGTTTTGTCTCGACCATCGACAGACCGTTGGTTGTACCCTCATAGTCCAAATATATGAGAATGGACCAATACATGTGCTTCGGTTTTTCCCTAACAATGACAGTGTTTGATTTTCAGTTGTGTTTTGTATTTGGATGGTTTTCAGTTGTGTTTTGTATTTTGTATTTGGATGGTTTTCAGTTGTGTTTTGTATTTGGATGGTTTTTATTTGACAATGATTCAATAGTAAGTATTATTGTTAGTATCGCTGTTTTTGTAGATTTACTATTCTTGTAACAAGGGTCCCGAGGAACAAGGGTGGCAGAGGAACAAGGGTTACAGATGGACAAGGATCGCAGATGGACAAGGCTCGCACGGGTCCAAGGGTCACCGAGGGACAAGGGTCGCAGGGGTCCAAGGGTCGCATAGGGACAAGGGTCGTATAGGTCCAATGGTCGCATAGGGACAAGGGTCGCAGAGGGACAAGGGTCGCACGGGTCCAAGGGTCGTAGATGGACAAGAAATAACTTTATATTCATATTATTTGTAAATAATTGTATTTGTAAATAATAAATAATAAATTTTTCATATGATTTGTAAATATTGTAAATAAATAATAAATTTTTCATATGATTTGTAAATAATTGTAAATAATAAATAATAAAATTTTCATATTATGTGTAAATAATTGTATTTTTAAATAATAAATAATAAATTATTCATATTATTTGTAAATAATATTGTATTTGTAAATAAGAAATAATAAATTAATCATATTATTTGTAAATAATTGTATTTGTAAATATAAGGGGTCCGAGGGACGCAAAGGTACAAGGGTCGCAGAGGTACAAGGGTCGCAGGGATCCGAGGGTCGGAGAGGTACCAGGGTCGCACGGGTCCAAAGGTCGCAGAGGTACAAGGGTCGCAGGGATCCGAGGGTCGTGACCCTTGAACCTGTGCGACCCTTGAACCTCTACGACCCTGGAACCTCTTCGACCCTTGTAGCTCTGCGACCCTTGGATCCCTGCGACCCTTGACCCTGCGACCCTTTTACCTCTGTGACTCCTTTTATTATTATGAAGAAATTTTTAAAAAATAACAATGTACCAAATATTAAAAAAATAACAATGTACCAAATATCAAGTTAATCTCAGGGTGGAGGGATACATTTTCCATTACTAAATACATCAGCCGCAATCTTCTCACGCATGAAAATAATATTTTCATCGCAAATGCAGGGCAAATCATTACGCACTTTCATTACCGAGGCTTCTAAGTATTTGTAGGAGTAAACACCACAGTCATCCCCACTTTCGTTTTGTACACCTTCATAATTCTCATATTTCCATTTACCTTGTTCAGAAACAAAAGAAGGAAACCCTCCGAGAATGAACATCTTGGGGATAGCTTTACTTAGATTCTCAATCACCGGATTGATATGCATTTCCTTAAGCCTCGTCTGGTAGGTTATACCGTGATGCATCGGGTTTTGAAATCCGCTTTGATTGCTACCCAATGACATCCTATATATATACTCTCGCGCGATGGAATGTTTAGAACCGCGACAAAGCCTTTGGTTCCGTACTTCTTAATCGATACTTTCCATTCAAACAATCACTAAGAAGTTACGGCAAAGTGTCCAAATTCCCGTGCGACCAATGCTTGAGGATCTTCGTGAAAAACATAGGACAAATGTAAAGTTTCTTAAATATCGCGGGGAATGTCTTCATGCGACAATACTGCATCAATAACACCTCCTCCAATTGCTGCAAAAAATAAAAAAAAAAATTTAACACACATGAATACATATGACACAAAATGACCTCTATGACTTCGGGTTTAAAATAACTTATATCATCTCCAAGCCATACGTTGGGCATTAATTTAATCTTCCAAAACTCTAGCCCTCGGGGACTATCTAGATCAGATTTCCACCGACTCCCATGTCCAGGTTTCGTCAGGAACATATATGGAGCAGTCAACCTTTCACCGTTTGCATCAATAAACGAAGGTTCTCAGGTTATCGAGCTATTTTCTAATCCTTTGGGTGTCCACCAAAACGAAGGTTCTTCATCCACCTTTTTATCGGGTTCTTGAACCACCTTTTTATCGAGTTCTTGAACCATCTTTTTTTTCGGGTTCTTGAACAACCTTCTTTTAGAGTTCTTGAACAACCTTCTTTTCAAGTTCTTGGACTCCACCAACATCTTTCCCTCGCCATCACCCTCTCCCTCGCATTGTTCTTGCTCTTTTCGCCAGCGGAGGTTCAACATATGCCTTCTGTGGTCTTAAAACTCGTTAACGTACCGGCGGAGGTTCAACATATGGCGTAGAATCCTTCGATAAAGGTCCAAAATCTGCATAAAATTTACTTCATTAAACATATGGCGACCAATGCGACCCTACAACCCATGCAACCTATGCAGACCCATACGACCCATTCGACCTTTTGTGACCCATTCATCCCATACGACCCATTCGACCTTTTGTGACCCATTCAAATCATACGACCAATACGACCTTTGTGACTCAAAAGACCGTACTTACTTGGTGGAACCTCCTTATTCTCAGAGCTTTGTTGTTAAAATTAAATGAAATATAAATAGGTGATATGAAGAGATTTTTTTGTGAAGAGAATTTAAAAAATAATTAACTTTTTGTTGTTAAAATTAAATGAAATATAAATAGGTGAGTTGAAAAGATTTTTTTGTGAGATATTTTTGTAATATTTAATAATCATTATTGAGATGGATTCACGAAAAATAACCTCGTAAAAATTGTTATATATATAATTTACAATAACCCTCGATATAAGGACTTTGTTATGAATTTACAATAACTAGAAAAATAACAAATTGAAAAATAATAATAATTTAATACGATTCATATTATATTATAAAGATCCACTGTAGTATCCTCGGAAGGAACCTCCTTATCCTTAGAGGGGGCCTCTTCGACAAGATCGACTGTAGGTTCCTCAGAAGCAACCTCCTTAGGGGCGACCTCTTCGACAAGACCGACTGTAGGTTCCTCGAAAGGAAACTCCTTAGGGGCCTCCTCTTCGACTGGACCGACTGTAGTTTCCTTGGAAGAAACCTCCTTAGGGGCTGATCATCTTGTTTTCATACGTATTTCTTGCATGGTTTTAGAGATATTTACAATATAGATACGATGTTTTACGTATGATTTTGTATATGTTTTACTCGTTTTCGTGTTTTCATGTTCTTACAGGTTTTAACGCGTATTCGGTTCATTTTGGAGCTAAAGGACGTGCACGAGACAAAATACCAACAGCGAGGATCATCACGAGACAAACAGGACGAGAATCGGCAAGGAATAGCCTCTACCCGCGCGGGTAACTCCCTAGCCCGAGCGGGCATTTTTTACGGTGATTTTTTCCAGCAAATTGAACACGAGTCGGGCAATAACTACCGCACCCGGAGCCTCAGCCTAAGCGAGCAACACCAGAGCCCCGAGCGGACAGTAGCACAGCCCGATCGGGGCACCTTCCAGCCCGAGCGGGCTGCCTCTTTTTCCATTGCGTTCTTGCGCGATCATCTGCGCCGCACCCGAGCGGGTCACTTACCCTGCCCGCACGGGTCGTGTCCGTCACCTGCAACTCCAAATAAGTTAATTTGTCTTAAAATAAATGGGAGTTTGTTGGGGACTTATACAATAAGGAAAAAAACTTTAGAGAAGAGGAATAGGTGATATTTTGTTGGAGAAAGTAATGGAAACGTCACCCAACTTATTCAAGAATGGAAACTCATGAAAAGACAACAATCGGTGGCTGCTGCAACATAAGGAACAACAAAACGGCCAGAAGAAAAGAAAGGGAGAAAAGGAAAGAAAAGAGGAAGGAAAAAAAGAAGAGAGGAGTGAGATGTCGAGCTTATTCACGGAGTTTTCGGTTCTTGATCGAGGAGAGAGAGTAGAGAGAAGGAGAAGGTTCTTGCGAAGGAGACTTACAAGGAGCATTGGAGATCAACCCCACACTTCGGTTTCGTTTGGTTTTCATGTTTCTTAGACCTTCTATTTCGTTTATGTTTGTTTACGGACGCATGAGCGAGTAGTTTGTTTGTTCTAGGAGAAGGAATTAGCCCTTGGCTATCCCACTTTTGATTTATCTTTGAATGCATCTTCCCATTTTTCGTTTATCTATTCTTTATCTGAGTGCTAAAATGACTTGTGTTTACGAAGACCAAGTAGATGCATGTGTTAGGGATTAGGAGAAGGACCGAAAGGAGAATTCTAGTCCTAGAAGATCAGGTTTAGAACAATCGAGGTTAGTCCATGAAAGTAGGGTAGCAGCGGTTGAGGGTAAAATGGATGAGTCATAGATCTTATGGGTTGAGATCAAGGTGTCAGCCAAGAAAGTAGGGGATAACTTGACTAGATCACGCGTCTATGCCTTGAGAGAGGGTAGATATCATATTAGGATCGTCGGCCTTAGATAACTTGACAGGGATTGCATGATAGATAGGTTGATTGTTGGTTTCGGTAGTCTTGTGGTGAAACCGGTTTCCTGGAACGTTTGTCTCATTGTTAAGAACTAGTTTTTTTATTTGTTTTTAGTATTTCATTCTTAATTCCATATTTCGTCTGTTTGCAAGTTTGATTCGTAATTTGAGTTTTGGTTGTGATGCGTAGTTCCTGTGGGATCGACACCTGAAGTACTACACAAGTGCCATGCATTTGCGGCTAGTTTAGGTTATTTCTTTATCTTTGATAACAAATCAAGTTTTTAGCGCCGTTGCCAGGGACTATTGTCAACACATCTTAGATTCGAGCCTAGAGTCTTTCTTTTTTTGTTTTTGTTTTCTTTTCTTTCGTTCGTTCTACCTAAATCGTTCTTTATTTGTCCTTCGCAGAGCTGTCAGATCAACGAGAGATGGACAATTAGAACGACCATGAACAACTTCAATTACCTCTCGATAATTTGGGGCACATGCAGCAACATGAACTCGCGCCTCAACCGCGAGAACCACAGGCTCCTCCACCACATCGCCTCAGAGATTAGGTGGTGCTGAACATGAACAACGTGCAAACATCCATAAGGATGCCTTATGTTGCTAGGGAACAATTTGAGATTAAGTCGGCGATGATCAACATGCTTTATCCGAAGCAATTCATGGGTGGAAACCACGAGGATCCCCATCAGCACCTCAGAGACTTCCTTGAGCTTTCCGGTACATTCAAGATACACAGAGTCTCGGAGGATGCGATCTCACTGCGTCTCTTCCCCTTCTCCATTGGGGGACGAGCAAAAACATCGCTGAAATTGATCATCTCATTTTCATACGTATTTCTTGCACGATTTAGGAGACGTTTTTGATATATATGTGATGTTTTACGTATGATTCTGTTTCCATTTTACTTGTTTTCGTGTTTTCATGTTTGCACGATTTAGAAAGAAACAATTATCCTCGGTTGATCTAGGTTTAGCGTTGTTTGAAGTCTTGTCTGGTGGAGGGAGTTATGGTAGCGTGTCTAGTTTCCTTTGATTTACTTTCTCATGGGTAACCGTGGTGGACCTAGGATTAAGATTGAAAACTCGATTAGGCCGAATATGCTCTCGACATGCTAGTTAATCGGTTAGTTCGCTTTAAGCGGTATTTCTAGGAGAAGGGGAACTCTCGTGTTTTTCATACCCCATGTGTTCCACGTTTACGTTTGCTTAGGGACAAGCAAACATTCCAGTCTGGGGGATTTTGATCATCTCGTTTTCATACGTATTTCTTGCACGATTTAGGAGACGTTTTTTATATATATGTGATGTTTTACGTATGATTCTGTTTCCGTTTTACTTGTTTTCGTGTTTTCATGTTCTTACAGGTCTTTACGCGTATTTGGATCAATTTGGAGCTAAAAGGACATGCACGAAGCTAAGGAGCAACTTCGAGGATCATCACGGGACAAACGGGACGAGATTGAGCATAGAAAGCCTCCACCCGGTCGGGCACAACTCTTGCACGACCGGGCAAATCCTACGGCCAAATTTGTGCGCATTTCTGCACGACTCGGCCAAGGATGCCCGACCATTTGCCTTGTGCCCAAGCAGGCGCACATACCATGCCCGATCGGGCATGCATTCAAGCCCCATAGTCCGCGCGTTCCACCCTAGCCGCACCCGAGCGGGCACAATGACCGCCCGAGCGGGTCGCGGCCCAAAACTGCCTATTAAGTTAAGTAAACTTAACTTAAAACAAAGGGAACTCATGGGGGCAATTTAGGCAACAATTGGACCGACTTAGGAGGCTTAAAAGGAGGCAAAAGACGTCATTAGAGCAAGCTTACATTGGAGAACAATTCAGTAGATGATTGAGGAGATTCTTGCGAGGAGACAAGCGAGGAGCATTGGAGATCAAGCCCCAACACTTTGGTTTTGTTTGGTTTTCATGTTCCTTAGACTTTCTACTTTGTTTATGTTTCTTTACAGACGTATGAGCGAGTAGTTTGTTTGTTCTAGGAGAAGGGATTAGCCCTTGGCTATCCCGGAACCACTTTTGATCTATTTTGAAAGCATCTTCCAGTTTTAGTTTATCTATTCTCTATCTGAGCGCTTAATTTACTTGTGTTTACAAAGGCCACGTAGATGCATGTGTTAGGGATTAGGAGAAGGACCGAAAGGAGAATTGTCCGCCTTAGATAGCTTTAACTGGGATTGCATGATAGATAGATTGATCGTCGGTTTCGGTAGTCTTGTGGTGAAACTGGATTCCTAGGACGTTTGTCTTATCGTTAGAACCCAAGTAGTTTATTTACTTTCAGTATTTCATTCTTCATCCATATTCTTTCGTTAGCAAGTTTGATTCCTAGTTCGGGTTTAGGTACTGTTGCGTAGTCTTTGTGGGATCGACACCTAAAATACTACACACGTGCCGTGCACTTGCGGGTAGTTTAGGTTATTTTATTTAACTCTGATACGCATCAGAAATCGCTCCACGCTGGATCTATCACTGCTTGGGACCAGCTCTGCACATTGTTCTTATCACGCTTCTTTCCTCCGAGCAAGATGATTCTAATCAGGGGGAAAATCACAACGTTCAGATGCAGAGATGGAGAAATTTTGTTTGAGGTGTGGGGCAGATTTAAGGATCTTCTACAAATGTGTCCACACCATGGTCTTGAGCAGTGGTACGTTATCCAAACCTTTTATAACGGAATTTCAGACGAACATCGAACGACGTTGGATAACGCTGCCAGAGGATCATTTATGGATCTGAGCGTCGAGGAGGCATACGAGCTGATTGATAACCATTCCATGAATCAAACCATGTGGTTAACACCGAGAGGTATGCCTAACAGCACTCGACGCCTATATGAGCCGAATCAGAGCTAAACAACGTGTAATGCAGCGAACGCCATGTACTATGTGAATTGCGGAGATACAGAACACGTGGCTTATCAGTGCACGGTACATGAGGATTACGAACACATGAATTATGTCCAGCATCAAGGAAACACGCAATTCGGGAATACCTACAACCCCAATTGGAGGAATCACCCGAACCTGTCATATCGAACGACTCAACCGGTAAAGTATTCGGGATTTCAGCAATTGCAGCAGCCGTACCAGCAAAATAATCAGCGATTTCAGAATGTTCAGCAAGTTCTGCAAGCTCCTCAACCCCCTCAAGCCCCTTCGTCAAACCTTGAGGGAGTGTTGCTTGAATTTATCAAGGAGCGAAGGCAACAACATTCAACTCAAACCAAATTCAATGCGGATATGGGGACAGCGATCAACGAGCTCAAAACTCAGATGAAATCCTTGAGCAACCATGTGAAGAGCTTAGAGAACTCCGTAGCACAACATTCTGCCTCATCCTCTCGGAATCCCGGACAGCTACCAGGGAAACCTGAATTAAACCCCAAGAGAGTACGTGAATGCTATTTTTGTGTGCAGCAGTGATATAATCGAGCATTCGCCCTCCACTGAGCAATGCCAAGTTGCTGGTACGTCCATGAAAAGAGGAAAAGGTAAGATTGTGATTATGGAAGGATTCAAACCAGATTTAGACAAACCATATGTCGCTCCACCGGCATACAAACCTCCTATACCTTTTCCTCAACGGTTGGTGAGCAGTAAGAATGAAGAACGAGTGCGCAGATTCATAGAGGGTCTCAAGAAGCTTCACATCAACATCCCATTCGTGGAAGCCCTCCAAAAAATGCCTAATCATACCAAACTCATCAAAGAGGTTCTCTCCAAAGAGAAGCATATCGAAGAGAACGAGACGGTAGCACTCACCGAGGATTGCAGCTGTCATTCAAAACAAGCTGCCACCGAAGTTGAAGGACCCCAGAAGCTTCTCCATTCCATGCACAATAGGTAATATTGATATTGATAATGCTTTGTGGGATTTAGGGGCAAGCGTGAGCATCATGCCACACTCGGTTTTCAAGCGGATTGAGTTCGGGAATCTCAAACCTACAAAGATGTCTCTACGCCTCGCGGATTGTTTGGCGAGGTATTCGGTAGGAATCTTTGAAAACGTTCCCACCAAGGTAGGTAATCTCTTCATTCCCATTGATTTTTTTGTACTTGAAATAACGGAAGATGCTAGGATACCTATTATTCTTGGTAGACCATTCCTAGCTACTACATGTTGCATGATAGACGTACAACAAGGAAAACCTTTTTTACGTGTCGGATATGAGATGATAGAATTCAACTTGTCCAGCATCATGTACGGACCCTTACCCAAGGAGTCTTGCTTTACAGTCAATTCGATGGACGAGTTAGCAAAAGACACGCATGATTAAGTAAGTGTTTCTGATCCGCTTATGCAATGCCTAACACGAGTTTGCGAAGATGCAGGATTTATGGACGAAGGAGCTGAGATGTACACGAAATTCATGAGTGCTATTGCAGCACTAGGAGATGCCTCATGTGAGGAGATACCACATGAAATGCACGCTGGTTTCGCAGTGGAGAACACGCCCGAACTTGAGCCCGACCCTCCTCCGTCTTCTTTTCGGTATGAGTACGTTGAACGCGATAAAATATATTCTACTTTTATGACTGCTAACTTGAGTGCAGATAAAATGAGAAAGCCACCCACACGCGTAAAGAAGCGTAGGAGAGTCAGCTTTTCAATGTGTACGCATGGATCTTCTACGGAAGACAGCCATGAATCTTCCGCTGAAACTCAAAGGAGGGTGCACCCGCACTTGCAATAGGTAATGGAAAAAGACGTCATAAAATTTTTCGATGCAGATACCATTTATCCAACCTCGGGCAGCGAACGAGTGAATCTCGTGCATCAGGTGCCAAGGACAGAAGTAGTGACTAAGGGATAGCATGACAAAGAGACCCTACCTCATGACTTTCAGCCAGGTGACTTGGTTCTACTATGTAATTCTCGTCTTAAGCTTTTCTCGGGCAACCTAGGGCCCCGTTGGTCTGGTCCTTTTCATGTACAAGAGGTATTCCCTCATGGAGCAGTAGAACTTTGGAGCGAGACGAGTGGGACATTCAAAGTTAATATACAGCGGCTAAAGCTCTACCAAGCCGCTCAACCGATCGAAAGTGGAAACTCCATTTCGCTTTTCGATCCACCCATCACACACGCATGAGGAATGGAGACGTTAAAGCTTAAAGACGTTAAATAATCGCTTTCTGGGAGGCAACCCAACTGTTTGTTTTTATTTTTCTTAAGTTTTAGTTTAAGACTCTGTTAATCGTTTTCGTTAAAAAAAAAAAAACAAAAAACCAAAAAAAAAAAATACCACCACAATCCTGCTTCACTTCCCTTACCCTCCATCGGAGCTTCACGTCGAGGACGCCGTTCAATTCAAGTCCGGGGAAGCAACTCACGTTTGTCAGGTGATTTCGTTTAATTTGCTCTTTGATTTCGTAGTTTTTAGGTTGTTTTTTATTTCGTGAGTCAGAGTCGTCCCAGGCACTTGTCCGGTGCTACGTTTTGAGATGAACCCTAAACCTAGGATGCTTAAGAAGTTGGCCTTTTTGTGAGATTTTTCCCGTTTGAGCTAGGTTTTTTCTAAGCATTAGAGCGTATTAGTTTGCTGAAAAACAATAGGTCGTAGTTCTTTGGGAATCCTAATACTGCTTATGGGGGTTTAGACGAGGTTGCTAGGCTAGTTTATCGTTTATTCTCTCTATCCAGATGGCCTTCTTTCGTATAGACGATGCTTTACTTCACCTTTTTATGAGGATTATTATATCATACAGAATCGAGCTTATTTCGCAGATTAAAAGCGCACATTAACACTCCGTTGTCGATAGAAATAATGTCTTAAAAGCATGATCTAAAATCGATATGAGTGCATCGACCTTGATACTCTTTCGATGGTTCGGGTCTAAATGGTGGGTTGGCTATCATCTTTCTACATACTAAGGGCATGTCACAAAGAAAACGCCACCTACTCTGATGCACTCTTGAATGAGATGCATGAGTATACCGTCATCGGTATTCTGGGTCTAAGTAGAGGTTGGATCCCTTCAAATCCGACGTCCTACAAGCCTAGTGTGTCAGCATTAAAAAAACAGAAGACATAAAAACAAAAGAAAAGAAAAAAAGAAAGAAAAAAAAAGAGAGAATAAAGAAAGAAAGAAGCTCGGAAAAGAAACAAGTATCCTCGGTTGTTCTAAGTTTAGCATTTGTCAGAAGTCTTGTTTGGTGGAGAGAGTTATGGTGGCTTGTCTAGTTTGCCTTCGATTTACTTTCTCGTGGGTAGCCTTGGTGAAACTAGGATGAAGACTGAAAACTTAATTAGTCTGAATTTGCTTTCGACGTGTTAATTGATCGGTTAGGTTCGCTTTAGCGGTATTTCTAGCAGAAAGGGAATTCTCGGATTTTATATACCCCATGTGTTCCAAGTTTACATTTGCTTAGGGACAAGCAAACATTCAAGTCTAGGGGATTTTGATCATCTTGTTTTCATACGTATTTCTTGCATGGTTTTAGAGATGTTTACGATATAGATGCGATGTTTTACGCATTATTTTGTATCCGTTTTACTCGTTTTCGTGTTTTTATGTTCTTACAGGTTTTAACACGTATTCGGTTCATTTTGGAGCAAAAGGATGTGCACGAGACAAAGTACCAACATCGAGGATCATCACGGGACAAACGGGATGATAATCGGCAAGGAATAGCCTCTACCCGCGCAACTAACTACCTAGCCTGAGCAGGCATTTGTTATGGTGATTTTGTCCAGAAAATTGAGCACGAGTCGGGCAAGAACTACCATGCCCGGGGCCTCAGCCCGAGCAGGCAACACCACTGCCCGAGCAGGCAGAAGCACAGCCTGACCAGGGCACCCTCTTCGACTGGACCGAATGTAGTTTCCGCGGAAGGAACCTCCTTAGGGGCGTCCTCTTCCACTGGACCGACTGTAGTTTCCTCGGAAGGAACCTCCTTAGGGGCGCCCTCTTCGACTGGACCGACTGTAGTTTCCTCGGAAGGAGCCTCCTTAGAGGCGCCCTCTTCGACTGGACCGACTGTAGTTTCCTCGTCAGCGACTTCATCGACGGTATCATTAGATGCGACCCTTCTACTTATACGACCATGTGACTCTCGACGGAAATTAACTCAAATGAACCTTTTCACTATTTATTACTACTTACTTGGTGGAACTTCATCAGGAGCAACGACTGCAGTAACTGATCATCTCGTTTTCATACGTATTTCTTGCACGATTTTAGAGATGTTTATGATATATATGTGTTGCTTTACGTATGATTCTGTATCCGTTTTACTTGTTTTCGTGTTTTCATGTTCTTATAGGTTTTTATGCGTATTCGATTCATTTTGGAGCTAAAGGACGTGCACGAGACAAAGTACCAACATTGAGGATCATCACGGGACAAACGGGACAAGAATTGGCAAAGAATAGCCACTACCCGCACGGTGAATGGAGATATCGGGATACAAACACGAGTAAATGAAGCAAAAGTTAGAAAACCATTCTCCTATCTGCTATGCACGGTCAGCATCCAAAGAATCATAAACCGGAGAAGAGAAATGGAAGCAATGGCCGCTTACAAAAAAATGGAAACAATGGCCGCTTACAAAAATGGAAACTTTCGGTGGTTGGAGCAAAAATGGAAAATTTCGGTTGCTAGAACAAAAGTAAGAAGATCACGGTTGGAACATGAAAAGGAAACATGGTTTATATAAAATAGGAGCAAGTTGCTAGAACAAAATGTAAACTTCCAACCGCCTACACAAAAATGGAAAGATTGCCGCCTACACTAGAATTGGAAACACCAACCGTCAAAGATAGGAAATGGAAATGGCTTATAGAAAAATTAATGGAAATGTGAGAACAAGAAATAAGGCAGCAAAGCAAAGAGGAAAAAAAGGAAAAAGGAAAAGGAAATCGTTGCTGCACAAGAGGAAAATGAAATACAAGCTGATGAAGAAAATAGAAACCGAAAAAATGGAAACTAGTGAAAAAGAAAATTTAGCAAAACAAGAAAAGGAACGTGTTGGATACTTAAACCAAATGGAATTATGGTTAAAGAAGAGGAAGAGGAGCTACATGGATGGAAAATAAAGAGGAAACATTGACAATTACACAAGAATGGAAAAACAAGAGATAGAAAAACTCGGAAAAGGAAAACTGCAGCTCCTGTAAGAAATAGAAAATTCCAGCCACTAGAGAGGAAAGAAAGGGGAAGGCCAAAGAGGAAAGATTAGAGGAAAGGAAAGAGGATAAAGAGGGAGAAAAGGGGAGAGCATCAGCAGCCCAATTCGTACAGAAACGTAGAGAAAAAAGACAGAGCACACGTAGAGAGAAGAAGGTTCTTGCGAAGGAGACTTACGAGGAAGCATTGGAGATCAAATTCACACTTCGGTTTCGTTTGGGTTTCATGTTCCTTAGATCTTCTATTTCGTTTATGATTGTTTACGGACGCATGAGCGAGTAGTTTGTTTGTTCTAAGAGAAGGGATTAGCCCATGGCTATCCCGGAACCACTTTGATTTATCTTTGAATGCATCTTCCTGTTTTCGTTTATCCATTCTTTATCTGAGTGCTTAATTTACTTCTGTTTGCGATGGCCACGTAGATGCATGTGTTAGGGGTTAGGAGAAGGAC
>CM071861.1:11462141-11496780 GCA_036759665.1 Gynandropsis gynandra
TCTCATTCTTAAGAACTAGTTTGTTTATTTGCATTTAGTATTTCATTCTTAAAACCATATTTTGTTCGTTAGCAAGTTTGATTCGTAGTTTGAGTTTAAGTTGCATTGCATAGTGTTTGTGGGATCGACACCTGAAGTACTACACACATGTCGTGCACTTGCGGGTAGTTTAGGTTATTTGTTTAACTTTGAGAACGCATCAAGTTTTTGGCACCGTTGCCGGGGACTATTGTCAACACGTCTTAGATTCGAGTCTAGAGTCCTTTTTGTTTGTTTTTGTTTTTGTTTTCTTTTCATTCGTTCTTTCTACGTAAATCGTTCTTTATTTGTCCTTTGCAGAGCCTTCAGATCAACGAGAGATGGATAATCAGAACGGCAATGGACAGATGCAGCAACAGAAACTCGTGCCTCAACCGCGAGAACCACAGGCTCCTTCACCACGTCGTCTTAGGGATTACGCGGTGCCGAACATGAACAACGTGCAAACAGTCATAAGGATGCCTGCTATTGCTAGAGAACAGTTTGAGATTAAGCCGGCAATGATCAACATGCTTTATCAGAAGCAATTCATCGGTGGAAATTAGAAGGACCCCCATCAGCACATCAGAGACTTCCTTGAGCTTTCCGGTACATTCAAGATACACGGAGTCTCTGAGGATGCAATCTTACTGCGTCTCTTCCCCTTCTCAATTGGGGGACAAGCGAAAACTTAGCTGCAATCGCTCCCCGTTGGTTTTATCACAACTTGGGACCAACTCTGCACATTGTTCTTATCACGCTTCTTTCCTCCAAGCAAGACGATTCAGATGAGGGGTGAAATCACAACGTTTAGATGCAGAGATGGAGAAACTTTGTTTGAGGTGTGGGGCAGATTAAGGATCTTCTACAGATGTGTCCACACCATGGTCTTGAGCAATGGTACTTTATCCAAACCTTTTACAACGGAATTTCTGATGCACATCGAACAACGTTGGATAACGCTGCTAGAGAATCAATTATGGATCTGAGCATCGAGGAGTCATACGAGCTGATCGATAACATTGCCATGAACTACACCATGTGGTCAACACCGAGAGGTATGCCTAACAACACTCGTCGCCTATACGAGCCGAATCAGAGCAGTGCGACGGGTAATGCATCGAATGCCATATACTGCGTGAATTGTGGAGATACAGAACATGTGGCTTATCAATGCACGCTGCAGGAGAATGTGGAATACATGAATTATGCCCAGCAGCAAGGAAATACGCAATTTGGGAATACCTACAACCCGAATTGGAGGAATCACCTGAACTTGTCATACCGAACGACTCAACCGGTAAAGTATTCGAGATTTCAGCAGTCACAGCAGCCATACCAAAAAAAATAACCAGCACATTCAACATAATAATCAAGTTCTACAAGCTCCTCAACCTCCTCAAGCCTCTTCATCCAACCTTGAGGCGGTATTGCTCGAATTTATCAAGGAGCAAAGGCAGCAACATTCAACTCAAACCAAATTCAACGTAGATGTGGGGACAACGATCAACGAGCTCAAAACTCAGATGGAATCCTTGAGCAACCATGTGAAGAGCCTAGAGAACTCCATAGCACAACAAGCTCTCTCATCCTCTCGGAATCCCGGACAGCTCCCAGGTAAACCCGAATTGAACCCGAGAGAGTACGTGAATGCTATTTTTGTGTGCAGCGATGATGTGGTTGAGAATTCGCCCTCCAAGGAGCAAGGGCAAGCTGCTGGAACGTCCATGAATAGAGGTAAAGGTAAGATTGCGATTATGGAAGGAGTTGAACCAGATTTAGACAAATCATATTTAGCTCCACTAGCATACAAACCTCCTATACTGTTTCCTCAACGGTTGGTGAGCAGTAAGAATGAAGAAACAAGGGGGCAGATTCGTAGAAGGTCTCAAGAAGCTTGACATCAATATCTCATTCGTGGAAGCCCCCAAAAGATGCCTAATCACGCCAAACGCATCAAAGAGGCACTTTCCAAAGAGAAGCATATCGAAGAGAACGAGACAATAGCACTGACCGAGGAATGCAGTGCAGTTCTTCAGAACAAGCTGCCACCAAAGTTGAAGGACCCCGGAAGCTTCTCCATTCCATGCACAATAGGTAATATTGATATTGATAATTCTAGTGGATTTAGGAGCAAGCGTGAGCATCATGCCACACTCAGTTTTCAAGCGGATGGACTTCGGGAATCTCAAACCTACAAATATGTGTCTACGCCTCGTGGATCATTCGGTAAGGTATCCGGTGGGAATTGTTGAAAACGTTCCCACCAAGGTAGGTAATCTCTTTATTCCCACTGATTTTGTTGTACTTGAAATAAAGGAAGATGCTAGGTCACCTATTATTCTTGGTAGACCGTTCTTCGCTACTGCAGGCGCCTTGATAGACGTACAACAAGGAAAGCTGTCCTTACGTGTCGTCCAGACCCATGAACGGACCCTTATCCAAGGAGTCTTGCCAAAGAGTTGATTGTTGGACGAGTTATCCAAAGACACGCTTGATCAAGTGAGTATGCCCGATTCTCTTGTACGGTATTTGACACGAGTTTGCGATAATGCAGGATTTGCGGACGAAGGAGCTGAGATGTACACGAAATTCATGAGTGCTATTTCAGCACTAGGAGACGCCCCCATGTGAGGAGATACCAAACGAAATCCATGCTAGAGGTAATGGAAAAGGACGTCATAAAACTTTTTGATGCAGATACCATTTATCCAACCTCGGGCAGCAAACGAGTGAATCCCGTGCATGATGTGCCAAAGAAAGAAGTAGAGAATAAAGGATGGCACGACGAAAAGACCCTACCTCATGACTTCCAATTAGGTGATATAGTTCTACTTTTTAATTCTTGTCCTATGCTTTTCCCGGGTAAACTACGTTCCCGTTGGTCTGGTCCTTTTCAGGTACGAGAGGTATTCTCGCATGGAGCAGTAGAACTTTGGAGCGATACGAGTGGGACATTGAAAGCTAATCGACAGCGGCTAAAGCTCTACCAAGCCGCTCAACCGATCGAAAGTGGAAACTCCATTTCCCTTTCCGATCCACCTGTCGCATACGCATGAGGAATGGAGACGTCAAAGCTTAAAGACGTTATAACAAGGTGATGGGCGTACCTTGCGTCACAACGAAGTGATCACGTACGCGGGGGCGTATAACAAGGTGACCGGCGGTCGTACCGTGGGGGCGGTATGGCCTGAGGCCGTAATACCCTCGGTCCTAGGGTGGACCACGTCCAGAAGGATGACCGTTGTGATGGGCGTGCCTTGCGTCACAATGAGTATTCACGTACGCGCGGTGTATGACAAGGTGAGCGATGGGCGTACCGTGGGAGCGATACGGCCCAAGACCATGGCCATCGTGTTGGCCCGGAACGATACTTGGTAGAAATGGATGCTGGACCCGACGGATGGCAGTTGCGGAGCTGGATGGACGAGCGATGAGCTGGATGGACGATGGATGAGCTGGACGAGCGGTTACGGACCTTGGCTGAGTGGCGAACGTGGGGTAACTGCCGAGTAAAAGCTGGGATACCATAACGGCCGAGTAAATGGGCCATGAATGCTAAAGATTCCGTAACAGTCCGAGTGATGGGCCATAAATGCGGCAGTAATGGCTTGTAACCGCCTAGGCAGTGGGGGCTTGTCCCTGCCTTATATATAGACCCTGTAAGGTCCTGTTACAGACAGAATGTACGGAAGATTGTTCTAAGTTGCGAGATTAATAAAAAGTTCCGAATATTTCCCTAGAAAAAGAGTTTTGCGAGTGTTCTATTGAAAAGGCTGAGTAAGGGTGACACTTACTGCCGGTCACGGTCCATAGTAATTTCTAGTGCCGTGACACCTAGTGTGTATGCAAAGAAAAAAAAAGAAAAAGGGAAACGAAAAAAGAAGTCATAAAAAGAAAATAAAAAGAGAAAAAAAACAAAGAAAAAGAAAAAAAGGAATAAAGAAAGAAAGAAGTTCGGAAAAGAAACAAGTATCCTCGGTTGTTCTAGGTTTAGCATTGTCTGAAGTCTTGTTTGGTGAGAGAGTTACGGTGGCTTGTTTAGTTTTCCTTTGATTTAATTTTTCATGGGTAGCCAAAGTGAACCTAGGATGAAGACCGAAAACTTAATTAGGCCGAATTTGCTCTCGACGTGCTAGTTTATCGGTTAGGTTCCCTTTAGTGGTATTTCTAGGAGAAGGGGAATTCTCGGATTTTGTACACTCCACGTGTTCCACGTTTACGTTTGCTTAGGGACAAGAAAACATTCAAGTCTGGGGGATTTTGATCATCTCGTTTTCATACGTATTTCTTGCACGATTTTAGAGATGTTTATAATATATATGTGTTGCTTTACGTATGATTCTATATCTGTTTTACTTGTTTTCGTGTTTTCATGTTCTTACAAGTTTTTATGCGTATTCGGTTCATTTTGGAGCTAAAGGGCATGCACGAGACAAAGTACCAACATTGAGGATCATCACGGGACAAACGGGACGAGAATTGGCAAGGAATAGCCACTACCTGCGCGGTGAATGGAGATATCGGGATACAAACACGAGTAAATGAAGCAAAACTAAGAATCATAAACCGGAGAAGAGAAATGGAAGCAATGGCCGCTTACAAAAAAATGGAAACAATGGCCGCTTACAAAAATGGAAACTTTCAGTGGTTGGAGCAAAATGGAAAATTTCGGTTGCTAGAATAAAAGTAAGAAGATCACGGTTGGAACATGAAAAAGGAAACATGGTTATATTAAATAGGAGCAAGTTGCTAGAACAAAATATAAATATCCAACCGCCTACACAAAAATGGAAAGATTGCCGCCTACACTAGAATTGGAAACACCAACCGTCAAAGATAGAAAATGGAAATGGCTGATAGAAAAATTAATGGAAATGCAAGAACAAGAAAGAAGGCAGCAAAGCAAAGAAGAAAAGAAGTAAAAAGGAAAAGGAAATCGTTTTTGCACAAGAGGAAAAGGAAAGACAAGCTGATGAAGAAAATAGAAACCGAAATGGAAACTAGTGAAAAAGGAAGTTTAGCAAAACAAGAAAATGAACGTGTTGGCTACTTAAACCAAATGGAAAAATGGTTATAAAAGAGGAAGAGGAGCTACATGGCTGGAAGATAAAGAGAAAACGTTGACAATTACAGAAGAATGGAAAAACAAGAGATGGAAAAACTCAGAAAAGAAAAACTGCAGCTGCTGAAAGAAATAGAAAATTCCAGCCACTAGAGAGGAAAGAAAGGGGACGAAAAAAGAGGAAAGATTAGAGGAAAGGAAAGAGGAGAAAGAGGGAGAAAAGGGGAGATCTTCAGCAGCCCAATTCGTACAGAAACAAAGAGAAAAAAGATAGAGCACACGTAGAGAAGAGAAGAAGGTTCTTGCGAAAGAGACTTACGAGGAGCATTGGAGATCAACTTCACACTTCGGTTTCGTTTAGGTTTCATGTTCCTTAGACCTTCTATTTCGTTTATGATTGTTTACGGACGCATGAGCGAGTAGTTTGTTTGTTCTAGGAGAAGGGAATAGCCCATGGCGATCCCGAAACCACTTTGATTTATCTTTGAATGCATCTTCCCGTTTTCGTTTATCTATTCTTTATCTGAGTGCTTAATTTACTTGTGTTTGCTTAGGATCGTCCGCCTTAGATAGCTTTAACTGGGATTGCATGATAGATAGGTTGATCGTTGGTTTCGGTAGTCTTGTGGTGAAACCGGATTCCTAGGACGTTTGTCTCATCGTTAGAACCCAAGTAGTTTAGTTAATTTTATTATTTCATTCCTTATCCACATTCTTTCGTTAGCAAGTTTGATTCGTAGTTCGGGTTTAGGTAGCGTTGCATAGTCTCTGTGGGATCGACACCTAAAATACTACACACGTGCCGTGCACTTGCGGGTAGATTAGGTTATGTTTAACTCTGATACGCATCATGGTGAAACCGGTTTCCTGGAATGTTTGTCTTATTTTTAAGAACTAGTTTGTTTATTTGCATTTAGTATTTCATTTTTAAAACCATATTTCATTAGTTAGCAAGTTTGATTTGTAGTTCGAGTTTAAATTGCATTGCATAGTCCCTGTGGGATCGACACCTGAAGTACTACACACGTGTCGTGCACTTGCGGGTAGTTTAGGTTATTTGTTTAACTTTGATAACACATCAGTAACCTCTCTGGAAATGTATTCAGTTAGAGGAATGGTGACGGCAGATGCGATATTTTCAATTAATCTCGAAATGTTTGCCAAGTCCTCTTCTGAGCCATCTCCAGAGTTATTTTCAGAATCTGACTCAACCGTCTCTTCGTTTGGCACTCGATATAAACGTTAAAGGAATTCATCATCTCTAACATTGCCAGAAGATTGGTTTGCAGTGCTCGCATCTATCTCGGCCGATTTTGATTTTTCCTTTTCATTACCTTTGGGATTTGCCGCATCTGCTTTTGTATTAGGCAAATAAAACTCGTCATCCCTTAGAAGATCTCTGACAGCGTTGATGATTCTTTTCTCCGACTTCTTTATTTCTTTCACTAATTTCTGCTCAAGTGTCAAACGGACTGCAGCTTCTTTTCTTTCAGCTTCATCTTTATCCTCACCTTCTCTTTCAGCTTTAGCATCAGCTTTAGCATCACCATCTCTTTCTTCATCACCTTCAGCATCAGCTTCAACATCAGCTTCACCATCTTCAATCTCTATCATTTGTTCACCCACGCTCTTTTTCCTCTTAGTCCACTTCCCTTTCCCTTTCCCTTTCCCCTTCTTTTGATCACCAAAAACTGATTTTCATGTCAGTAGTTTTTGCTCACGGATGTCCTCCCAACAAATACCCTTCGGATTTCTACGAATATGTTCCATCCATATCTGAACATCGGGATCATGGCATCCCTCATAGTCGTCCAGATAAAAAACTAAACCTACCTCTTCGTGTTCAGCGGATATCCTGAAAAACAAAAAATAACCATTATTACCCTCTATGACCCTTGTTTTCCTTGTGAACCTTGTATAATTGTTACCTTAGAATCTCCGATCAGCCTTATCGCGTCTACATACTTCAGGTTAATACTGGATTTAACCATGTTCTTGCACATTCTTGGGCATGATGGATCCGCATCCATAACATCAAGATACCATCCCTTTCCGCCCAAACTAAGGATGGTTTCGAAAGGAAGTAACTACAACATTAAAACAAAATGATAAGAATGCAAAAAGTACGAAAACATTCAAGTTATTCAAATAATATATACAAACTTACCATTAGTGGGATCATGAAACCACCACAATACCATTTTGGTTTTGGTGAATCCCCTCTAACGTGCTTGCGGTAAGTATCCACAATCTTCTCGAATATGTAACGCCCCCATGGAAAGCATTCACAAAATTCCAAGTCATCAACCATGTCAATGAGATCATGGCTGATAGAGTTGTCTGATGAAGGCTTGTGAGCCATAACTTGCGCCAACAATATCAAAGTTGCCAACCTCTTCCGGTCCTCGTCATTCTTCGCCTTCACAAGCTTTCCAATGATTTATGCGGGGGTTACCTTTCCACAGCCGAAATTCTTTCGCCTAGTTCAATCCGGAAATTAGTGCGTGCTCCACTATAGAGTACCGGATGGGAACACCGTTTAAGACGAACCATAACTTCTTCTTGTCCCGTACAATCACGGAGTGATTTAGGAGGATAGACATTTGAACCTCAGTCAATGTGGAGTCACACTGGAAATTGAATAAATGCTTAAATTTTGATTCCTTGTCGAAGTAATGCAACTCGTATTCATCTAAGATTCCTCTCAGCTTTGTTATTGTCTCGTGAGGATAACACTTGGTGGTGATCTTTGGCATTCTGTCCATGTACTTGAATTCATACTGAAACTTCGGCTTTGGCTCCACTTGCAAAATGACCAATTAATTAAGAATATATTATAATTCTACCGACTCAAGTGACCCATGCGACTCAACCGACCAATGCGACTCAACCGTCCCATGCGACTCAACCGACCCATGCGACTCAACCGATCCATGAGACTCAACCGACCAATGCGACCCAAACCAACTCACTAAGACTACCGACTCAAATGACCCTTAGACCCCCTGCGACCCTTAAGCGACAATTGTGACCCAAACCGACTCACTGAGACAACCGACTCAAACGACCACTAGACTCCCTGCGACACTCAAGTGACCATTGCGACCTAAATCGACTCAATGAGACAACCGACTCATTGAGACTCAACAGACATTCACTCACACCCATTTCAAATCAATAAACAATTTTGAGACTCGACAGCCTGCAAAACCCTAGAAATCGACGCTCAACCGACCATTGCGACCCAAACCGACTCATTGAGACAACCGACTCTTGCGACTCAACCGACTCACTGAGACTCAACAGACTCATTGACACTCACACCCATTTCAAATCAATAAACCATTTTGGGACTCGACAGCCTGCAAAACCCTAGAAAGCGATCTACTTACACTTATTGACGCCATTGAAGATTGACTCGTGCTCTCTTCTTCACTGCTGCTGCTGCTGCTGATTCTAGCAATTTCCTTCTTGCCAACTTCGAATCGATCCCTCTCAATTTCGAAATCACTTGTTCTTTCTCGCTTTTGACACGGTTTGGCAGTTTTCACGTCGAAAAACTGCAGAACGTGGGTTTTTTCACATTCAAAAATTAAGATAAATTTGTTTTTTCTCCAGTTTTTTTCCCGATTAAATAATTTTTTTAGGGAAGAATATTTTTGAAGCGTTTTAGCCCTACGAGGATATATATGATATTCTCCCGTTTCAAAACAAAAAAAAAATTATTAGTTCTACCCGGACACAACATTAAGCGTCCAAAATGATCAGAAGGATTAGGACCATATATAAATATGAATAAAGAATATTATTTTTGAATTATAATATTTATTTTGAAAATATTCTACAATATTTTTGAATTTGTTTAAAATAAACAGAAAATATATTAAATTTTTCACATATATATTCATTACTTTATATTATTTATAATAGTACATAAATTAACACTTACTCTATAATAATATATGACTTTTTTTATAAATTATTTTTAAATTGATTCACGAGCATAAAAATTGTTAAATCGATCTTTAAAAATGTTTATATATTGTTTTAGAAATAGAACATTAATTTGTGTATTTTTATCAAAACAGTATATTAGTTCATATATAATTAGGTATTAATAAAAAATTAATAAATAAATATGTTTACTTTACATAAATTTTATATATATTTATGTAAGTTTGAAATATGGTAGAAACTATAAATCAGAATGGAAGAAACGAGAAAGCAAATTTTTATTATTTATCAATAAAAAATCTATTAGAAGGGTAAGATGATTGGTAAATGATTTTTTAAATTATATATTATTGATAACGTCTATTCTCTTTTAAATGGATATCTATAAATATTTAAATCATCTAAAACGATGTCTAAACTCTCTAATCCGATATCAAAATTATCAAAATAGACTTTTTAACGTCTAAAAAATCCTAAAAAAAATAAAGAAAATATCTCACGAGATACTTAAACTTTTTAACGTCTAAAAAATATTAAAAAATAAATATTTTTTATAATCACTTGTTTAATCTATATTTACATCCTTAAAACAATATTTTTTGGAATTATTTTGAAATGTGAAATATATGATTGGAATTTGTTTTTATTTTGTGTTTATTTAACTCATTTCTCATGAAATTTTCAGATTATCCTTAGGTAAGTAAAAGATGATGTTTGAAATGTCAAAAATCATGGATCATTATTTCCAAAAATATTAGTAAGAACATTAAATTTATAGTATATTAATGGATATTATTGCTTAATTGTTTATATATTCACCATTAATCAGTTTTGCAATGACACTGATGATGACTATGATGGATTTTTTCAAAATTATCTTCTTCATTTTCAATCGATTATGATTTGCTAGTGTATCACATGTTGATACGTTTTACAAAATTGTTTATTTTAAAATGATTAACATTAGTAGGTAGATTTGTGTTTTAATAATATAAAGGCCAAAATTTAATATATTAATAACTCTATTTTAAACTTAGCTATTCAACAATAACCGAATGTCAATATTTTGAGTAGACGATGGAGTATGTAAATTTGATACTTGTTTAACGAGTTAGAAATCTGATAAATAGAAAAATTGGAAAAAAAATATCATTAACGAATTAATGGACTATTGATAACAAGATAAATATTCTATTTGTCTTTTGGATTCTTATAGATGTTATCATTTATCTTTTCAACAACGGTATTTACATTAAAACAGATATGCATACTATTATTGATTAGTTTGTAGTTATTCATGTCGTACAAAACCGATAAAATGGTAAGTATGAATACATCTCTTTCTTTTATAATTTTTTTTAATTGGCCACATGATCTAAGGAAATATTTCATTCAACATCGATTGCCTATGACATATCATATACATAACAATGATATATCATTTTAAATGTATTTGTATTAAATGATTTGATTCTCATAATAAGGATTATATATATGTATATATATATATATATATCCTTATAAATCTTTCTACGACCCATTGCTTAATCTGCTTCAAACTCAATCTGCTTTAAACTCTCAATATGTCTTATATTTATGGTCATTGCATAACATAATGTGCCCAACAATTCAAAATGTTAATCTTTATTAAACAATAGTATTTATTATATATAAAAGATAAATGCTATGATGGATATTAATTTTTTTTTCAATCCAAATTTTGTTTTCAATAATATATCTTTTTTTAAATTCTTTTAATTGTATTTTTTTTTAAATTAAATTTATTAAAATAAATTAAAATCAAAATTTATTTTTCAAGTGAGCTAAATAATATATATAACTAAAAATCAATATTTTTTAATAATTTATTTGTCAAGGTTTACTAATTTACTGAATTTTATGTCACATAAACATATCATAATTTTTTCTTTTTTAATTATTTATTAATTTTCTATTTTTACATTTATAATTATTAAAATATTATCTAAATTAAATCTAAATAGTTTATGTTTCTTAAAGTATTAATATTACTAATATATAATTCTTTTGCAGTAATTTATGAATTATAATCAATGTAGGAATATAAAAATTAAAAACAAAACTTAACTTGAGGAAGTGGAAACTTAAGAAGAAATAATGAATGAGAATCCAATAATTACCCAATTTGTTAGATTTTATTTCAAATAAACATATAAACATTTTTCGTTTTAATTATTTATTAATTTATTAATTTCGTATTTATTTACATATATAAGTACTAAATGTTCTCTAAATTTAATGTAAATATTTTATGTTTCTTTAAAATATTAATATTACTAATATATAATTTTTTAATGAAATTTATGAATTGTAATTAATGTAGGAAAAAAAATTTAAAAAAATCTCAACTTGATGATGTGATGATGTGGAAGTTTGAGAAGAAAGAATGAAAGATAAACCTTTATTTATCCAAATTTTTATATATAAATTTATAATTTTTGAATCGTAAAAACCTATAGCGATATTTTCCATAATTTGTAATTATTTTAGTGCTAATATGTACCTTGTTCTCAAATGAATGTTTACTTGTCCAAAATAATCGCTCTTTATAAACTCCGTATAGATTTGTAGTATGTTGACAATCCAAAATCAATAAATATGGCCTTATCTACATGAATTTTAATTTTTTACCATAATTTTAGTTCATATTTAAAAGAATAAAGGTTTCCTTTAATAACAAATAAGATAAGGTTGTACCATGTTAGTTGCATTTGAAGTTTCTCTTGAATTCCATATTGTTACTAAGATGACAAGGTTTTGTTTTCTCATATTAACCGCGATAGTGTCTATGGGTTATATGAGCGGATGTAAGCGTTAAAGTTATTTATTTATTTTTAAAAAAAGAAATGCCCTAGAAAGCGCAATATCAGATATATCCTCATAGGGCTAAACCGCTTCAAAAATATCATTCCTTAAAATAATTGTTTAATCGGGAAAAAAACTGGAGAAAAGACAAATTTACCTTTAAATTTCGAACGTGAAAAAATCGATGTTCTGTAGTTTTTCGACGTGAAAAACTGTCAAACCGTGTAAAAACAAGAAAGAATAAGTGATTTCGAAGTTGAGAGGGATCAATTTAAAGTTGGCAAGAAGGAAATGGCTAGAATCAGCAGAAGAGAGCACGAGTCAATCTTCAATGGCATCAATAAGTGTCAGTAGATCGATTTCTAGGGTTTTGCAGGTTGTCGAGTCGCAAAATGGTTTATTGATTTGAAATGGTGTGAGTGTCAGTGAGTCTGTTGAGTAGGTTGAGTCACAAGTCGGTTGTCTCAGTGAGTCGATTTGGGTTGCAATGGTCGCTTGAGCGTCGCAGGGGTTCTAAGTGTCGTTTGAGTCGGTTGTCTGAGTGAGTCGATTTGGGTCGCAATGGTCCCTTAAACGTCGCAGGGGGTCTAAGGGTCGTTTGAGTTGGTTGTCTCAGTGAGTCGATTTGGGTCGCAATGGTCGCTTGAGCGTCGCAGGGGGTCTAAGGGTCGTTTGAGTCGGTTGTCTCAGTGAGTTGATTTGGGTCGCAATGGTCGCTTGAGTGTCGTAGAGGGTCTAAGGGTCATTTAAGTCAGTTGTCTCAGAGTCGATTTGGGTCGCAATGGTCACTCGAGTCGCATGTGTCGGTTGAGTCACATGGGTCACTTGAGTCGCATGAGTCTCAATGAGTCGGTTGAGTGTCGCAGAGGGTCCGAGGGTCGTTTGAGTCGCATGGGTCGCTTGAGTCGGTAGAAATATAATGTATTCTTAATTGATTGGTCAATCTACAGGTGGCGCCAAAGCCGAAGTTTGTGTATGAATTCAAGCACATGGACAGATTTTCAAAGATCACTACCAAGTGTTATCTTCACGAGACAATGACGAAGCTGAGAGGAATCTTAGATGAATACGAGTTGCAATACTTCGAGAAGGAGTCACAATTTAAGCATTTATTCCTTTTCAAATGTGACTCCAGATTGACTAAGGTTCAAATGTCTATCCTCCTAATCACTCCGTGATTGTACGAGACAAGAAGGATTTGTGGTTCGTCTTAAACGGTGTTCCCATCCGGTACTCTATAGTGGAGCACACACTAATTTCTGGATTGAAATGCAGACCATATCCCAAAGGATGGGAGTCCAAAAGGGGTGATACATTCAGGCGGAAGAATTTCGGCCGTGGAAAGGTGACCTGTGAAGGCGAAGAATTCCGACGACCGGAAGAGGTTCGCAACTTTGATGTTGTTGGCGCAAGTTATGGCTCACAAGCCTTCATCAGACAACTCTATCAACCATGATCTCATTGACATGGTTGATGATTAGGAATTTTGAGAAGACTTTCCATGGGGGCGTTACACATTCGAGAGGATTGTGGATACTTGCCGCAAGCACGTTAGTGGGGAATCACCTAAACAAAAATGGTATTGTGGCGGTTTCATGATCCCACTAATGGTAAGTTGTATATATTATTCGAATAACTTGAATGTTTTCGTACTTTTTGCATTATTATCATTTTGTTTTAATGTTTCAGTTACATCCATCCGAAACCATCCTTAGTTTGGGTGAAAAGGGATGGTATGTTGATGTTATGGATGCGGATCCATCATGCCCAAGAATGTGCAAGAAGATGTTTAAATCCAGTATTAACCTGAGGTATGTAGATGTGATAAGGCTGATCGGAGATTCTATGGTAACAATTACACAAGGGTCACAAGGAAAACAAGGGTCATAGAGGGTAATAATGGTTATTTTTTGTTTTTCAGGATATTCGAAGTATTCTTCGTGTTGAAGACAAAGAGGAAGGTTTAATTTTCGGTCTATACGATTATGAGGGATGCCACGAGCCCGATGTTCAGATATGGATGGAACATATTCGTAGAAATTTGAAGGGTATTTGTTGGGAGGACATCCGTAAACAAGAATTGCTGACGCAAAAAGCAGTGCTTGGTGATAAAAGAAAGGGAAGGGGAAAGAGAATTGGACGAAGAGGAAAAAGAGCGTGAGTGAAAAAATGATAGAGATTGAAGACTCAGAAGATGAAGGAAGGGTAGGTGTTGCTAAAGCTGATGAAGGAAGAGATGGTGATGCTGAAGCTGAAGCTGATGCTGAAGCTGAAAGAGAAGGTGAGGATGAAGCTGAAGGAGAAGAAGTTGCAGTTCGTCCGACACTGGAGCAGAAATTAATGAAGGAAATAAAGGAGTCGGAGAAAAGAATCATCAACGTCGTAAGAGATCTTCTAAGGGATGTCGGGTTTCATTTGTCTAATTCAAAAGCACAGGCGGCAAACCAATCTTCCGGCACTATTAGAGATGATGATTTTGATTTCCTTCAACGTCCATATCCAGTGTCAAGAAAAGAGCCAAGCGAAGAGCCGGTTGAATCAGAGTCTGAAAATGACTATAGATATGGCTCAGAAGAGGATTTGGAAAATATTTCGATATTAGTTGAAAATATCGCATCTGGGGCCACCATTCCTCTAACTGAATACATTTCCGGAGAGGTTACTGCAGTCGTTGCTCCTGTTGAAGTTCCACCAAGTAAGTAATAAATAGTGAAAAAGTTCATTTGAGTCAATTTCCATCGAGAGTCGGCATGGGTCGCAAGGGTCACATGGGTCGCAAAAGACGCATAAGTTGCACGGTCGTATAAGTCACACGGTTGTATGAGTCAAAGGGTCGTATAAGTCGACGGGTCGCTAGAATCGCATGGGTCGCATAAGTCACACGGTCGTATAAGTCCAAGGGTCACATATGTCGCACGGTCGTATAAGTCCCATGGGTCACAAGGGTCGCATCTAATGAATGAAGTAATTTTATGCAGATGCTCCAGTGGTTACTGTCAATGAAGTCACCGACGAGGAAACTACAGTCGGTCCAGTCAAAGAGGTTGCCCCTAAGGATAAGGAGGTTCCTTCCGAGGAAACTACACTCGGTCTAGTCGAAGAGGTCCCCTCTAAGGATAAAGAGGTTCCTGTCGAGGAAACTAAAGTGGATCTATCGAAGAGGCCCCCTCTAAGGATAAGGAGGTTCCTTTCGAGGAAATTACAGTGGATCCTGTCGAAGAGGCCCCGTCTAAGGATACGGAGGTTCCACCAAGTAAGTACGGTCTTTTGAGTCACAAAGGTCGAGTTGGTCATATGGATCGAATGGGTCACAAAAGGTCGATGGGTCATATAGGTCGAATGGGTCACAAAAGGTCGCATAAGTCGTAGGTCATGCAAAGGTCGCAGGGTCGCATTGGTCACCATATGCTTAATGAAGTAAATTTAATGCAGGTGATGGACCTTTATTGAAGGGGTTTGCGGCATATGTTGAACCTCCTCCGGTACCTAAACGAGTTTTAAGACCATGGAAGGCATATGTGTAACCTCCACTGGCGAAAAGAGCAAGAACATTGTGATGGAGAGGGCGAGGGAAAGATGATGGTGGAGTCCAAGAACCCGAAAAAAAGGTTGTACAAGAATCCGAAAAAAAGGTGGTTCAAGAACCCGAAAAAGGTGGTTCAAGAAACCGATAAAAAGTTGGATGAAGAACCTTCGTTCTGGTGGAAGCCGAAGGGATTAGAAAATGGCTCGATAACCCGAGAACCTTCGTTCATTGATGCAAATGGTGAAAGGTTAATTGCTCTATATATGTTCCTGCCGAAACCTGGACATGAGAGTTGGTGGAAATATGATCTAGATACTCCCCGAGTGCCAGAGTTTTGGAAGATTATATTAACTCCCAACGTATGGCTTGAAGATGATGTAAGTTATTTTTAACCCGAAGTCACAGATGTCATTTTGTGTCATATGTATTCATGTGTGTTAATTTTTTTATTTTTTGCAGCAACTGGAGGAGGTGTTGTTGATGCAGTATTATCGCATGAAGACATTCCCCGTGTTATTTAAGAAACTTTACGTTTGTCCTGTTGTTTTTATGCAGATCCTCAAGCTATGGTCGTACGAGAATATGGACACTTTGCCAGAATTTCTTAGTGATTGTTTGAATGGCAAGTATTCATTCATAAGTACGAAACGAATGAGTGATTACGAAGGCTTTGCCGGGGTTCTAAAAATTCCATCGCTTGGGAGTATATATATAGGATTTCATTGGGTAGCCATCAAAGCGGATTTCAAAACCCGATGCATCACGGGATACGACTGCCAGAAGAGGCTTAAAAAATGCATATCGATCCGGTGATTGAGAATCTAAGAAAAGCTATCCCCAAGATGTTCATTCTCGGAGGGTTTCCTTCTTTGGCTTCTGGAGAAGATAAATGGAAATATGAGTATTATGAAGGTGTACAGAACAAAAGCGGGAATGGTTGTGGTGTTTACTCCTACAAATTCATAAAAGCCTCGGTAATGAAAGCACGTAATGATTTGCACTGCATTTGCGACGAAAATGTTCTTTCCATGTGTGAGAAGATTGCGACATAGGTATTTAGTAATGGAAAATGTATCCCTCCATCCTAAGATTAACTTGATATATGGTACATTGTTATTTTTTAAATATTTGGGACATTGTTATTTTTAAATATTCGGTACATTGTTATTTTTAAATATTTGGTACATTGTTATTTTTAAAATATTGCTACATTTTTAAAATAAAAGGAGTCGCAGTGATAAAAGGGTCGCAGGGTCAAGGGTCGAAGGGATCCGAGGGTCGCAGAGGTACAAGGGTCGCAGAGGTTCAAGGGTCGCAGAGGTACAAGGATCATTTGACGATTTTATCCGTTCGACCCTTGACCCTGCGAGCCTCAGACCCTTGCAACCCTTTTATCTCCGCGACCCTGGTATCTCTTCGACCCTCGGACCCCTTATATTTACAAATACAGTTATTTACAAATAATATGAATAATTTATTATTTCTTATTTACAAATACAATTATTTACAAATAATATAAAAAATTTATTATTTTTATTTACAAACACAATTATTTACAAATTTAAAAATAATATGAGAATTTATTATTTCTTATTTACAAATACAATTATTTACAAATAATTAACTCGAATCTCTGCGACCCATGTCCATCTGCGAGCCTCGGACCCATGCGACCTTGTCCCTGTGCGACCCTTTTATCTATGCGACCCTTGTCCCTCTACGACCCTTGTCCCTCTACGACCCCTTTATCTTCGCTACCCTTGTCCCTCTGCGACCCTTGGACCCCTGCGACCCGTGTCCCTCTGCCACCCTTGTTCCTCGCGACCCTTGTTACAATAATAGTAATTCCACAAAAACAGCGATACTAACAATAATACTTACTATTGAATCATTGTAAAAAACCTTCCAAACACAAACATGTAGTTCAAGTTCAAATCAATGTTCTTGTTCAAAGGAGGTTTAGAGCAATCAAAATACAACTGAAAAATCAACATTGCTACTGTGAGGCCTTGTTTGAAGGAAAAACTGAAGCACATGTGTTGGTAAACTCTCATATATCTCGACTATGAGGGTACAACCCTCGGTCAGTCGATGATCGAGACAAAACTTTCTCCAACCCCTTTTGATGGAAGCGCCACCACGTGCCACAGGCCTTAGATATGCCTCCCACGGCAGTCTGTATCCTATCATCAGATATATCTTACATCGTCTATGGAAAAGACCTCTTGACCTCACAAACCCTATTGGAAGTGTCTGCGACATCCGTAGAAAAGAATAAAAATCGTGAAAATCCTTACCCAATTCGCGACATCACCCAATTCCGTATTGAAGTCACTTACCAATGAATCTACGACCAGATTCGAACGAGTGACTGGTACCACAACAACTGGTGAAATCCTCTTAGCATGAGTGGCGAAGGTGACGTGAAAGACCATGTCACCTTCATTGGTGAAAAGTAAGTAATCCCCAGTACTTACGTGTAGATCGTTGGAGAAATCTTTCCACCCATCATTGAATCTGGAGCCATCCAACTTGACTTCCCATCTTTTGTTAGACGCATTCGATTTAAGCGTTGTCGTGTTGTTGTCCCTCGTTTTCCCGTAAATATAATCATCGAAGAATATCTTCGGGATGTCCTGTAACAAAAAACAAAAAAGTCAAATCTGTACATTCTCTACATGTAACATACCGAAAGAGAGACAGATGAAGAAGATTACAATGTAGTTATCCAGATAGCGTGGAAAAATCTCTCTAAAGAAAGAAGGGAAATGTGTTATTTTTGGAAAAGTTGATGGAAGACGATGAGAGTTAGATGGAGAGAGAGAGTGTCGTTATTGTAAAAAAGGAAACAATTGTAATCCGAAAAGACATGACCTGGATATCGAATCGCCGTCAGATGAAATTCGAAAAGACATGACTGCAGAATTCGAAACGAATGTTATTTTATTCAAATTTTTTCAAATATGATGAAAAGTTCGAAGAGAATTTTGGTTACGGCATTTTCGGCGGGTTGCATAGGTCACATATATGCGAAATCGACGGATTTACGGGTTAACAATGATAAAATGTCAAAAACGTATCAAAACAATACATTTAAAACGTCAAACTAATTAATGCCGAATGAGGGTCGCATGGGTCGAATGGTCACATATATGGATCAATACATGCGAAATCGACGAATTTACGGGTTTATAATGATAAAATGTCAAAAACCAATCTAAACAATACATTTAAAACGTCAAACTAATTAATGCCAAATGAGGGTCGCATGTGTCGCATGGTCACATATAAGGATCAATACATGCGAAATCAACAAATTTACGGGTTTATTATGATAAAATGTCAAAAACCAATCAAAACAATACATTTAAAACGTCAAACTAATTAATGTAAAATGAGGGTCGCATGGTTTGCATGGTCACGTATAAGGATCAATACATGTGAAATCGATGAATTTACGGGTTTATAATGATAAAATGTCAAAAACCAATCAAAACAATACATTTACAACATCAATCAATGGTTAAAACAGGTTATGGCCCATGTTTTCCAAGTTGAGTTGTGTATAACCAATGTATGTGCTTCAAAAGCGATAGTAGTGTTTTAAGAACTCATTGGATGAGTTTGACAAAATTTCTAAAAATACATTAAACATTGTTTTCAAACGTATATATTGTTTATTTTATTGTCTTTATTGATTCTAAATTTGACGTACAGAACTCAAATATTGATAATGGCATGGGTCGTTTAGTCGCATATAAAGATCAATACATACAAAGCAACCAATTTACAGATTAACAATGATAAAATGTCAAAAACCAATCAAAACAATTCATTTAAAACGTCAAAATAATTAATGCCGAATGAGGGTCGCATGGGTTGCATGGGTTGCATAGTCACATATAAGGATTAATACATGTGAAATCGACGAATTTATGGGTCTATAATGATAAAATGTAAAAATCCAATCAAAACAATACCTTTACAACGTCAATAAATGGTTAAAACAGATTATGACCCATGTTTCCCTAGTTGAGTTGTGTATAACCAATGCATGTGCTTCAAAAGCGATAATAGTGTTTTGAGAACTTGTCGGGTGAGTTTGACAAAATTTCAAAAAATACATTCAACATTGTTTTCAAATGTCGATATTATTTATATTATTGTCTATATTGATTATAAATTAGACGTTTACAACTCAAATATTGATAATGGTATGGGTCGTTTGGTCGCATATAAGAATTAATACATACGAAATCGACGAATTTATGGATTAACATTGATAAAATGTCAAAAACCCAATCAAAACAATAGAATTATAATGATTCTAAATTAGAGATGGGTCGGAAGGGTCACATAGGTCGGAAGGGTCGCATTGGTCGCATGAGTCATAATTGTTTGCATGAGGTCGCATGAGTCCAATGTGTTCTAATTTAATCCAATTGAGGATCACATAGGTCGAATTATAATAAAAAATTTATTGAATTATAATGATGAAAGTCACAAAAGGTTTAATACAAATAATATAGTATTACACAATTACTAACTAACAAACCTTTCTTTTTTTGAAGTCGGCATTGTCTCGGTTGTCACGTTCCAATCACTGCCAGTGATGCTAGCTTTTGAAGATGGGGTTTGTCTTGACGATGAAGATGAGGTTTGTCTTGAAAAAATGGGCTTTGTATCGACGGAGAAGATGGGGTTTGTCTCGACAAAAATGGGTTTTGTATCGACGAATAAGACGGGGTTTGTCTCGACGAATATGGGGTTTGTCTCGACGAAGCAGATGGGGTTTGTCTCGACGAAGATGGGGTACTTCTCCGAGCCTCAGCGGGTCTAGGATAATGATTCTCTTTAGGCCTCCCGCTTTGCCTTTTCTGAGCCAGCATAGGAGGTAGAACCGTAAAGTCGGTCACTTGAGGAGGAATGTCCCAATCACTGCAATCAGGAACCGGATACACGGTTTCTTGGTAAGCCAAACCCCATGTCTCCCGAAGGTAGTACTTTGAACATAAATCTGGTATCTTGTGACCTTTACCAACCTTATGTGCTGCCGCAATTGCGTGATTGCATGGATACCTATCCACATCAAACATTTTGCAGCCGCACATTCTTTTTTGAAGACTCACTACAAATCTTCTACCCATCTCATTTCTCACCACATACACATCACTCAGACTGTTCAATTTAATAATATCATACTTGGATATCTGTCCAAACCGTTCATGTAACATTTTCTCAATGTAAGGTGTTAACTTTTGAGAATCATCACCGGTAGCTGCCTACAACCTATACCTATTGAACCATTCCACTGTCTTTCCCAAACAAATATCTAAAAGCCCTAGGATCGTAAATTTTTTTACTTCTTCAATGTTGAATTTATTGACTCGGCGCCATTAGTGGTTAATAAGTTGTAACTTTCCCCATTAAATCTTCATCTTGCCCACTTAACGGGATCAAGTTCCTCTTTCTCCAAATACTCTGCAACATTAGGACACCTGCACAAAGGTCAAAAATAGCCACATAGGTCACAACAGTCACAAGGGTGGCAGAGGTATAAGGGTCGCAGAGATACAAGGATCGTAGGGGGTGAAAGGGTCGTAGGGGTACAAGGGTCACAAGGATACAAGGGTCACAAGGGTACGAGGGTCGCAGGGGTACGTGGGTCATAGGGGTACAAGGGAAGTAGGGGCACAAGGGTTGTAGGGGTCAAAGGGTCGCAAAGGGTACAAGGGTGGAAAAGGTGCAAGGGTCGCAAAGGGTACAAGTGTCGTAGAGGTCACAAAAATCACAAAAATCACAAAATTCATTTTTGTACCTGGCCTTCAAATCATTCAATAGCACTTCAAATTCGCCGTGTATGCTGCTGCACATTTGAAGAACATTTGTGCCACAGTATAACCCTTTGAAGTGTTTCTACCATGGCCCTTATTGACGTAGCTCTTTATATTTTGCGATATATGATGCGCACAAAAACCATGTCCAGCTTCTTTATACACTTGTTTGACTGCTTTGATCAAGCTTTTATGGCGATCAGATATCACAACGACATCACGTCCGTCCGGTATCACATTTTTCAATCTTGACATAAACCACGTCCATGATTCGTCCTTCTCTTTGTCGACTATTCCCCATGTAAGAGGATATTGGTGATGTTCACCATCTTGCGCGGTCGTCACAATCAATGCTCCCTTGTACACTCTTGTCAGAAATGTCGCATCCACAACAACCACTTTACGCATGTATTTCCATCCTCTTATAGCCGCTCCGACAGCCATAAAAAGGTATTTGTAGCTTTTCCCATCATTGTCAAGCTCAAGATCTACGATAGATGCGGGATTTCTTTGTGTAAACATGTGCAACCACCCTGGAAGCCTCCTATAATGTTCAAAGTAATCACCACGAATCTCCTTTTGAGCACCGCATCTTCCTCTTAATGCCATCAAATACGATACATTGGCACCGTATTTTGCTTTTACACGAGCCATCAATTCTTTTGCTCGAGGTGTTTACTAATTTCCGGCATATTCCTCTTCCAAATAATCCTTAATCATTTACAATGTACCCTTTGTAGCTTCGGTCCGTTTAGATACAAGTGAACATTTATGAATGGGATGGTGTGTTCCCACATTAAACCGTTTGGAATTCGGAATTGTTGCCACGCGTAATTTCCATTTACAACAACTTCCGGCAAACTTGCATCGTACTTCCCAAAGCTTCGTATCAGATCTTAATGTTGTATATCTAAACGAAGATTCGATTGAACCCTTTCTTACATATGCCTGTACATCCTTCTTGCTATCAAACTCTTGCCCAATTTTAAGATCCAATCCATCTTCGAACTCGAAGATATTATTTTCGGTATCATGAACTACCATTTCCGAATTTTTCTCACCATCACCATACTTATGCTCAGTTGGCACATCAGAATCAATTTATTACTACCACAAACAATTCCATCAACTACCACATTCATGGTACACCCACCGTCTTCTCTTAACCCGCTTGTATGTTCACTATCAGAATTATCCAAATCCAAAATATTTATTATTTTCGGATTACTCTCAACTTTACTTTTGTTATTTGGACCTACAATAACACAGTCATCATAATCTACAACACCTCGATCCTCACCTTCTTTAGTAATGCTTCCAAAAACAGGAATTAGAGGCTCAATTTCCCTCTCAATTTCGATTTCACACTTCACACTTGCCGATTCTATCTCCACATACAGCAGCGGTCGAATTCCTCTTATGTGATCGAACAGATAACAAATAAGATGCTTGTCATTTATTATATATGTTGGCTTCCTATTTTCACAAATATTGGGCAGATAGCTTAACTTCAACTTTGTTGTATTATTTTCCACCATCATCTCTGCACATAACTCATCAATCAGTTGCTGGTATGTCAGACTAACCGGAGGACATAAGAAAAATACTCTCTAGTTTTTCTGAACTCTACCAACCCATTTTGATTCTCCATTTGGGTTTTTTCCCATTTACCATCATACAAAAAATAAATCACTGTCATTTTCTCATCCACCGTATCCATTACACCTATAACAAAAACATAAAAAGAGGGGTAAATTTTGTGACCCACTGCGACCCTGCGACTCGATGAGACTCTGTGACCCAGTGCGACCGTGCGACCCTTGTACCTCTACGACCCTTTGACCCCTCTACGACCCTTGTACCCCTTTGCGACCCTTGTACCCCTCTGCCACCTTTTTACCTCTGTGACCCTTGTACCCCTTTGCGGCCCTTGTACCCCTTTGCGGCCCTTGTACCCCTCTGCCACCCTTGTACCTCTGCGACCATTGTACCTCTTTGCGACCCTTGTACACCTCTGCCACCCTTGTACCTTTGCGACCCTTGTACCCCTTTGCGACCCTTGTACCTCTGCGACCCTTGTACCCATGCGACCCTTGGACACCTGCGACCCTTTGAACCCTTTGTGACCCTTTTCCCATGCGACCCTTGGACCCTTGCGACGACCTTTGATCCCTTTGACCCCTCGATGAGACTCTATGACCCACTGCGACCGTACGACTCTGTGACCCAGTCACTAATTGCGATTATTTGACATTTCAAAAAATATAACTCGTTTAGACTCGTTTTCAATAAACGAGTCTTATATTGACCCAATGCTTCATAACTCGCAAAAAAACAAGAAAAACACAAGAAAAATATGAAAAACTCACTATACATACTTGATTTTTCTGCGGTACGTGCTTAATTGCAAGCTTCTTTATTGACAACAAACGATTTCAACCTATTGGCAGAGAATCTGATGCTGATTTCAAGTTACTCTCGCCGAATCTGTTGTGGTGTGGGAGAACAATAATTTTCGCGCCACAGAAGATAGAGAACTAGAGCTGCTCTGGAGGAGAGAGAAAAATTGTCGGCAAGGGTAACATGGGATTATCAATATTTTAAGGGTAGATTTGAAGTTGAAACTTTTTCTTTTCAGAGAAGGGTCTTTTTAAAGCACTTTAGTCCTACGAGGGTATTTTTGAAATTCCCCCGCGCTACAAAGAGGTTTTAATGTAATTTTTATATAGTCATTTATTTAATTTGAAAATAAAAGATCATTGTAATTTGTAACTTAATAAATTAAGTGATTATTATTGTAGTACATTTCAAATACTTTTCAAATTTTAAATAATCAAATGTAGATAACAACACCATATATTATATTTAATTTAAAAAATAACGACATATTTAAAGAATAAAACGAACATAAATATATTTTTTATTAATTTAAAATGATTTTAATAATTATTATATGAATTTACAAAATTTATTTTTAAAAAAAAGTAGATAATAAAACATAGATAAAGAAATCAATATCATCCAAATAAAGTGATTGATGTTCTTAGATTCAAATATTCTATAAAACAATCTTGTGTCATCTATATTTACATATCTCGACGCAAAGTCCGCCAAACCCAATGAATTTGTAAATTCGAGGACCCGAATATATATATAAATTTGTAAAAATACTTACCATTAATTTATATCATAGTTATGCAAAATATCATTATTATTAAGCATGGAATGGTTTGGGTACCCGAGCTCGAAGAAATATATGCTTATATATTAACAATATTTGTGTTTGTATACTCGAGGTACTTGCATGTCACGCCTCTAGTAAGGGAAAACGTTATCCATTTGGATTCGGATACCCTAAATTTTCCAGATACCCAAAATTTCCAGTTACCCAACTCATGCCCACCATTATTTATTGCCAAAAATATATATTATTTCGAAAATATTTGAAAACTTTTGGATGTAATTTTTAGGAATTTAATTTTTGTTGAATTTTTGTGATTATATTTAATTTTTTAATTTGTAAATTTTTGCTGGCGATGAGGCATAAAGTGAAAAACCGCATATATGGTGAATAAATCATATCATAATTAATAAAAAAAATATTATTCTTATATTAATTTTACAATATAAATTAAATATATAAAATATGAAATACAATCGAACTTATCATCAACCAATTTAGAAATTACGATTATGACCATCATCACAATCTTATTTACTGTATTTTTTTTCCATTTGAGAACGAAGATTGGCTGGTAGGTCTTTCAATTTTTGAAAATTTGATATCATTATTTTTACAAATGTAGTATCACAATGGTTAGTTAAGTTCTAATTTTACATAACACATTATTTTAGTAGACTATATACGTCTTACTTATCCAACAATTAGCATAGGTCTATTCTTTGTGTCGAAATAGGAATGCAAATATTTACACCTTATACTCCCATTAATAATCCGAAAAAATAAAAAAATTGTTAAAAGTAAATAAATATCAATGATTATTTTGAAAAAAAATTTGTATTAAAAAATAGGTACAATTATATTGATTGTTAATCTATTTGGTTTGTCAATACATACATTTCTCTATATGATCGTATTTGGAATTTATCTTTTGTTTACTAATAACCTTAAAAGAGAAATTTAAGCAGAAAAGGAAATGAGAGGAGACACATAAGTATTCGTGTGAGATGTGAGGGAGAGAAAATGTTTAGGATTTTTTAGAAATTTCGACAAAACCTTTTTATTTTAAATATTTTTTATAATTATCTAAATGAAAATAAAAAATTACCTGTATAAAATCCTCTTACACATGTATAAAATAATTCTTAACAACTATGATTAGCTAACCACTACGAAAAGAAACACAAAAATACTAATGCAAAATCACGTTGGAAATGACTAATTGGAAACATAGGTTTTCAACGCCACTCCAACGACAAAATAACGTTGACTAGGAATTATTGATAAACGTTAAGTGTTATATTTTTATTAGCAATAGCAACGCTGTGGGGATGCGACGTGGTGCGGCAAATATCGATAATGGGTCAAATTTAGGGCATGCAAAACATAAAAAAAAATGTTAGGGGTTTGAAACTACGCTACAAAAGTAGTCCCTGCAATTAACTAGAATTTGTATAATCTATTGTAATCCCGAGATAACGCAATATGTTGTCACCAATAGAGACGCAACCCCAGTGCCTATTTGTATTACAACTTCCAAAAAGAGTTGAACAAATACTCATGCATTGGAAACTCTAAGAAATTACCAACACATGATGTTATTGGGATTGCATGGGAAAATTCAAAACAATTCTGACGTAAATTGCGGTGGTATTTTTATTTAAAAAATATATTATTAATTTTTAATGCAAAATATTTTTAAAAGAATACAAGATATTAATTCTCTTTTAAAAACCTTTTATGATCCTACAATATTGATATGTAGTTGAAGAAGTAAAAAATGATATCAATGGGGTGCAGGTGCTATTGCGGATCCGGTTGTAGGCGAGTCGGAATGCGACACCAGAAAACATAAAAACTCTAATACCTATTCGACATTGACGAGATTAGCTTTAAACATCACAATATCACATATCACCATTTTTTTACACGATCTCAGCATTTTGCTCTTCAATGTATGTATGAGTCGCATGAGACTAACGATCTTGTACGTAGCCATTGATATCATGTCGCCTGAAATTTCGGTGATCTGCATCTTTAATGAAACTAAACAGAATATACTTTCCATCAATTTGATTTGATGATTTGCAAAATAAAAAGATATTATTATGAGACGACTATTACTTTATGATATAAAAATACAATATTGAAATACATACATCCATGTATAATTTCTATTATTTGAACAGTCTACATAGATCTTGATATAATTTTAGTGTATAATAGTTGGTAAACATAGATGGATCTTGATTGGATGCTATTGGTTCAAGTCCTCTTATATGATGAGTTTATGTACAGCTTTTTCTAGAATTTTGGAAGTTACATTTGACCATTTGCCTGTAGTACATCTCCGTTAGTGGTTTCTTCTGGGTAGCAGCACGCCTCCTAGTACACAGCCGAGCGATAGTAGATGTGAATCCCCGCGGCTATAAAAGTACGATTTATACTGTTTATATATCTAAAATGATGCCAAATCCATACAAGTGAAAAATCATGACATTCATTTAAATTCATTATAGTGATTTTTCTTTACTTTTGAATCCAATAGTTTGATGACTCCGAGTCTTTTTAGTCATATTAAATCTTATGCGTTAACGTTTCTTTTTCTCACATTCAAATACTTTATTAATATTTATGAGTTAATGTTTCTTTTTCTCACATTGAAATATTTTATTAAGTTTTTAGTTAAACAAAGGCTTATAATTCTTATACATAATTATAAGTCTTATGAATTGATAGTACCAATTCTATAATTTACAAATATTAAAGGTTACATTCACTTTCCAGTTATTTCTAATTTAATAGAGGTTTAAAATCTCGATTGGAGGTTTATAAATTTTTTTAGATTTAAACATCAATCGAAATTCAGAGAGCCAAAATTTTTTCCAAAATTTCGGTGTCACTTTCTGAAAACTATAAAAAGTAGACGATTAAACCTTCAAAACACCACGAGTTCCTTCAAATGATTTTTTCCCTTACATGTCATTGTAGTTTGGTTTTACCAAAAGAATTTGAATAAATATGTCAAAATTTAAAAAACTATCGAATTCAATTTGGTTATAAACTGATGAGCTTTGGATAATCGATCGGTTATTTAAAAATCTTCTAAAAAATATGTTTAAATGAAATTAACCAAATGCATATTAGTCTTATTGAAAATTTTCGAATCTTATATGTTTTTATATCTATATATGATAAATTGATCTATAAGATTAAAATAATCCAATAACAATGAAATCAATTCGAGTTAGTTTTCTTTATTCAAAATGAGTATAACGTAACCTAACAATTTGAGTTTATGATGGATTAGTGTAAATTTTGTAACTTCACCATTTGAATTATAAAGCATAAGGATGTAAATCGACTATATAAAAATGATGTTTTTTTCTTTTTTTAACAGAGAAAGATAAAACTTTTATCTTTTTAAATAAAAGCAATGGAATAAGAAAACTTTTGTAACTAATATATAATGTATTTAGCCAATGAATAGAGTCAAGAGTTGATTATAATATTATATTTACTTATATGAAATGACTTTTTTTTTGTTTTTCCATTTGACCGATTGATAATCGTCGCAGTTGTATTTGGGTCAGTCACCATATTAATTCACATATGAGGTAAAATGAAATTTAAAAATAAGTAAAACACTTTACACGAATCATACTAGGTTCAAGCTAGTAAAGTTCCGAGTGAAGTAGCCGACGGATCGATGAAGAAGAGATGCCGAGGGAGTTGAAAAGTAGGCGAATAGTACACGAGAGATGCATAGAGGGCACGAGGGAGACGAAGAGGTTATGAGGGAGGCACAGAGGCTAGGAATACGAATCGAATATAAATATTTCGAATATTTTATCTATTATCTGGTGGAAATCATATTCACGTGGGTACCTCAAAGCCACTCTATTTCATTATATCCCTATCAACGGAAATTCTTTTATATATATATATATATATATATATATATTAAAATCGTTGTTTTAATATATTCTAATATTTCAGAAGATTACATTCATATTATAAATTTTTATAATTATCATTGTTGTTACCGTTTTTATTAATATTAGTAAAATATTTATTAAAAAATTTGTTATATGAAATATTTTTCAAAAAATATAATTAAATATGTATATATGTATATATAAATATATAATATATCATATTATTAGAGATATTTTTTGTGAAGTAAAAAATATAAAAAAAAATATCCATCTGATGAGAGTTATTGTGAAATCTTTTTAAAATAATCCATTATTTTATTCTGATGATGAGATGAGAGAACATACTCTCTAACAAATTGGTTGGTCCAAACCAGAGACATCATTTCATGATAAGAAAGATTTAAAAAAATTTAATTTGATTTTGTTTAATATTTGTACTTCTAATTTTGTATATCATTATCATATTATTTAACTAAATAAATTTAACATCATGAATTTATTTTTAGATTCTTTAATTTGTATTTAATAAACTAATCGCGTATAATATATTATATAATAATAATTTATGCAATAATAAATTTATTAATCAATTTTCTATTTAATAAAAATAATATAAAATAAATTTTACGTAGATATTAACTAATTAATGTTAAATTTTGTACTTGATTACGCATTTTGAATGTGAACTAGTAAGGTAAAATTTACGCTCTTATCTAATCTATTGGTGTTATATTAAATTAAATCCATAGATTAGACAAAACAAAAAGAGATATATTGTTTCACCAAAAGAGAGGAACACATATTTTTTATATTTAGACTCAACAAATAAGTCTAATTTTGTTTTAACGAAAAATTAACATAAGGCAGCAAAAAACGCCCACGAAGAAAGAAAGCTCATCCATTCCATATCGTGGCCCATTGGGTCATACCAGCAAAATATTTTTTTTTCTTATATATCATGAGAGGAAATTTATGCAAAACTATTACGTTTTTATTTTTCTTTTAGTTTCCATAAATATAAATATATCTTTTTTTTTTTCGGAATAAAGATCCCAATTTGTATCCTTAATTCATCAATTAAAATAATCTTGAACAAAAACAAATTTTTTACGCATTATCTTTAGTAATTGTTTTTAATCGAGTGTGAAATGGAAGATTCCAATGTTTGAATTAGTGATAATTTCTACGGCAATTTCTCTATTGACAATTCATCAAGCAACATCATAGGACAGACACCTACAATTGCATAATATTCTTTGGTCAAAGTTCAAATCTTTAACGCGTAGGATGACAAACAAAAACCCTTTTTATATTCCTGATTAATTAAATTAAACAACAAAATAATCAACGCGTCCGACCACATCCACAACTATATATATCAAGTACACGCTTCAAACAAATCTCAAATATTGCATATTCCATATCTTGAAATTCTTCATCATGACCGACGCAAATCAGCCTCAACTTAATGGAGCATACTACGGCCCTTCCATTCCTCCACCTCAAAAATCCTACCGCCCTGGCCGTGGTCGCAGTTGCGGTGGCGGTTGTTGTTGCGGTTGCTGTCTACTTAAGCTACTCATCGGGATTATCATCATACTTGGTATTGCAGTCCTAATCTTTTGGCTCGTGGTCCGACCACGTGCCGTGAAATTCCACGTCATCGACGCGTCTCTAACGCGCTTCGAACACACGACGTCTGACAATATTCTCCGTTACAGCCTTGCCCTAAATGTAACAGTCCGAAACCCTAACAAAAGGCTTGGAGTGTACTACGACCGAATCGAAGCACGTGCGTATTACGAAGACAATAGGTTTAGTTCCATAAACCTCACTCCGTTTTACCAAGGACACAAAAACACGACAACACTAAGCCCCTCGTTTGAAGGCCAACAACTTGTTTTGTTTAGCGGCAAAGAGTTGCAAAATTTTAACGTCGAGAAAATCGCTGGAGTTTATAGTATTGACGTTGAGTTTCGACTTAGGATTCGATTCAAGCTCGGGAAAGCGAAGACGAGGAGGATTAGGCCTAAGGTTAAATGTGATTTGAAACTTCCTTTGAGTTCTTCCAATGGAACTACAAACTCTTCTCCCCGTGTGTTCCCTATCACCAAGTGCGATTTCGATTTTTGATGTGAAAATGATGCTATGATATATCCCTTGGTTCTATTGATTCTTTTATTTTGTATTTGTTTTCACTGTGTGTCATGTATTGTTATTGTATGAGTTTGTCATTTATGTGTTTTGTCATAATATCTTGATTTCTTGTATGACTTTAATCTCAATAAAATAGTTATATTCTGTTTACTAATTTTTCAAACTAGTGTAATAAGTAATTTTTGCATATTTAGATGAATATTTATAGAAAAAAATAAACTAAAACAAAAAGATTATAGAAATAGAAAATCTCTAAATATTTACAAAATTCATATGTGCAAAATCCATCAATATCGTAACTTTTGGGAGAACTTCAAAAATACCCTTATAGGGCTAAAGTGCTTCAAATGTATCTTTGGCTGAAAAAAACAAGTTTCAACTTCAAATCTACCCTTAAAAAATATTAATAATCTCATATTACCCTTGTCGACAATTTTTCTCTCTCCTCTAGAGCACCTCTATTTCTCTCTCTCCTGTGGCGTGAAAATTACCGATCCCCCACATCACAACAGATTCGACGAGAGTAGCTTGAAATCGCCATTAGATTCACTGCCAATAGGTTGAAATCGTTTGTTTTCAACAAAGAAGCTTGCAATTAAGCACGTTTCACAGAAAAACCAGGTATGTATAGTGAGTTTTTCGTGTTTCTCTTATGTTTATTGCAATTATTGAAAACGAGTCTAAACGAGTCATATTTATTGCAATATCAAAGGTGACAGAGTGGGTCACAGAGTCGTACGGTCGCACTGGGTCACAGAGTCTCATCGAGGGGTCAAAGGGATCAAAGGTCGTCGTAGGGGTCTAAGGGTAAAGGGGTCGCAAAGGGTCAAAGGGTCGCAGGGGTCCAAGGGTCGGATGGGAAAGGGGTCACAAAGGGTTCAAAGGGTCGCATGGGTCCAAGGGTCGCATGGGAAAGGGGTCGCAAAGTGTTGAAAGGTCGTAAAGGGTTGAAAGGGTCGCAGGGGTCCAAGGGTCGCATGGGTACAAGGGTCACAAAGGGGTACAAGGGTCGTAGAAGTACAAGGGTCGCAAAGGGGTACAAGGGTCGCAGAGGTACAAGGGTCCCAAAGGGGTACAAGGGTCGCAGAGGGGTCAAAGAGTCGCAGGGGTACAAGGGTCGCACGGTGTGGGTCACAGAATTTACCCCTCTTTTTTTTGTTTTTGTTACAGGTGTAATGGATACGGTGGATGAGAAAATCACACTGATTTATTTTTTGTATGATGGTAAATGGGAAAAAACCCAAATGGGGAATCTGAATGGGTTGGTAGAGTTCAGGAAAACCAGAGAGTATTTTTCTTATGTCGTCCGGTTAGTCTGACATACTAGCAACTGATTGATGAGTTATGCGCAGAGATGATGGTGGGAAATGATACAACAAAGTTGAAGTTAAGCTATTTGTCCAATATTTGTGAAAAAAGGAAGCCGACATATATAATGAATGACAAACATCTGATTTGTTATCTCTTCGATCGTATAAGAGGAATTCGACCACTGTTGTATGTGGAGATAGAATCGGCAAGTGTAAATTGTGAAATCGAAATTGAGAGGGAAATTGAGCCTTAAATTCCTGCTTTTGGAAGCATTGCTAAAGAAGGTGACAATCGAGGTGTTGTAGATTATGATGACTGTGTTATTGTAGGTCCAGATAACAAAAGTAGAGTTGAAAGTAATCCGAAAACAATAGATATTTTGAATTCGGATAATTCTGATAGTGAACATACAAGCGGGTTAAGAGAAGAAGGTGGGTGTGCCATGAATGTGGTAGTTGATGGAGTTGTTTGTGGCAGTAATAAAGTTGATTTTGATGTGCCAACAGAGCATAAGTATGGTGATGGTGAGAACAACTCGGAAATGGTAGTTCACAATAGCGAAAATAATATCTTCGAGTACAAAGATGGATTGGATCTTAAAATTGGACAAGAGTTTGACAGCAAGAAGGATATAAATGCATTAGTAAGGAAGGTTTCAATCGAAGCTTCGTTTAGATATACAACATTGAGATCTGATACGAAGCTGTGGGAAGTACGATGCAAGTTTGCCGGAAGTGGTTGTAAATGGAAATTACGCGTGGCAGAAATCCCGAATTCCAAACGGTTTAGTGTGAGAACACACCATCCCATTCATAACTGTTCACCTGTATCTAAACGGATCGAAGCTATAAAGGATACAACACAAATGGTTAAGGATTATTTGAAAGAGGAATATGCCGGAAATTATGAAACACCTCCAGCAAAAGAATTGATGACTCGTGTAAAAGAAAAATACGGTGACAATGTGTCGTATTTGATGGCATTAAGAGGCAAATGCGGTGCTCAAAAGGAGATTCGTGGTGATGACTTTGAACATTATAGGAGGCTTCCAGGGTGGTTGCTCATGTTTATAAAAAGAAATCTCGGATCTGTCGCAGATCTTCAGTATGACATTGATGGGAAAAGCTTCAAATACCTTTTTATGGTTGTCGGAGCGGCTATAAAGGGATGAAAATACACGCCTAAAGTGGTTGTTGTGGATGCGACATTTGTAACAGGAGTGTACAAGGGAGCCTTGATTGTGGCGACCGCGCAAGATGGTGAACACCACCAATATCCTCTTGCATGGGAAATAGTCGACAGAGAGAAGGACGAATCATGGACGTGGTTTATGTCAAGATTGAAACAGGTGATACCGGACGGACGTGATGTCGTTGTGATATCTGATCGCCATAAAAGCTTGATCGAAGAAGTGTATAAAGAAGCTGATCATGGTTTTTATGTGTGTCATATATCGCAAAATATAAAGAGCTACGTCAATAAAGGCCATCGTAGAAAGACTTCAAAGGGTGATATTGTGGCGGAAATGTTCTCCAAATGTGCAGCAGCATACACGGAGAACGAATTTGAAGTGATATTGAATGATTCGAAGGCCAGGTACAAAAAATGACTTTTGTGACTTTTGTGACCTCTGCGACCCTTGTACCCATTGCGACCCTTGCACCTCTGCCACCCTTGTACCTTTTGCGACCTTTAGACCCCTGCTACCCTTTGACCCCTGCGACCCTTGTGCCACTACGACCCTTGTGCCCCTGCGACCCTGGTACCCCTACGACCCTGGTACCCCTACGACCCTCGTACTCTTGCGACCCTTGTACCCCCTGCGACCCTTGCACTTCTGCCACCCTTGTACCTTTTGCGACCCTTTGACCCCTGCGACCCTTGTGCCCCTGCCACCCTCGTACTCCTGCGACCCATGTACCCCGTGCAACCCTTGTATCCCTGCGACCCATGTACCCCCTGCGACACTCGTACCCCTGCCACCCTTGTACCCCCTGCCACCCTTGTTACTGTTGTGACCGTTGTGGTCATTTTTGACCTTTTTGACCTTTGCGCATGTATCATAATGTTGCAAAGTATTTGGAGAAAGAAGAACTTGATCTCGTTGAGTGGGCGAGATGCAAATTTAAGAGGGAAAGGTACAACTTATTAACCACTAATGGCGCCGAGTCATTAAATTCAACATTGAAGAAGTAAAAAAAAATACGATCCTAAGGCTTTTAGATATTTGTTTGGGAAAGAAAGTTGAATTGCTCAATAGGTATAGGTTGGAAGCAGCTACCGGTGATGATTCTCAAAAGTTAACACCTTACGTTGAGAAAACGTTACATGAACGGTTTGGACAGGCATCCAAGTATGATGTTATTGAATTGAATAGTCTAAGTGATGAATATGAGGTGAGAAATGAGATGGGTAGAAGATTTGTAGTGAGTCTTCAAAAAAGAATGTGCGAATGCAAAATGTTTGATGTGGATAAGTATCCATGAAGTCACGCAATTGCGGCAGCACATAAAGTTGATAAAGGTGACAAGATACCAGATCTATATTCATGCTACTACCTTCGGGAGACATGGCGTTTGGCTTACCAAGAAACCGTGTATCCGGTTTCTGATTGCAGTGATTGAGACATTCCCCCTTCAGTGATTGAATTTACAATTCTACCTCCTATTCTGGCTCAGAAAAGGCAAAGCGGGAGGCCTAAAGAGAATCGTTATCCTGGACCCGGTATGGCTCGGAGAAGTACCTCATCTTCGTCAAGACAAACCTCATCTGCTTCGTCGAGACAAACCCCATCTTTGTCGACAAACCCCG
>CM071861.1:11499841-11522696 GCA_036759665.1 Gynandropsis gynandra
GACAAGAACAAGAAATAATAAATTATTCATATTATTTGTAAATAATTGTATTTATAAATAATAAATAATATTTTTTTCATATGATTTATAAATAATTGTAAATAATAAATAATAAAGTTTTCATTTTATTTGTAAATTGGATTTGTGAATAATAAATAATAAATTATTCATATTATTTGTAAATAATATAGTATTTGTAGATAAGAAATAATAAATAATTCATATTATTTATACAAGGGTCGCAGAAGTTCAAGGGTCACAGAGATTCAAGGGTCGCAGAGGTACAAGGATCATAGTGATTCGAGGGTCGCAGAGGTAAAAGGGTTGCACGGGTCCAAGGGTCGCAGAGGTACAAGGGTCGCACGGATCCGAGGGTCGCGACCCTTGTACCTCTGCGACCCTTGAACCTCTGCGACCCTTGAACCTCTACGAACCTCGACCCTGCGACCTTTTTACCACTGTGACTCCTTTTATTATTATGAAGAAACTTTAAAAAAATAATAATGTACCAAATATTTTTAAAAAAAATGTACTAAATATTTAAAAAATAACAATGTACCAAATATCAAGTTCATCTCAGGGTGGAAGGATACATTTTCCATTACTAAATACATCAGTCGCAATCTTCTCACGTATGGAAATAATATTTTTGTCACAAATGCAGTGCAAATAATTATGTATTTTCATTACCGAGGCTTCTAAGTATTTTTAGGAGTAAAGACTACAGTCATCCCTGCTTGCGTTCTGTACACCTTTATAATACTCATATTTTCATTTACCTTGTCCAGATGCCAAAAAGGAAACCCTCCGAGAATGAACATCTTGGGGATAGCTTTTATTAGATTCTCAATCACCGGATCGATATGTGTTTCCTTAAGCCTCGTTTGGTAGTCGTAGACCGTGATGCATTGGGTTTTGATGGCTACCCATTGACATGCTATATATATACTATTGCGCGATGGAATGTTTAGAACCTCGACAAAGCCTTCGAAAGCACTAATTGGTTCTGTACATCTTAATGGATACTTGCCATTCAAACAATCACTAAGATGTTCCGGCAAAGTGTCCATATTCCCGTACGACCAATGCTTGAGGATCTCCTTGAAAAACATAGGAAAAACGTAAAGTTTCTTAAATATCGCGGGGAATGTCTTCATGTGACAATACTGCATCAACAACGCCTTCTCCAATTGCTGCAAAAAATAAAAAAAATTCACACACATGAATACATATGACAAAAAATGACATCTGTGACTTCGATTTTAAAATAATTACATCATCTTCAAACCATACGTTGGGCGTTAATATAATCTTCCAAAACTCTGGCCCCCGGGGAGTATCTAGATAATATTTTCCACCAACTCTCATGTTCAGGTTTCTTCAGGAACATATATAAAGCAGTCAACCTTTCACCGTTTACGTCAATGAAAGAAGGTTCTCAGGTTATCGAGCCCTTTTCTAGTCCCTTGGGCGTCCACCAGAACGAAGGTTCTTCATCTACCTTTTTATCGGGTTCTTGAACCACCTTTTTTTGGGTTCTTGAACAACCTTCTTTTCGGGTTCTTGGACTCCACCAACATCTTTCTCTCGCCCTCGGTCTCTCTCTCGCACTGTTCTTGCTCTTTTTGTCGGCGAAGGATCAACATATGCCTTCTGTGGTCTTAAAACTCGTTTACGTACCGGTGGAGGTTCAACATATGGCGCAGAATCCTTCGATAAAGGTCCAACACCTGCATAAAATTTACTTCATTAAACATATGGCGACCAGTGCGACCCTGCGACCCATGCGACCTATGCAGACCCATATGACCCATTCGACCTTTTGTGCCACATTCGACCCATACGACACATTCGACCTTTTGTCACCCATTCGAGCCATGCGACCAATGCAACCATTGTGACTCAAAAGATCGTACTTACTTGGTGGAACCTCCTTATCCTTAGAGGGGATCTCTTCGAGAGGATCCACTGTAGTACCCTCGGAAGGAACCTCCTTATCCTTAGAGGGGGTCTCTTCGACAGGACCGGCTGTAGGTTCCTCAGAAGGAACCTCCTTAGGGGCGACCTCTTCGACAGGATCGACTGTAGGTTCCTCAAAAGGAACCTCCTTAGGGGCGACCTATTCGACATGACTGACTGTAGTTTCCTCGGAAGGAACCTCCTTAGGGGCGCCCTCTTTGACTGGACCGACTGTAGCTTCCTCGGAAGGAACCCCCTTAGGGGCACCCTCTTTGACTGGACCGATTGTAGTTTCCTCGTCAGCGACTTCATCGACAGTAACAACTGGAGCATCTGCATAAAATTACTTCATTCATTAGATGCGACCCTTCTACTTATACAACCGTGCGACTTATGCATCTTTTGCGACCCTTGTGACCCATGCCGTCTCTCGATGGAAATTGACTCAAATGAATTTTTCACTATTTATTACTTACTTGGTGGAACTTCATCAGGAGCAATGACTGCAGTAACCTCTCTAGAAATGTATAGAGGAATGGTGGCGGCAGATGCGATATTTTCAATTAATCTCGAAATGTTTTCCAAATCCTCTTCTGAGCTATCTCCAGAGTTATTTTAAGACTCTGACTCAACCGGCTCTTCGTTTGGCACTGGATATGAACGTTGAAGGAATTCATCATCTCTAACACTGCCAGAAGATTGGTTTATGGTGCTCGCATCTATCTCGGCAGATTTTGATTTTGCCTTTTCAGCACCTTTGGGATTTAACGCCTCTGCTTTTGTATTAGGCAAATGAAACCCGACATCCCTTAGAGGATTGATGATTCTTTTCTCCGACTTCTTTATTTCCTTCACAAATTTCTGCTCCAATGTCAGGCGCACTGCAGCTTCTTTTCCTTCAGCTTCATCTTCATCCTCACATTCTCTTTCAGCTTTAGCTTCAGCATCATCATCTCTTTCTTCATCACCTTCAGCATCAGCTTCAGCATCTTCAATCTCTATCATTTTTTCACTCACGCTCTTTTTCCTCTTAGTCCCCTTCCCTTTCCCCTTCTTTTGATCACCAAGAATTGCTTTTCGCGTCAGCAGTTCTTGCTCACGGATGTCCTCCTAACAAATACCATTCGGATTTCTACGAATATGTTCCATCCATATCTGAACATCGGGATCGTGGCATCCCTCATAGTCGTCCAGATCAAAAGCTAAACCTACCTCTTCGTGTTCAACACGAAGAATACTTCGAAGATCCTGAAAAACAAAAAATAACCATCATTACCCTCTCTGACCCTTATTTTCCTTGTGACCCTTGTGTAATTGTTACCTTTGAATCTCCGATCAGCCTTACCACGTCTACATACTTCAGGTTAATACTGGATTTAACCATCTTCTTGCACATTATTGGGCATGATGGATCCGCATCCACAACATCAACATACCATCCCTTTCCGCCCAAACTAAGGATGGTTTCGAAAGAAAGTAACTGCAACATTAAATCATAATGATAAGAATGCAAAAAGTACGAAAACATTCAAGTTATTTGAATAATATATATAACTTACCATTAGTGGGATCATGAAACCGCCACAATACCATTTTGGTTTCAGTGAATCCCCGCTAACGTGCTTGCGATAAGTATCCACAATCTTCTCGAATGTGTAACGCCCCCATAGAAAGCGTTCACAAAATTCCAAGTTATCAACCATGTCAATGAGATCATGACTGATAGAGTTGTCTGATGAAGGCTTGTGAGCCATAACTTGCGCCAACAACATCAAAGTTGCCAACCTCTTTCGGTCCTCGACATTCTCCGTCTTCACAAGTTTTCCAATGATCTGTGAGGGGGTCACCTTTCGACGGCCGAAATTCTTCCGCGTGAATGTATCACCCCTTTTGGACTCCTATCCTTTGGGACATGGTCCGTAGTTCAATCCGAAAATTAGTGCGTGCTCCACTATAGAGTACCGGATGGGAACATCGTTTAAGACGAACCACAACTCCTTCTTGTCCCGTACAATCACGGAGTGATTTAGGAGGATAGACATTTGAACCTTAGTCAATGTGGAGTCACATTGGAAATGGAATAAATGCTTAAATTGTGATTCTTTGTCGAATTAATGCAACTCATATTCATCTAAGATTCCTCTCAGCTTCGTTATTGTCTCGTGAGGATAACACTTGGTGGTGATCTTTGGCATTTTATCCATGTGCTTGAATTCATACTGAAACTTCGGCTTTGGCTCCACTTGCAAAATGACCAATTAATTAAGAATACATTATAATTCTACCGACTTAAGCGACGCATGCGACTCAACCGACCAATGCGACTCAACCGTCCCATGCGACTCAACCGACCCATACGACTCAACCGACCCATACGACTCAACCGACCCATAAGACTCAACCGACCCATGCGACCCAAACTGACTCACTGAGACTACCAACTCAAACGACCCTTAGACCCCCTGCGACGCTCAAGCGACGATTGCGATCCAAATCGACTCACTGAGACAACCGACTCAAACGACCCTTAGACTCCCTACGATGCTCAAGCAACCATTGCGACCCAAATCGACTCACTGAGACTCAACAGACTCACTGGCACTCACACCCATTTAAAATCAATAAACCATTTTTAGACTCGACAACCTGCAAACCCTAGAAATCGATGCTCAACCGACCATTGCGACCCAAACCGACTCACTGAGACAACCGACTCTTGCGGCTTAATCGACTCACTGAGACTCAACCGACTCATTGACACTCACACCCATTTCAAATCAATAAACCATTTTGCGACTCGACAGCCTGCAAAACCCTAGAAATCGATCTACTTACACTTATTGACGCTATTGAAGATTGACTCGTGTTCTCTTCTTCACTATTGATGCTGCTGCTGATTCTAGCCATTTCTTTCTTGCCAAATTCGAATCGATCCCTCTCAAGTTCGAAATCACTTGTTCTTTCTTGTTTTTGACACGGGTTGACAGTTTTTCACGTCGAAAAACTGCAGAACGTGGGGTTTTTCACGTTCGAAAATTAAGGATATTTTTTTCTTTTCTCTAGTTTTTTTTCAATTAAATAATTATTTTAGGCAATGGTATTTTTGAAGCGTTTTAGCCGTACGAAGGTATATCTGATATTCTCCATATTTATTGCCTTATCAATGATCATATTTTATTCTATTCTTCTTGATTTATGTGACTCCTACAAATTTATGTTTTTATCATATTCGTCTTGTACTATCCAAATCAGCTTTTCCCATCCATTAAAAATATTTTAATTTTTTGTTAAATCTTTTCTAATACCGTCTATCCCCAACATATTTGACTCATACTCTATTCCCTGACGATTTTATATTAAATTTATTTTCTCTCAAATTTATTAATTCATCTTAAATCCACATATATTTGGGAAGGGTAGTTTATAAACTCTTCAAGATTATAAATTAATCTTATCTCCCTTTAAAATTTATAAATATAACCTATTCCTCCCCGAAATTTATAAACTCAATTTATTTTCTCTTAAAATTTATAAATGCAACATGTGTTTTACTTAATATTTACGCATTTTATTTGTTTATCTCAATCTAAATTTTATAATTGTGACACATTTTCTCCTTAATATTAACACATTTTAAAATTTTGGTAATTATATCCACTTTTTAATAATTGGTAAAAAGAATTAAAATAAAAACTTCAAATATTAATAGATACTAAAATATCTTCAACATGAACGAAACAAAAAACGTTTAACATAACTACAACAATAGATTCACGATTATAAAAGAATGATATGTTTTCTCAAAATCGAAAACAAAGTATAAAAAAAGTATATGGACCGATCGTGTTTATTTACACGAACTAACATTATATCCGGATGAACCACATAACTCACAATGGATTTTGATTTCATGTTTGCCTAACTTGGATCTTTTTTATGTGGAGATTCATTTGTATCTTTTTTCTATGATATTTTCTATGTCTACTAGGCATGTTTTTTTTTACCCCAACAAATGAATAAGATTTTCGCCTAATTTCTTTAAAAACCATTACTACGAAAACATGAATTTTCTGATAGTAAAATCCATTCGGAATCCGTATATGGATTTATAGACGGTTTCCGGACGAACCATGTTACTCCATAAATGAGCGTTCGTACACACAATTCGTCCATAAGCCGTCATTTCAAATTAGAAAGTTAGTACGCAAAATGTGAGTACGTACGGACTAACACGATATTTTTCTGTAAAAAAATTACGGAATGAGAAACCGTCGATAAATTTTTTTCTGTAAAAAATTGCAAAAGGACCATCGACCGTCCAAAAATTTCTGGACGACACACGACCGTCCGCAAAATTTTGGAACGGGTCATGACCCATCGACAAAATTTTCAGACGATAGCGACACGTCCGTAAATTTTCTGAAAACCGCTCATCTGTCTCCAATTTATTTTTACATAGAAATTAAAAATTAAAATTCATAATTAATAATATTAAATATTATGTTTTTTAAAAATTATAAATATACACATTTGTAATAACAAATTTTACAATCTCGTTGGTAGTTGTGAATTACCATTGACGACTTTATCATGTCATGCATCCCAATCAATTAAAAACATTTTTCCCTTTCACATACGCATGGACCTTTGTTATTGTCATCGTGACGATTCTTGATGTTTTCATTCTGATTCTTGTAGAGCGACCATCATTTCTTGTTGTTTCTCGTGCAATACTTGCTCGTATGACATCATTGAGTTACACATTAATATTTGTTCTTCTATTGTATTCATTTTACCTTTGGAAGAAATTGAATGTGGTGATGTCATTCATTTAAGACCGAAAATATGACATTTATACGGCGTAACTTGCTATAAAATAAACCTTGAAATTATATTACCTTGAGATAAAAGTCAGTTGTATTCTTCTTGACCTAAAGAGCGTTGTGATCCGTCCTCTCTCGGCGGAAGTTGTGGCACTCTTTCTAATGTCATACTCCGAATATCAACGTGAACGCGTTTTACTCTAGCATTTACCCATGAACTATCTGACCTTTTATGCGTATGCTCGAGCAATTCAATGTATGATGGTTTTGCCTTTCTTTTTCACCTAAAACAGATTACAAATATACATCTTTTAAAGTTATATCATTAAAATACCAAATTTATAGATTTTTTAAAAATTCTGAAATCTTACCATTTGTTTGTATACTTCCGCGATCCTGTTGTATGTGCGCTCATTATGTAACCTCCCCTCTCAAAACAATGAGATTGACTTGCTCTCTCGAACGCTAACAATACGAGTTTTCCTTTTTTATCATTTTTAATTTTGTTCATGAGAGATTTTAATCGAATTCTCACAACTCGTTCAAATTTAAACTTTACTACTTCGGTAATCTCGAAGTTCTAATAAAATTATTGCTAAATAAAATCAATTAATTAGTTTATTAAAAAATTTTATCAAAGCTATTATAAATAAATATATCATAAATGTATCATAAAGTCTTTCCACAATCTTTCCTTAATGTCCGGATCAGTTTGTCTCCAGTTATAACATGGACGATCGAAATCAGCTTTTATCATCTTTCTTTTATGACGAGAAAGTTGATCATAACCAAATCTTTAGAGGGGAAATAGATTAAGAGTCAATTCTTTTTATGAGTAGGCTAACATCGGTTTTTAACAGATTTTTAACAGAGAGAAAAAGATTGACCATTGATAGTTTAGGGGAAAATATGATGAAAACTATAAATTTGAATGGAAATAGAATAAACCGAATAATTCAGAAAAATAAGATTAAAACAAGATACTTTAGCGGAATTTACCTTTATCCCTTCCTTTTATAAGCATGGAACCATAAATGTCACTCTTGCATTGGATAAATGTCACTCTTGCATTGGATAAATCGCATAATCTCTATAATAACTTGCAATTCTGCAAGTGATGTAATTCTAAAATAAGAATAACCTATACATGATCAACCATATGAAGCAAATATAGGTAGATTGATAGTTAAATATCATATCTCAAATTTCAGTAATCTTTATTTTCATGATTCAGCTTAGTAATAGAAATTGTAAATACGTGATTGATAACTTTAGGACTTGTCTATGATTTCGGTTCGTTTATTGGAAAACAATTTCAAACCGGATAAGGATAACTAATCCATCAATTCCATATACAAATATCAATAATGTTTACTTATTTATATGAAGCAAGCAAGAGTATAAGAATTCCATAATTATGTACAAGTTGAATCTATCGACCTATTAACCGATTACACCAAACAAAACGTAAAAAAGAAAACGAAAAAGAAAAAGAAACCAAGAATCGAACCAAACTACCGGCTGAACCGAATAGATTCCTTAATCCTCTAAACCGAAGTTTGACCGATTTAAATTTAGACTAGTTTGCGAACCACCACAGCTCGAGTATCTTAACCCGTTGAGTCTCAGACAGACATTACGGGGACGTCATCACGAACTGGAGAAGATGGTGGAGTATAATACGGCGTTGCGTCCTCATCAGAATAATCATCACAAGACTCTACGGCGCGGTTTTGATCCACCGGAGGTGCGATTTCATTTCCCTCGACCTCGATAGTCCGGTCCAAACTTTCGGGATCACCGTCCGCAAGAAAAGTTTCCTTCTCTTCGATTGCAGACAGAGCCTTCGATGGTGGGGAACACTTTAGAGCCACGTCATCATTAGGCGGCTCAACCGCAACCGCAAACGCAGCGTCCGGCGGTGGAGGAAGCGGAGGTGCGGTAGCGGGTTTGATCCGAAACTGATTGTTCTCTAGACAGAAGAAAAAGAAATAAAGAAGCTCCTTGGACGGCGGCGTCGGTGGAACCGCCTCCAAATCTCCGCCGCGGGAGGAAAACGCGTCGAACTCCGAAGCTGTGGTGCTTCGGTGCCGAAACCGCCGTCTCCACCATAAAACGTAGACAAGCTGAGCCGCAAACGCGATTAGGAGAAAAGCGAAAATCGCAACGAGTACCGTCACGTCCTTGCTTAGACCACTCATTGTTGTTTGGTCATAGAGACAGGGACAAAAAGCAACGTTGTATCTCTTTCTCGTATTGTGTTGGATAAGTATGCGGGGGATATTTACGTAATTATATTCATCACATAGGGGTATTTATGTAGTTTCAGTTACGTTGGTATAAAGTCATTTTCTTGAAGAGTAGGTTTCCGTTGGACTGACATGCATTCACAGAAATTGTGCTGACATTATTATTATTATTATGTTTGGAAAATGATGTTAATCCGTTGTCAATTTCTAAATTTTTCGTAATCTCTCAATCAAATATTAAACCTTTAAAGTGAGAAAATTTGTATAAAAATTGTTTTTACTTTTTTAGAAACTCTCTTTGTCACATACGATTAACATACGTTCTAACGTCTCTCTGTTTTTATGATGTAGAGCCAATGATCCTATTGTGATATCCACCTATAATGTTAATTCACGGGTCGCGTCACATTAAAAAAATATAAAACCTTCACTCAAATAGTTTTATCTTTTTAAATGAGATATACTTTCTTAGAAAATATATTTTATAACAAGACAACAATTGATGGTGTCATCTAGAGTGACCTAAATTTTATCAAATTTTATAATTTAGAACCTAAAATAGATATCCTGCAAAAACATAGATGGTATAGTATTAGGAATAGATTAAGTGCAATTTAATCTAATCGTCTATGAAAATTAGGGTGAGAACATTTAAAAGCTACTATTTATGTATATGTTAGGATGATGTTATTAGACTCGATCAAAGTTTCATTTATACGTACGTACTAACTAAGGCATGATAACTATCATTTTTATCCGTTCGAGAAATTTATCGTCTTAAATGGATCTACCTACTCTTGCAGTGCAAATTATGATCTACATATTCTCATAGTGCAAATCCTATTCGATAGCACGGATTGCTGATATCTACGCCTAATGACCTATACAACAAACATAATTAATAAATTTACCTAATCTTGCATTGTAGACTCCTATCCAATATCTAGATCACGGCACAATAAGCTACATACTGAACGCATTATCACATGACATCGTCACTCCTAGACAGATAAACCATTTTGTCTGATATGATTACTCATGTCAATCTAGTGCACTAGATCTAACCTAATTCGACGTCTCCACCTGAACTAGGTTTAGATGACAATCAATCTATGGGATCCATTCATAAATCATGGATTAGAATGTGAAGTTAAAATATTATATCGATTTAAGTTTGTAATACTCGCATACATAAAACTCTAATCTACAGTGAGGATCAAACCTATATATCTACATCCTTTAGCTAAATTATATATAATAAAAGAATAAAGAAAAGGGATTAGGAATGCTTCGTCGATCTATCTCGATTTGTTGTAGCCATGACCTCGCCTTCAATTTGTTTTTACTAGTCATCTAACTATTTGATGCAATCCGAATAGCTTTTTTCACTCTTTAGGCATGATCCTAAAGTCTTTCTTACTTTTGGGTTACTCGAGAGCTTTTTCTCTCATCTAATATTGTCCTTTTCGTCACAGAAAACCATCCCATTTTTATTGAGAAACATATTTCCTTCTTAAACAATTCAAGATTTGATTTTTAAGTGTATTCAGCCAACCGCTCGACTGAGCATGCATACGCTCGTGCCAAACAATAGATTGTTCCACGCTCCTCTCGTGGAAATTAAAATTTCTCGAATTATTCATATGGGTTGCTCGGTCGAGCAAAGGACTGTTTGGGTCGAGCGTTTCCACTAGACTGAAAAGATATCTCCTGATGGGTGAATACTCGACCGAGTAACTTCTGCTCGGGTCGAATAAATCCACTAGATGGATTTTCAGGCTTCGTAGTGATTGAGTGAATAACCGCTCTATTCGAGCGAATTATCTGGATTTGAGAAGTCACCTTTTGTAAGCTAGACTGAGTGCGTAGAGCGTTCGAATCGAGTGTTTTCACTAGATTCGTCTTTAATGCTCGTTCTCGTGTCGAAAGTTGCCATGTTTCTCCTAAGTTTGCTTCTTAGTCCCTATTACATGCAATATCACAAAAGAATCCAAAAAAGATGTAAAAATAAATTAAAAAGACAAATTGGTATAAAAACTTATGGCAAATCATAGAGTAAAATACGTGTGATCAACAACTCGTCATACCACAACAAATCATAAAAAAAATTGGCAATGTACAAGAGTTTCAAGGACCAACCAAGGTTTCCAAATATTGTTTTATTCTCATATTTCTTTCATATTTAGCTAAAGACTAACCCAGGTTTCCAAATAATTCATTATCTTTGTCACCTTGAAAGAATATGAATCTTAACAAGGGCATGGGTAAAAAACAATGTTGTGGTAAAAGAAAGGAAACCAATTAAACTCTTTTTCGGTCAAGCTGTCTAATTCCGTTCTCATTTATGTAAACCTTTTCATAGTAACCAAAAACTCATACAATGCTCTCTCAAGTAAAACAAAACACAAGTTTAAGAAAACGAAGAAGAGAATAGGAAATAGGTAGCTCGATTCCAACTGATCAAAAACAATAACCCAACAAAAAGAACACAAAATCCACATACCTTAAATGATCCAAATATTCCTCCTCGTCAGAGCTCCGATTTTAAGCTTACACCATTAAACTTGCTGCCACATCGTCAAAAAACTTGGCTATAAGGTTTTAAACTCCAATTCCCTTTGGAAATTCTCCCTTAATTGTGGATTTACGAAAGCACTCGAATTTGTTATGAGAATTTATGAAGTCGTGTTAACAAGTTAGGATAATTCAATATGAATACTCTACATCTCGACCCAAGATTTATAACCCTGAGTAATCCACAAACATGATAGATCGTGGAAAGTACAAATTCTAATCTCAAGAATTTTACAACATGAAGATTTAATCCTCCAAATATCATAGTAGAATTGATGAGAACATCAACAATGAAGCCAAAGGAAGGTCACTCAGACGAGAAGTTAAACCAATCAACTGAAAGGATGGAAATTTTCAAGGGCTTACTCACACGCGCATGAGCAAGAAGCTTGCGAAACAAGTCATTAGACACAGTGAAGGAGTCATGGGAGACACTTAACTAGAAGAACGATATGAGCCCAACTCACGGGAGATTGAACTTCGTTTTCCCTAATGAACAAGGCCTCAACCAACACACCTAAAACAAGGGGCTTGGGTGACACATATAAGATTACCTAAAACATAAAGATCTTTCCTTATCATTTCATGCCGATCATTATCCCCATGAATATTGTGCTTTTCACTTATCAAGATCTTCAACGGCTAGTAAATGAATCTAAATCCTTTATTGTACATTTTCCTTTTGTCTGATATGGAGTCTCTCCTATATAAAAGAATCTACCCTATTTATTGCACATCTCCCACAGTCCATTTCTTTTTCTTTCACATAGGTATTTTCATCTCATGTGATTATATCATCCACCTTCATCAGGACGAACTCTTTAAGAGTATTCTTAGACTAGTCAAGAGATCCTCCATGTTCCAAATAATTCTACCCGAGAGATCGAATAAAACGGGACCCTTGTACGTGTCCCGAGATCCAAGTCTTGGAGCTGATATCATTTTGGTACAAAGTCTAGCTGAAGAATCAAATGTATGTTTATATCCTTTAAATTCTTTTTTTATATGAATCATTTATTACTTTATAAAGATAGAACAAAAAATATGGTTAAGAAAGGAGAAAATCCTCAACGCAGTGATCAACTTGACGTGATTATGCTAATGTTTCAACAAATAGAGTCACGAATGAATTGTCTTGACGAATAATGTAGGCAACCTAAATGTGAGACACAATGATGCACAAAAATGGCGTGGAAGATGTGGAACAACCAAACCTCATCCTCTAAAACTTGAACATCTAGCATAACTTGAACCTATCTAGATGAAAATAAGAAAGAGTAACCCCGACGACCACAACAACACCATATCATCCGCGACGAGGATGAGTTGAACTATGAACCACCTCGCAGAAAGTAAACTGAACATGAAGATAACATGTTAAAATTAAGAAAACCTATGTTTTTTGGATGTGTTGGCTCGGAAGCCTATCTTGATTGGAAAAGGCAGATGAATCATATATATCTTGAAAAAGTCACTACGTGGAGGGAAATGAAAGCCCTCATGTGCAAGAGGTATGTATCACCGCACTTCTATAGAAATTTAGAATGAATATATATAAAATTAACCCAAGGAAGTCAAACCTTGGAAGAGTATTTATGAGAATTCGAGTTTCTTCGTAATAGGCTAGAAATTGATGAAGATGAGGAAAATGTAATGACTTAATTTCTAGATGAGAAAAGCCAAGACATTAAAAGTGTTGGACAACCAGAGTTAACTAATGTACACTTTGTGTAGGGACTTTAAGCTAATATAATAAGCATCAGTCAAATGTTTTATCAAGGTTTACATGTTTCCATATCACATGAGAAATGTATGATCACTAATGAAGATGGTAAGAATATTTAACTAATACACACTTTGTGTAGGGACTTCAAGCTAATCTAATAAGCATCAGTTAAGTTTTTTTTTTATCAAGGTTTACATGTTTTTTTCTCACATGAAAAATGTATTGTCATTAATGAAGATTGTAAGTATGTTTTTTTAAGGGAAAAGAACATCAAATAATTGTTACATCTGGTCTAAAGAAGTAAAATATTGCAGAGTTACATATGATCCTATTTATCTATGGCATCGATGATTGAGACATGTTAATTATATAACTATTATTAAAATTTCAATTCAAATTTGATTCGAGGTACTCCTAGAATGAAAAAAAAAACAAATGAAGTTGTATGCAAATCGTTTTAACAAGATGTCGTGATCAAAACCACTTACTTGAACTGCTTCGTATGAATTTCATGGGACTCATGCAAACATAAATCATTGGTGGAAAAATGTGTGTTTTCGTTTGTGTTGATGATTTTCAAGGTTCACATGATTCAGAATTTTGCAAGAAAAAATCAAACAATTGATGTTTTCTATTATTTGTGCTTAAATTTGATGAAAACAGAAGGAAACATAAAAAATTAGGAGTGATCATTATCGTAAATTTGAGAATGAGTCATTTGAGAACTTGAGCAATAAATCTTGGTAATTCACATGAATATTCTGCTCCAAAATCCCACAAAAAATGGTGTTATGGAAAGAAAAAAATCGAACTCTAGGGCAATGTTGCACCATAAGGAAGTTGTAACTCTGTTTTAGGTTAAAAGCATAAACACTGCTTGTCATATCATCAATAATTAGTGTGCAAATCAAGTACTAAAAAATCCTTATAAAATATGGAAAGGTAAGACACCGAACATCAATTATTTTTATGTTTTTGAAAGGACCTGTTACATATTTAATGACCATCACTATCTTGGTAAGTTTGATGACAAAAGTGATTAAGGAATGTTTCTAGGTTGTGATACAAATTCACTGTCCTTTCATGTTTATAATTTTTATATTAAGACGAAATTGAGTTTACTAACGTCGTATTTGATGAAGAGAAACAAATTTCAGAGACGTCTTCTATTACAAAAGAATTGGTACTTTATATACAAACCAAGATATCATAAATAATTGTCGAAGTAGAAGGCTCACCTGAGGAACAAACTAACAATACATAAATGGGATATTCTAGAGAGAGTTCAACAAGTCATTTTGGGTCAGAAGGAGGACATGACTAAGTTCAAGTACACAGAAATCATTCTATAGCATATGTCATTGGAAATATTGATTAGACAAGAAGAATGAGGAATAAATCACGTATCAACTGCAATTACTTGGTGTAATTTGTTTTGCTTTACATCTGAACATGAACAAAAAAAAATGTTAAAGAGGCATTGAATGATGAGTTTTGGATTAAGACCATGCATGAGGAATTAAAGCAATGCGAATATTATGATGTTTGGTATCTTATTCCTAGACGTATTAAAAACAATGTAATTGGAACCGAATGGATCTTTAAGAACAAAACTAACGAAGATTGTAAGATTACAAGAAACAAAGCACGACTTGTACCTCAAGATATACATAAGTAAAAGGGATAGATTTTGATGAAACCTTTGCACATGATGAGAGGTTAGAATCTATAAGGTTATTACTTGGAGTTTCTTGTGTTTTTGGTTTTAGGTTATATGAAATGGATGTAAAGAGTGCAAATTTGAAGTGAAATCATTCAAAAGGAAGTATACTTTGAACAACCTCACGGTTTTGAGGATCATAAATATCCAAACCATGTGTACCGACTCAAGAAGGCGTTGTATGGATTGAAATAAGCACCAAGGGTTTGGTATGATAGACTAGCCACATTTCTCCTGAGTAAAGAATGCAAATGAGGATGAAACAATTGGATGAAGGAATATTCATTTCACAAAGCAAGTATGCTCACGACTTAGTGAAGAAGTTTGAGATGGATAAACAAATTGACAAAAAGACTTTGATAAGGAGGATATAGAACAAAAGGCTTACCGAAGCATGATATGAAGTCTATTGTACTTGAGAGCAAATAGACCTGATCTAGCAGCAAGTGTAGGAATTTATGCACATTATTAAACCAAACCAAAACAATCCCATCTACAAGCTTTAAAACGAATAATCAAATATATGAAGGGAACTACTGAATTTGGAATACAATACAATAAAGAAACTATTTATGGATTACTTTGCTATTTTAATGTAGATCGAAATGGAAATGTTGTTGATTGAAAAAGCACTTCAAGAGGTTTCTTTCTAAAAAATAATCTTATTTCATTGTACACTAAGTAACAAAGCTCAACATCCTTATCTACTGCACAAGCGGAGTATATCGCACTAGAGAGTTGTAGTATAACTCATTTACATAAATCAAATATTGTCCGACTATGGAATGTATTCTCAATCTTTCATTACTCATTGTGAGAATACAAGTTCAATAAATATTTCGAAAAATCCATTACAACATTCAAGAATTAATCAAATCGTGATTAGACATTATTTCTTTAGAGAACTTGTTAAGAAAAGATAATTACAATCGAATATGTGCATTCTGAAAGAAAATTGAATAACATTTTCCCTAAATCACTAGAAATGAATCGCTTTGTGAATCTGCGAAAATCCCTTGATTTTTGAGAACATATATTTACAAATAAAAATAAAAAGAGGGAGTGAACGATATACTCGATTGTTTGAAAAGTATGTTTGTGGAAGTATGTTTACACTGACATTGAGTTGTACCTGGAATATTCGAAGATTGGAACAAAACTTTTACAGTCTACTATCAATGCAAAAACAACTTAAATTATACAATGGTTGATAAGAGTGTGATGCTATTGGTTCGGTTTAAGTGGTGAGGCAGATATCCAACTTTGACGTTTTAAGGGAAAAAGGTTAAAAAAAAATACAGGTTTATGCATATATATGCGAGTAGAAATTCAAAATGATGGAAGTGGAGAGAAAAAATGAAAAAAAATTAAAAAAGAAGAAGAACGTACATAATCCGCTATTATTTGATCCTAAGAGTATACTTGGAAGGTAGTTTGAGATTGAGTTTAAGCGATTGTTCCTTGATGAACAACAATTGTCTTAAGTGCTAAATCAAGTACAAAGTTTTTAGTGGATATATTTCAGGTGCACCTTGATGAAGTGATAAGGATATTTGTGCTTTCTATTTCATTACAATGGGATATAAAACTTGCACGTTTTAAATAAAAAAAGGAAAAATGAAATGTTATTCAAAATTGGTTTGTATCAAATGTCAGCTAAATTGAAATTAAGTGTGACATTGTATATAGTAATTATATGTTTTTAAATAATAAGAAAAGAAACTTAAAAAATTGTTGGGATTAACGTGAGAAGAATAAATTTACGATTGCATACACTGCTCATCAATTAATTATTAGAATCTCTCTTTCTCTCTCTGAAATTTGAAATTCTCTCTAAGAAACTCCAATCCACTTGCGTTGAGGAGAAAATCTCAATCATCTACAGATATAGTGAAGCAAACAACACGATCATTGACGGCTAAGGAGGTAACATTACCACAGGAAGAAAATACGACAAAGAAAACCAAGATTGGAGCCTCAAAGTAAAAAACAAAGGTAAAATCTCTAACCCTCAATACCTCTACCGAGTTTGTAGATGCAGTAGACCCAAAGCAGACATTGTAAAGTCTTCTTGAAGAGGAACATCTCTTGTGATTACACAAATTGTTGTATAAGAGGTGTTCATATTTGAGCCGAGGAAAATACCAGTTGAAACAACAGAGGATGATGCTCCTCTAGGCAAAATGAATCAAGAAAAAGAACACCCCAATCCAACTGAAGAAGTTGTAGAAGAAATCAAGGAAGTTTCACTATGTGAAAAAACTTTGAAGAAGTAATCCATAGAGATAGAGAAAAAAACTGATGACAGAGGATCAACTAGAGTAAAATCAAACACGAAATTCGTTGCAATGTCTAATGAATCACAAGATCATCAAGGTAACTCTAATACCTTGCTTTGAACACCTATTCATTTAAGTTTTTACTCAACTAAAAGAGAACAGATTCAAAACCATTAGCGAAATATAAATTTTTAGCGAGCAGAGAGTAAATGTAAGTCATTTCGAAGACACTAGTCTATCGAAGATGTTGCATGAAAGCGGTATGTTTGAATGTTGTTTTAGGCGAAATAGAAGGGATCTGAATCGTCATATGTAGAATTACTGGAACGTATGAATATTAAGAAATCTGATGGTTCGTGGGTAGATGCTAGGGCAAAACATGTTCATGACGATATTGAGAACATTGAATCGGAGCGAGTGTCCCAAGTTCCGCGAAGAGAAGATGGAACACAACCTTCTCTTAGTGAGGAAGAATACAACGAGTTGTATCTCAAGGTAAATTTATGACATTTCAATATAATTTTGTTACTTATTATTGTTATTAAATCTCGATATTTGTTTTACAGCAAGTTACACCATATAAAGGTTGCATTTTTGGTCTTGGAGAAATGGCATCAAAACATTCAAGTTTCTCTAAAGGTAAAGCAAAAGCGAAAGAACATGAGATACAAAATATCGAATCGCAGTTGCTCGGGTCGGAACAAGAATCCAAAAGACGTCATCAACAATCAGAAAGACGAGTTCAACGGTTGATGCGCATGCTCAAGGAAAAAATTCCTAACATCGATTGAGATGCATGTGAGAATGATGATTCCGATGCCGACAATTCGGAAATACCTTTGAAAGATTTGTATTATATATATCTTAATTATGAATTTTAATTAATTATTGTTAAATGTAAACATTTAAAATTAAATGAAATTAAATTGTATTTCATTTTTTTATTTTTTAAAATATTATAGACGGGATGATTAATTATTTTTAATTAATTATTTTTATTTTTTTGTCCGTATTTGCGGACGAATTGCGGACGGTATTGATTTGGCGACGTTGATTTGCGGAATACTGGTTTCCGTCTCTAAACGTGTTTGGAGACGGATTAAGGATGGATTATTCAGTCTCTAAATCTTCATTTTCTAGTAGTGACTAATACATGATTTTAATGCAAATATGTCCCTTGGTGTGGAGTTGAAAGGCAACCCATTGTATCACGGATGTACCTCAGGGGAGTGTATTTGACTTTTCACCCTCACAGATTAATAGTTTTATAGGTATCCCAAATCCATCTATCATAAGAGAAAAAAACTGAAATTAGACGTGGATTTAAATGCAGTTGCTCGGGTTCTCACTGTTAAAGGAAATTCTTTGTGGTCTGAGAAGGTTTGCAAAATCTATGGTTCTAACTAGATTCCAATGAAGAAGACATACATGCTTAAGTAGGACAGTGTTTTGATGCTATATTGTGTCAAAGTAGGGGTTAAAATCAATGTTGGGAAGGTGATCTTTGAGTAGATTATGACATAGATTTTCTCTAGTGGCACAATATTCATTCTGCTTTTTTCTGCCTTATCAAAGGTCTATTTAGACAACAATGTGCAGACATTATAGGAAACAATGAACTGAAAAAAAATATTCCTCCTTGGTTTACTTATGAGCAACGTTATGCGGATGACAATATGATAATCTCTCTATGCAAGCTTGAAAAATGACTTAGTGACATGATTACGGAGAAACAATAGATTTTAAAGCATGTCAAGCTGAGATAAGAACCACAAGTATCATTTCTAACCCTACCTTGTTATATTTTTCATTTGATTATCTATTTTTCTAGTCTTACAATTTTGGATCTTTTACTCATACAAACAAGGGAAAAAAAGGGTCTAATACAAACCGCTGCAAGCATATCTGAACATTAAGGAAAGGATGCACACAATCGTGGTCTGTTTTTTAATGATCTAAATGCCGATTGTTGTTTTTATTTTTGGACCAAAATTTAATTCGATGTTCAATGTTGTTTATTATTGATTAACGTGAATTATGTGTTTCCATAAGTATAAGATAAAAAAAAGGTAGATTCTTAATGCGATATTTTTTATCTTATTTTTTACCAAGTCTCATGATGAATAGGTCCAATTTGAATAAGTCAAGAAATAGCAAATTGTAGATTATTAGACTATCAAGGAGTCTACAATAATGGAGGATATCTTGTAATAAACATATTAAGAATGTCTATATAAATAAGGCTACTGCCATTAACGAAAGTCATTTTTTCCATGAACAAATATTGAACAAAATTATACAAGAGAGAAGTGAAAATTTAAATCAAGAAACTTGTTTGTTTCAAAGAACTTGAGTAAATGTTTTTGCAAAAGTCTTATACATATCTTAAGAACTTATGGAAGAGTGATTCGGGGAATCATTCTGTAACCTAGAACTATATTGAGAATAGTTTTAGGCGACCACATACAGGGTGTGTGGCGTTTCGACTTGAAATTTAATTTCAAGATTAGTAGAGTCTCAAGGGAATTTTGAGTCTGTATTACATGTGTACCTAGTGGCCGTTTGAATTTAAAAAGAAGTGATTTGGAGCTGTAAAAACTCCACCAAAACATCGTGTCCATCTACTCTCTAACTTTTTTCATGCTTAATAGTCCAAAAAACAAGCCCCTTTCTTAAGATTTGCTATGCTTAATAGAGCAAAGAATCTTTGATATTTATAAGCAAGACTACTATAATATTTTTCATAATCCCCTTCCACCTAATAATTTACTTCGAAATGAATCAAACAAAAGTATTTTTCAGATTGGGCAGATAATTGTCTCCTGATTTTATTCTTGAGCAGCATTGGCAAAAGATCCCAAAGATTGGATGATCTTTCTATAGGAATATCGTAATCTATTAAGCGATGTTATCCGAAACATTGATGTTTTTATAGGGAAATGAAAATATGAGATAGGAAAATATGTTGGAAGAAAATTTGTCTTAAGCATGGCAAAATTCAAAATTGATTATGACGTGAATGTCCATGAGAGTAAATGGAGATAATCTGGAGGGCAATGTAAATCGGAGAATCCAAAAAGAAAAGTGTGATAGCAGCTCTAGGAGCGATAACATTACGTGATCTCTAGGATATTCCATACGCCAAGAAAAAGCGATATGGCCTTTGTAGCCACAATATGCCATGGAAGCAGCGACATATATTAAGCAAAGAGGAACAATTGGTTGTTGAATGCTATGATGGTGGGATTTATACTCAAGTGTTTGTATCCGTTCTCTTTTACTCGTAGTCTTTTTTTTAATGGTTTTCGCAATGATCTCCACATTTTTCTATTTTTTATCGATTTTTTTTCTATAATTTGGGGACTTTTTACACTAACAATTTTCTCTTGGATTTTGTTTTTTTTTTTAATTAGAATGGTAGATTTTGTTTAAAATCAACTATTTTATCAGGAAGCTAACCCTGTTGAACAAGAATCTCAATCCAAGCGAGGTACGTATACCTTACATATGGGGGAATTTTTTGTTTGAGTTTTGGACCAAAGGTTTATTTTGTTTATGTTCACTTCTTTTGTTTTGTTAAATAGTTTTACATATAAAAGAGATAGCAATCTTGTATTTGTTTTAATTGGTAGTCGTTCTTTATTGAGTTAGATTAATCTTTTGTCAAACATATACTAAAGGATAATTTAAAAGCATATTCCAAAGTAACATTAACTGTTGGTTGTTGGTTTCTGTTTTTGTCCCATGTTTATTGGTGAAATTTATTTTCATTATTTTTCATCTCTTTCGTTTTATAGGATTTTTGTTAAAATTATAGATTTTGTTATGGGAATGATAGGGAAATATTGCGTGTAAGAAGGCATTCCATAGTCCCTGCATTTCATCATAAGGTAAGTACAACAACACAAATATGTTAGATAGTACTTTATTTTTGGAGTCGGAAATATAATCATGGTTTATCTTTTCATACAATGTACAAAGAGATTTTTTCATAATTATTTGGAGGACCTAACCATGAATAAGTGACTTACATGAACTAAGAATGTAATAGAGATCCATAGAAAATGACCGGTTATTTGATCAGATGTAAACAAAACATGTATAGAAGGTTCAACCCTTGATGGTGGGTTTTTTTCCTGGTCATCAAAGAGCAAGGTACAAAGAAAGATGAATTAAGATTGCTCTTGTCAACCATACAAAATTATGGAACTTACTTGGATTTACATTTTGATTAAATTGTGAAATGGTACCCGACACTGCTACAGTGCTTGAAGAATTAGTGTGCTTAGGCTTGTTAGAAGAACAACGATCCAAATTGAGATGTTGAAAAGTATGTTCAACGCAAAAGTTATCCCGATGATTGCATACAAAACCTGATGATCATCGCCATCAACATATGGAAAACTTATGTAGAGTAGCAGCGACTCACATAAAAAAGAAATTTATGCCTTTTGTGACATGTCAATATTGAAATATATTTCACCAAAAGTGACGTAAGTTCATTCAAAGAATTTATTAGTGAGAAGGAATAGATTCGATCCTTTGGAGTATGTTGTGTTTTTTTTCTTTAGGATGCAATAGATAATATCGAGGTATTTGATAGTACAAATAGATTCTTGAAATATAATAGTTGATTATGTAGTTCATAGATAAATTAGATAAGTATGTTATAAATAATTGTGCTAAAAAAACCCGTTTGACAAAATTTAATTTTAAAAATTAAATACAATATTTATATATATAATCCATCAGTATTTATTCAATTATCGATAAATTATTTGATTTATTAAATTTAATTTGTCTGTCATTTCATACATAAAACATAATGTCTAAGAGAAACTTTTCTTTTATAATTTAAGATAAAAAAGATTTATTTTAAAAAATTATTACCATTTAATTGATATTACATATTAACACCATTTATTAATTTTTACTTGAAAGTATTTTGAAAACTAATCAATTAAGTGTGTATTTCTTGTGGATTTATTCGTGGCTAGCTATATCTTCGTGTGTGTGTATATATATATATATATATAATTTTAATATACTTGTTATATGATAACGTTTGTATATAATTGTTGGGAAATCTCGACTTTTCCGATGGGTATTTAGAACTAAAATTAGAAATGGAAGCACAAGAGTATAAGAGTACAATTCTCGAAAATGAATTTTAAGATGGAAGTACAATTTTAAAATGGATGCTTAGAATTAAAAGTAGAAATGGGAGCATAAGAGTATAATTCTCGAAAATGAAGATTCTTTTACTATATAGAATAATAGTATGATTACAAAAAATGACTCACACTCGTTGGTTCATTCAAGTTTGAGGATGGACTCTTCCCAAACTTCTTTTTTTCTCTCACAAAGAGAGTCTCTTAAATTTCCTCAATCTAAATGACTTCTTTCTTGATCCTTGAGTTTCTGGGTGATTAGAAATGGATGCCACTATCCCTATTTATACTACTCCACCTCCAAATGGATGGTGGAGATTTCTTGCATCCAATGGTGGAGATTGATTCTCTAGA
>CM071861.1:11522769-11553194 GCA_036759665.1 Gynandropsis gynandra
CTCTTTCACCACCTTCATCATCCTTCCATACTCTTCCATAAGCTTCCACACATTTCTATGATATTCTAGAGGGTTCCACATTTTTCTACACATTCCTAGAGAGTTCTACAATTCTCTAGAATTCTCCGTAACGTTCTAGAGACTTCTATACTTCTTTAGAAATCTCTAGAAAATAACTCTCCAATTAAGGATGGATCCCAACAAATCTCTCCTCCAGCCTTCATTGGGGTAGTAGTAAACCTGAAGCTTGACAACAATCTTCAAACTTCTTCAATTGTATCACCTCGGTCATCATGTCAGACCAGTTCTCATATGTGTGAACTTTGTCAAGATATATTCTCTTTCTTCGAGAAATTCTCAGATCCATTGATACCTTATATCAATGTGCTTTGTACGAGAATGAAATATTGAGTTCTTTGCTAGGTAAATTGCACTTTGATTATCATACTTTAAGACATACATTTTTTGATCTATTCTCAACTCAAGCAACAAGCTATTTATCCACAACATCTCTTTGCAAGCTTCAGTAATTGCGATATAATCTGTCTCCGTCGTGGATAATGCAACACACTTTTGTAGCTTTGACTGCCATGAAATAGCTCCCCTTGCCAAAGTAGTCAGATATCCTGATGTTGATTTTCTTGAATCAGTGTCACCAACCAAATATGCATCTGTGTATTCGTCTAACACAAGTTTTCCTTTTCCAAAGCATAAACATCTTTTGGAAGTTCCACGCAGGTATCGGAGGATCCATTTAACTCCAGCCCAATGTTCATTTCCTGGATTAGCCAAGAAATGACTAACAACACCCACTGCATAGGTGATATCTGGTCTTGTGCATATCATTGCATACATGAGGCTTCCTAGTGCAGATGAGTATGATATCTTCTTCATTTCCTCCATGTCTTTTTCACTTGTTGGACTTTGTTTCGAACTCAACTTGAAGTTTTCAGCAAGTGGGGTGTTAACCGGCTTTGACGTTTGCATGTTAAACCTTTCCAGCATTTTCTCAATGTACGTCTCTTGGGATAGCCATAGCAGCCGCTTTGATCTATCACGTGTGATTCTCATCCCAAGGATTTGTTTAGATGGTCCCAAATCTTTCATGGCAAAACTCTTGCATAGATCTTTCCTTGAAGCGTCTATCTTTGTGCGATCTTGTCCCACAATCAACATGTCATCAACACATAGTAGGAGTATGAGAAAGTCTCCTTTTTCGTACCTCTTTATGAAGATACAATGATCATTATCTGCCTTTCTGAAACCATTTTCCACCATAAATGATTCGAACTTCTTATATCATTGCACGACTGCTAGACTAAGAACAACTCGAATGGATGTCATCTTTACCACATGAAAGAATATCTCTTCAAAGTCGATACCTTTGAGCTACTATCTTCACTCTTGATTCGGTACACCCACTTATTCTTCAAGGCTTTTCTCCCTTTTGGTAGCTCCACTAGTTCATATGTGTTATTCTCATGCAAGGATTGTATTTCTTATTGCATGGCTATTCTCCACTTTTCTTTATAACAATTACTCATTGCTTCTTTATAGGTTTGAGGCTCCCCCTCATCAGTTAGCATAATATACTCCTATGTGTTGTATCGAGTGGACGGTCTTCTATCCCTTGATGATCGTCTCGGCTCTTGTGTGATTGGAGGGTTAGATTGAGGCTCTTCCTGAACTGATCTATCATGTGTTTCCCGGTTGGTTTTCTCCAACAAAGGTTTAGGATCTTCGACACCACTGCTTTCTTGTATGTTATTTTCCTTTGTTGAGCTGGAGTAGATTCCATGTTTTTAGTACTTCTCAATCTTGGCCTCTCCGATTTTTGAATGTCTTCAATCGTTTGGTCTTCAAAGAAAACAACATCTCTACTTCGGATAACCTTCTTTTTTTTTGGATCTCAAAGCCGATACCTAAACTCATCCTTGGGAGAACGAAGGTAGATGCATTCTTTCGTCTTTGCATCAAGATTTGCTCGCTCATCCTTGGGGATGTGATCAAATACTCTACATCCAAACACCTTGAGATGATCATATGAAGCCTTTTTTCCCGTCTGAACTTCCTCTAGAATAGCCCCATCAAGAGGGTCTGACGGTGTGAGGTTTACAATGTCAACCACAGTCATCATTACTTCTCCCCAAAATGATTTGGGTAATTTAGCATGAGAGAGCATGCAATGAATTCATTCTTTAATTGTTCGATTAATTCTCTTAGCTATTACATTCAATTATGGTGTCTTAGGTGGCGTCTTCTCTAGCCTAATGCCATATTTTTTGCAATACGCTTCAAAGGGTCCTCTATACTCACCTCCGTTATCTGATCATACACTCTTGTTCTTCTTTCCAGTCTTACACTTCACTAGAGCATGGAATTCTTTGAATGCATCAAATACTTGATCCTTCGAGTTTAGAAGGTAGAACCACAGTTTCCTTGAATGATCATCAATGAAACTAACATAATACGATACCCCGCCTATATATTTCTCAGACATCGAACACACATCGGTGTGTACAAGGTCTAGAATATTCTTTCTCCTTGTGAATAAGAAAGATTTTTGAAAAACAACTCTGTGTTGTTTTCCAACTAGACAATGGGCACAAGGATCAATTAATTTACCTCTCACGTCATGGAGGAGACGTTTTCTATCGAGCATGTGAAGACTTTTCTCGCTAATGTGTCCAAGTCGTTTATGCCATAACTCCATATCACCAGTGGTGATGTTTACCTCTTTCTTGTTTAGTTTTGCTTGTGTTACGTACAACGATCCTTCCTTATTACCTCGAGCCATGACTAGATTCCCTTTGGTGAGCTTTCATGTTCCTTCACCAAAGAAATTCATAAAGCCAACATCATCTAGCTTTCCAGCAGAGATAAGGTTGAGATGCATGGCTGGGACATGTCTCATATCTTTCAAATTAAGTATGCTTCTGGTGTTTGTTGTCAAGACAATGTCTCCTATCGCGATGATTTTACTTCCATCTTGATTTCCCCTTGGCACTATACTGAAGTCTCCGTTTTGGTAAGATGAGAAGAAACTTCCATGAGGAGAAACATGGAAGGAAGCACCAGAATCGACAATCTAAAAACTATCGTCGGAAGCAATGTTCAAGATATTAGCTTCTCCAACGAAATACAGAAGATATTCTTTCGAAACTCGGATAGTAGTGGTCTTCTCTTCTTGCATCTTCATCGGGATGATTTGGTCTTGTTTGACATTACCCACCTTTGATCTTTCTTGAAGGATCAACATTCAATGTTCTTATGACCTATCTTTCCACAATAATAGCACGTGATCTTTGAGCGTGATTTAGATCTACCTCGAGTTTGATGCAGATCTCGACACTTGCTACGTCCAAGAATTTTATTCTTACCCCGATTCTCAACAACATCAGCTTCAGGGTAAACAGATTCAACTTGCCACATTCTTCTTACTTCTTCACCAAGAAGACTATCACTGACGATATCCATCGTTAACTTTCCTTCTGGAACCGAGTTACTAAGTGTAACTACCAATGTGTCCCAACTTTCCGGTAAGGAACTAAGGAGTAAAAGGGTTTGTAGTTCATCATCAATCATCATATCAATTTTTGTTAGTTGATTGACGAGCCCTTTGAAATTATTCAAGTGCTCAATCATACTATGACAATCTTTATACTCAATCTTCACCAACCGTTGAACTAAATTGACCTTATTACGGGGTGTTTTCTTTTGAATCATGGACTCAAGCTTTGTCCATAATTCATGAGAATTTTTATAAATAGAAACATGCTCGAAGAGAGTTTTGTCAATGTACATACGGATCATAGCAACAGTCTTTCGATTCAATAATTCTCACTGAGTGTCACTTTTGCCTTCTAATTTGTCATTATGGATGATGGGCTCATGCAAATCCATACAATACAAGTGGTCTTCCATTATCGGTTTCTAATACGAGTAGTTGTTGGCTGTGAGCTTGAATATTTCTCCATCATGAGTGACATGATCCTCCATCTTGAACTACACGAGCTTAATTACGACTGTAGAGAACCAAGCTCTGATACCATTGTTGGAAAATCTCGACCTTCCTGCTTCGTGAAGTTAAGATGGGCATTTATAATTGGAAGTAGAAATGGGAACACAAGATTACAATTCTCCAAATGAAGATTCTTCTACTATATAGAATAATAGTAGGATTACAAAAAATGACTCACACTCGGTGGCTCACTCAAGTTTGAGGATGGACTCTTCCCAAGTTTCTTCTCTTCTCTCATATAGAGGCTCTCTTAAGTTTCCTCAATCTAAGTGGCTTCTTTCTTGATCCTTGAGTGTTTAGATGATTACTAACTTACACCAAACAATAAATTCAGACTATTTCGTTTTCAATGTTTGGAGGTTATAAAACAATTAGAACGTGGATGTTTCTCTGGGCTGAGTTAAAATATATCTTCTTTTTGTTTTCGCGCAATGCGATTTCACATTGATGACTCCAAACTTGAATTTTTGACTATATTGTGGCTCCGCCCTATAGATCGACTTCTAAACCGGAGGAAAAGGGGTCAACAGGATTTGGGTTGGGCGAGTGCATCTCTCAGATCGAATTAAATGAAACTTTCTCCTAAGAAAATGAGAAAAGTAACTCTAAAGTCTTCTAAGCAAAATTCAATAGTGTAATGGATCTATCTCTTTTGCCTACAGGTTACACAGGTTCGAACTAATGCATCCAATAAATTAAATCATGAAAGTACGCTAAATATTTTTTATGTGTTTACAAATATCACCTGAAAAAACATTTCTATCGTTACACGATGCAAAAGATCAATTGTACAGTGGGCCCTTACTTGATGGGCCACGTTCAGCTCATCGAGTTAAACAAAGCTAAAGTACGAATAACGATTATGTTTTGTGGAAATTGGATAAAATTATGTTAATTTATTTTAAAACATGATAATTATAAATGAATTAAATTTTCTTATATTATATGTATATATATAAAAGTTAACATGTAATTTATAAAATAGTACATTAATTATGATATGACATGATAATTGAATTAATGTATAATTCTTGTGTTTCAAACACATAAATTCTTTGAGATAAATACAAAAAATGTCAACGCCATATATATAAGGTTATATAACACACAATGAAACATTTTTACGAAAAGTTATATGATTTCTTGCTTTGGATTTCGGTTAATGTGGATATAGTTTTTGAGATATTATTAAAAAGTATTGTTGAAGTGGTTTTGCCTTATTCATTTTCTTACCAACGAAACCAACAAATTCTTATTTATTAAGGTCTATTTTATTTATTATTGATGGAATCTATCCTAGATAATGATGAATGTTTTGAATTCTTCAGATGAAAAAAAGGTTTTAGAATAAAAATTAATAGGAGATTGGAAAAGTTGTGTTCTTTATTGATTTTAATATTATTATTAATTACTTTGCTCCAAAGAAAAAAAAAAGGAATAAGTTCAGATAAAATTAAAGCCCTGTAATGGCTTCCACAAGACTATTGAAGCTTTTTCCATCTTTTTCTTACTCCTGCTTTAAAAAGGTACACACACTTTCTGCAATTCTTATTACTAATTTAATTATTTAATTGCAACACTTTTCCAAATTCATGCCTAACTTTATCTCCCTTCCTGCTTTTGAGGATAAAAATTTAGATTCCATGCATCGTGCACATCGTTACATACAATTATATATATATAGACATATATCCACATGTCTGAATATATTTTATTAATATGTATATTGTGGATATCTTAGTTTATTTAGGTGGCTTTATTTTAGAAGGGATATGATTCATACAATCAGAAAAATATATGACTACCGAGAAATCTATTTTTTTTCCGATGTGATTTTTTTCTATCAAATTTATAATAAAATTTGTTATGTGAACAAAGCTGTACTCATAATAATGGGTATGATTATAACTTATATTTTGTAATGTAGTCCCTTTTGATTATATACAACCCGTGTTTTGACATGCAAATATATTAAATTTATATATAAAAGAATTACATGCGGTTCGTAATGTACTATCTTTATTTTTATATTGATTTCAAGTGATGCATCTTTTCTATTAGAACAATTAAATAGTTAGTATTTGTAACACATTTTTTTATTGAGAAGATGTAGTTGTTAGAAAATTTCAGGTTTTCAAGATTTAATCCTAACGAAAATCTAAATACAAATAGGATATGGTTATAACATAATTCATATATCAACTATAATAATATAGATAAAAAAATTTATTTGGATCTATGTTCTGCAGTGATATTAGGGTTTGGTTTTTTCCCTTTTACCTTTTCTATGATTTATTTTTTGATGGAGAAAAACGTATACTATAAAGTCCCTTTTATAGAGTAAAAAATCCTAGTTCTAAATGGGTAAAGAGAGATGGACTTTACTTTAGATAATTGACCACGAGCTTTAATTCTCTAGTAGACACATATCGATTAAGATGATTCACTTTAATGTTAAAACCCAAAAACCCAAGTTACATCGGTCACATAATACATTAACTCTAACATTCTCCCAATTGGCCAATGTGACGATTTGATGATCTAATAAACTTTAAGCGTACAACTTTACATTAGATTCATCTTTCGTCAATAACCTTTACTTGAACAACAACCGATTGAATCATGGCGTTTCATGTCATTATGCAACATGATCCCTACAAAGTATCACAACCGATCATCATCCAACATTCTTAATGGCCAGGAGAAAACTATAAATATCGATCATGCATGTTATCTCACTTAACATCACATGTACACAAATAATATAATGATATCATGAGTATTAATAGTAGAAACATAACTGTTATAGAATTCAAAATGTCATAAACATAATGAACAAAACATTCACTAAACATGTCACTACAATAATGACTTATCTATAATGCACATCCTTTCAACATGGCCTCTAAATGCCTTGGGCGATAATCTCTTAGTCAACGGATCTGCTACCATAAGATCAGTATCAATATGCTCAATAGATACTCTATGTTTCCGCACTTCTTCTTGAACAACCAAGTATTTAATCTCCATGTGCTTAGCACCCTTAGAGTACTTGTCATTCTTAAAGAAGAAGATAGCTGCAGAATTATCACAATAAAGTCTCAGCGGTCTGGCTATATAGTCAACAATTCCAAGCCCCGATACAAAGTTCTGCATCCACAATCCATGAATAGTAGCCTCAAAGCATGCTACAAATTCAATTTCCATAGTAGAAACAATGATGACATAATGCTTTCCGCTCCTCCATGACACTACTCATCCAGCTAATAGTAACAAATATCCAAAAGTTGACTTTAAGGTATCAACATCCAATAAAATCTGAATCTGAACACCTAATTACCTCCAGATTGTAAGATCTCTTATATATAAGCTGTGCTCCTTGGTGCCTTGCAAGTACCTTAAAACTTTCTTCGCAGCCCTCTAGTGGTCCATTCCAGGATTACTCTGATACCGGCCTAACCTTCCAACAACGAAGTTGATATCTGACTGCGTATATGTTCGAGCGTACATCGACTCCCAACCACTAATGCATAGGGAATCCTTTCCATTTCCTTTCGTTCCAACTCGTTTCTTGGACTTTGTTCATTACTGAACTTATCCCCTTTCTGAATTGGAACTATCCTTGTGGAGCATTTATCCATTCCGAATCTTTGTAAGATTGTATTGATATAATTTTTCTAAGACAATCCCAAAAGTCCTTGTAATCTGTTATGAAATATTTCTATTCCTATCACAGAGGATCCCTCACCCATATCTTTCATCACAATGTTCTTAGAGAGAAAATTCTTTACATCATGTAACATTCCCATGTCATTTGCAGCAAGCAAAATATCATCAACATACAATCCCAATATCATGTACTTGCTCTCACTAAGTTTCCTGTAGATGCCCTAATCAACAATGTTCTCTAAGAAACCATAAGATGTAATAATATCATTAAACTTAAGATACCATTGTCGAGAAGCTTGCTTCCTATCACATAAGATCCCTATCACATAGGATCCCTATCAAATATTTCTATTCCTATTCCCTCACCCATATCTTTCATCACAATGTTCTTAGAGAGAAAATTCTTTACATCATGTAACATTCCCATGTCATTTGCAGCAAGCAAAATATCATCAACATAAATCCCAATATCATGTACTTGCTCTCACTAACTTTCCTGTAGATGGACTAATCAACAATGTTCTCTAAGAAACCATAAGATGTAATGATATCATTAAACTTAAGATACCATTGTCGAGAAGCTTGCTTCAGTCCGTATATTAACTTTCTCCGCTTACACACCAAATTTTCTTTCTTTGCGGTTATAAAACCTTCAGGGTTGTTCATATACACTTCCTCCTCTAGATCACAATTTTAAAAAAAAATCGGGTATCGCATTCGTTTGGTGAATCTCTAAGTCATAATGAGCCACCAAAGCCAATACAATTATCAAAGAGTCTTTCTTAGACACCAGAGAGAAAGTCTCTCTGTAATCGATACCATCTTTCTGAGTGTAATCTTTAGCAACAAGTCGGACTTTATACCTTTCGATATTACCACTAGATTCACACTTGGTCTTGAAGACCCATCTACAACCAACTCTCTTTGAACCTTCTGCTAAATCAACTAAGTCCAAGACTTTGTTGTCATCCATTCACTTTAATTTTTCTTTCATGGCATCAAACCACTTTTGGAATTGTTACTATTCATGGGTTGATTGAATGAAATTGGATCTTCATCAATGCTAAAGTCACATTCATTTTCGAGAGCATAAACCATATAGTCATGTGAGATAGCACGATCTTTTTTGCCTTTTAGCCCGCCTCAAATTAATTTGTGGTTCATTAACCTCTTCTTGTACCGTGACTGGTTCATCCCCTACATTCTCATCATATGAGTTTTGGATATCTTCTTATTGTACCGAAATGTCACATGACGATGATATGATCATAGGAACAAGAACTATAGAAGGGATATCGGGTGTTGAAACATTATCTCGAAACTCTTCAATATCCACCTTCCGTGAATCATCACTCCCACTAATTTTACCATTCTCAATGAACCTATCATTGCATGTCTCTATTATTCTCGTACTATGGTTAGGACAGTAAAATATAAACCTATTTTAGTTTTTTGGATAGCCAATGAAAAATCCATTGATTGTTCTTGGATCAAGTTTCTTTTCATGTGGATTATACACCCTTATTTCCGCTTGGAAACCCCCAATTTTGCAGGTGCCTTAAGCTTGGTTTCCTGATGTGTTATCAAAGTTAAACAAATATTTAACCTAAACTACTCGCAAGTGCACGATACGTGTGTAGTACTTTAGGTGTCGATCCCACAGGGACTATGCAACACAACCTAAACTCAAAGTACGAATCAGCTAACGAACGAAATATGGTTTGAAGAATGAAATACTAAAATCAAATAAACAAACTAGTTTTTAAGAATGAGACAAACGTCCCAGGAAACCGGTTTCACCACAAGACTACCGAAACCAACAATCAACCTATCTATCATGGAATCCCAGTCAAGTTATCTAAGGCAGGCGATCCTAATATGATATCTACCCTCTCTCGAGGCATAGACACATGATCTAGTCAAGTTATCCCCACTTTCGTGGCTGACACCTTGAACTAAACCCATAAGACCTGTGATTCATCCGTTTTATCCTCAACCACTACTACCCTACTTTTGTGGCCTAACCTCGGTTGTTCTAAACATGATCTTGTAGGACTAGAATTCTCCTTTCGGTCATTCTCCTAATCCCTAACACATGCATCTACGTGGCTATCGCAAACACAAGTAAATTAGGCACTCAGATAAATAATAGATAAACGAAAACTGGAAGATGCATTCAAAGATAAATCAAAGTGGTTCCGAGATCGCCATGGGCTAATCCCTTCTCCTAGAACAAAACAAACTACTCGCTCATGCGTTCGTAAAAAAAGATAATTTAAGTAGAAAGTCTAAGGAACATGAAAACGAAACGAAACCGAAGTCTTGGGTTGATCTCCAATGCTCCTTGCACGTCTCTTCGCAAAAATCTGCTCCTTCTCTCTCTCTACTCACTCTCTAACTTAAGCTCCTTCGACCCCTAGCTCCTGGTCTTCATTCTCCTTCTTCTTTTCTTTCCTTTTCTCCCCTCTTTCCTGCCATTCTTTCTTTTCTTTAGTTGCAATAGCCACCAAATTTGTCTTTTCTTGAGTTTTCCATCTTTGAATAAGTTGGGCAACGTTTCCATTACTTTCTCCAGCAAAATATCACTTATTCCTCTTCTCTAAAGTCTTTTTCCTTATTGTATAAGTCCCCAACAAACTCCTATTCGTTTTAAGACAAATTAACTTATCTGGAGTTGCAGGTGACAGACGCGACCCGCGCGGGCTTGGTGTGCGACCTGCTCGGGTGCGGCGCGCATGATCGCGCAGGATCGCGATGGAAAACAAGGTACCCCGGTCGGGCTAGGGAGTGCCCCGGTCAGGCTGGTGTGTCCCCGGTCGGGCTGGGGTGTGCCCTGGTCGGGCTCAAGTTGCTGGACAAACTTGCCGACTAAACGCCCCGCACGGGCAAGGGTGTACCCCGCGCGGGCTGAGCTTATTCCTCGCCAATTCTCGTCCCGTTTGTTCCGTGATGATCCTCGATGTTGGTACTTTGTCTCGTGTACGTCCTTTAGCTTCAAAATGAACCAAATACGCATAAAAACCTACAAGAACACGAAAACGAGTAAAACGGATACAAAATCATACATTAACATCGCATCTATATCGTAAACATCTCTAAAATCGTGTAAGAAATACGTATAAAAACGAGATGATCATTTCCTCACTATCCACAGTTCACAACATGTCTTAGGGACTGCTTTACTAGGAATCGAACTTAGCAGATATATTGATGTCTTTAATGTATGCATCCACAATGAAAGGGGTAGAGAGCTATTACTTATCATGCTCCAAACCATGTTCATTAATGTACGATTCCACCTTTCAGCTACACTATTCTGCTGAGGTGTACCCGACATATATACTGTGCACAAATGCCCATACTTTCACGGAATTTCGCACATGGACCAGGAAATTGTCCTTTCTCATCATATTTGCCATAATATTCACCACCTCTATCAGATCTCACAAATTTAAACTTTTTTTTATCTAACTGCCTCTCAACCTCATTGATGAACACCTCAAGGTCGTTCACTGACTGAGACTTATCATGCAGTAGATAACTGTAGCCATCACGTGAGTAGTCATCAATAAAATTGATGAAGTACCTTTGTCCACCCCATGAAGGAACATCAAAAGGTCCACAAATATCGGTGTGAATCAACTCAATAAGTCGAGTGCTTCTTGTGGCCTCTTTCTTTACTATGTGTTTAGTCTGCTTTCCCTTAATGCAATCTCTGCACACTCCCAAGTCACTAAAATCCAACTGAGGTAGAATTTCATTATTTACCAACCTCATTAACCTTTCTTCGGATACATGACCCAGCCTTTGATGCCACAATAAAGTATAATTCTCATTATCAGGTGTACTACGTTTAAATCTCACATTAGTTTCAACATGGAATAGGGATTTAGAGAACTTTCTGTCAAGATTGAAACGATAAAGACCATCCATTAAAATATCATAACCATAAAGGTATTGATGTCTAAATAACTGAAAAATACCAGAACCAAACTTAACAGAAAAAGCTAATAGATTCAATTTTCCAATGGAAACAAGATTACTAGCACATTCAGGAACACAGAGGCATCCTTCTAGATCTATGTGATGACCAGTTTCCAAGACCAATCTGTAAGTCCTAATGTCTTCTATCAGTGCCTTCATCATGTTTCCCATGACCACGTACTTTGCAGGTCCTCTTATGGGTTGGATCATACCGAATCCCTGTTGCACTAGAATCTAACCAACATGGCTTTCAGTTTGTGAAAGTTCCATTTTTCTTTAATGGTGTTGTAAATCACCTAGAACTTACCAAACTCAACTGGTCAAGACTTAATGATAAACTGAACTAAAAATGTCTCATTAACATCCATCCCCATAGTCTTCAACTTTGCTGGCATGTTAGACATGTGAGTCATATGATCATGGATAGGCTGAGACCAGTTAAACTTTATCGTAGTCAGTTTGCTCATAATGTTGCCTACAATTGACTTGTCAACCTAATCTGATTGGAAAGACTCCTTAATCATATCCATGAATTCCCTTGCACTGTCAGTCTTAGACATTGATGGCTTAATGCTTTCCACCATGATCATTCTCATGAAGTTCAAACGCAACCTGTTAAACCACTTCCAAGCCTCATAATAAGACTTATCACCTTCCGAGTTAGTCTTTGTTATGCCTATGGGCTTTTCTTTTGAAAACAATGCAAGGTCCAAGTTATTAACACCAAGATAAAACTGGATATGTTCGGACCAATCTGCATAGTAAAGCCCATTGAATTTCACCACAGCATTGCCAGATGCCATTAGGTTAAAAGAAGCTGCAAAGAAAATTTCATACATGCTTATCTATTAGTGATTGAGTCAACAATGACAGATCAAGACACTTCAAAACACATTCAAGTAACCTTTGAGCAATACTCAAACATGTATACAATCATTGATGCTAAAATAAACAACACTTTAATGGACATGAAAACATTATACATTCAAATAAGTACGCAATATTTGGATGTACACACCATTGACATAATAACATTCAACAATCCCTTTGATGTTAGTGATCACACGCAATGGTCTACCTTTGAGTGACCTCATAGCTATATAATCAACAATTTCAATTGTTCAATCAATTTAATGAATAAGTATGCATGGCCAAAATCTCCAATGTAATAAACATGATTATAGAATATAGCAACTTATATGTACCAATACCATACACACGTACATACAACTTCTATACATGCCTTATATATATATATATATATATATATATATATTACACTAATCATGTTCACTTTACATGCATTTCAAAATGTAAAGAACAAAATAAAAAAAAGTACAATTATAGAAAAGTCAAACTTCCAAATTTTCCACTTTCTCATTATACATCATATATGTTTACTTTAAGAAACAAATATTCACTTTAAGTTTGTTTTTTTTCTGTTTCTTATATATATACGAATGTATATTTACTTTCAAAAACTTTAATGTTCCTAAAAAATAAGATACGTTTGTACCAAAAACAATCATAAACATATATACACATATACATACATATTAAAGATGTGACATAATACTGATTTTCTTTTATGCTTGTAAAACATTCATACAAGAATCATATCTACATGTATATGTGCATATGTGACAATGCAATTTCATGCGTTATTAAAATGAAATACATAATCTCATGTACGCATAATTCATGTCCATACTCATAATTATCACATGTATTCTATGAATGCAAAACACATGCAAGTATACGAGTATAAACGTACGCACAATCACATATATGTAGGGTTGAGAACACATGTACGTATACAATTTCATAATGTACAATTCAAACAAATCTATTCGAAGAGACTTTAATTGATGAATTATATTTAACCCAAAACCAGACTCTGATACCAATTGTTAGATAAAATTTCAGGCTTTCATGATTTGACCCTAACGAAAATCTAAACACAAATAGGATCTAGCTATTGCATAATTCATACAACAACTATAATAACATAGATCAGAGACTTACCTGGATCCATATTGTGCAACGGAATGATACTAGAATTTGTTCTCTCTCCTTTTACCCCTTCTCTGATTTGTTTTTTGATGAAAAAAAACGTAAACCATAAAGTCTTTTTTATAGAGTCAAAAACCTTAATTCTAAATTGGTAAAAAGAGATAAACCTTAATTTAGATAATTACCCACGAGCTTTAATTCTTTAATAGAGATCTATCCATCATGATGATCCACTTTAATATTAAAATCCTGAAGCCCAAATTACATGGGCCACACAATAAATTAACTCTAACAATAGTTTTTTTATAACCTCCAAAAAATGCAGCATTAGTACACAACAATTTAGAGCAATGAACCTTCTCGTGCAAATAATAAAAGAGCTAAAAATAGCCAACAAAGAAAACTATTGGAACATAACATCAATCCATCAATAAACGAGGCTATGAAAGTAGATTTGGGTTACTGAACCAAGGGAGAACCAAATTGCTTGCAAGGACCATATCAATTGGGTGAATGGAAGCTGACTTGTTTCAAATTAGGATTTCTATCTTTCTTTTGATCAATTTTTCATATCCGTATTTAGTTCGAGTTCAAATTGTTGAAAACTAAATTCGAATATTCTAATATTTAGATGATTTTCTAACAAGAAAATCAATAGACAATCAGTAACAAAATTGGACACATAATTTATGAAATTGCATGTTCTGAGAATGTACTTTTCAATGATTCATGTTTCAAAGTATTTTTAAATTTGTAGATAAAGTTATGATTGTTTTTTTATAAACGAGGTATTAGTTTGACTTAATTGGTTTTATGGTTAATTTAATTGTGTAAATTTTAAAGTTACTTTGTTTGTTTATTTTAAAAAATCATTTATAAGGTTCATATTTCTCATATCTCTTTAGAAAAATTTCAAACACTTCTAACTTTATCTATCCTAAATCATACCACAATTTATCAATCAAATCCTAACAAATCATGAGAACCGAGAAATGTCATGCTTTAGTTGCCATGTGGTCATTCCAGCGAGGATCGCGTCAAGTGATATGATCATGGACAACATCGAGGATCCCGAGCATGAAGAACACGCCTCAATATTACAAGAAGGTCATGTGACCCGAGATAGGGCAAGAAAAGAGGACGCGACCCGTGTCGTTGCAACTCAAGAGGACGCGGCCCGTTCTAAGGAGGACGCGACCCGTGCTGAATCGAAGAAGAAGGACGCAACTCGTCCCAAGGAGAGAAGAAGAACGTTGGTCTCGTGACCGGTGCTAGGCCTAGAGAGGAGGATGCCTTAACTATACCAGCAGGTCCCGTGACCCGACCTAAAGCTAGGACGTTCAAGGAAGCTATCATCGGATTACTTATGGCCATGCATGTTCAAGACGAGTGCTCTAGTCCACAAGGAAGTTCCAACATCAGAATCATACTACATTCCGAAGCTCAACTTGCAACGATCAACAATTAGGGCAAGTGTATCGTGTGTGCTCTTTTCTCACTGTTGGTTTTGTCCCACGTGGTTTTCCAACGACGGATTTTTAACGAGGTCGGGACTCACTCCCGTCTCTGTAATTATTGACCCAAGACTTCATATATCGTTCGTATTGAAATACTTCATTATTACCTTTATTTTTATTTTGAATTTTGAATTTTTGTTCATTTAAGTTACAAGCCTTGCATGCATTTATGGTGGCACTAAAGTCTTGCATGGCTTCTTCCTTCATATGATCGTCCACCCCCTTGTACATACAACAAATTTGATTTTGAATTTGAATTTGAATTTCGAATTTCTCTTTGAGAATTCATCCATTGTTGGTGTGTCACATCCAGCAATTGTTGTGCGTAATATCCAGCAATCGTTCGTTCTTCGTAGGTGTGTCATATCCTTGAAGACGGAGCTTTTCCGCAACTATCGTGTGAACTATCGATCCCCACGCCTTGTTTATGGAGTCTTCCGACTTGGCTGCAGCAAGGGTTACCCATCATACCAATCGATAGCCTTTCGCAACTCTCGTGTGACCTATCTATCCACACGCCTTATGTAAGGAGTCTTCCAGCTCGGCTGCAGCAAGGGTTTCCATATTACCTTCGTTGTAGAGTATCATTCCAGCGAGGATCGCGTCAAGTGGTATCAAATGATCGCTCTAGAAAAGTTTGGTCCATCTTCGGCTGTTTGCTTTTTCTTTAGACCGGTAGCTAGTGATTGAACCGTGCGTAGTTTTTGTCCATTTGTTACGTATCATTTGTGTCACAAGTATTTGTTGCTCGCGTGCTATGTGTTTTTCTTGTAGGCTGCTTTGTGTGTTACTTGTGCAGGCTTTCCGTGTGTTTGTTGTGCGTATAATCATCAAAACACAATAGGAGTTTGCGATGCAGAAACCATTCGAGTAAACAAGATGTTTATTTAAGCTCTTGCGGCTCGATTGGAGCAAACTCTTAGCACCAAATTGAAGAGTTTCGACAGGAGATTCGACATGAAATTCAGACCCTATCAAGAGTAAATCCTAATCAACAAGAAAGGATTCAGCAAGAAGAGGATAGTAACTATTACAAACTAGGCAGTTCATCCTCGTCTCGAAGTAGTCATAGACGACGCTGAGGGGTGCGGGAATGCAGAGACGACATGAGGGACGACCTTGCTGGTCTTAAACTCAAAATTCCCCCATTCTACGAAAAGGTTGATCCGGATGCTTATTTGGAATGGGAGAAGAAAATCGAACTCGTATTCGGTTACCAGCAGTACATCGAGACCAAGAAAGTTAGAGTTACTGCCACGAAGTTCTACGATTACGCTTTGTGTTGGTGGGATCAGTTGGTAACTTCTAGGTGACGTAATGGAGAGAAATATATAGAGGTGTGGCTGGAAATGAAAACTATAATGCATAAACGGTATGCTTCGAATCACTGTCTTCGAGATACACACAAATCGATTCCAATAGAGCAATAATTCAAAAGGAGTGTTCGTTTCAACTTTGAGGCTGGAAAATTTAGCCATCAACGGGAGGAAAAGCCGAGTTATCTTAGGAATGACAAGTCTGTCCCAACAGCCAAAGACGAGGTAAAAGTAGTTCCAGCAGCTCAAAGAGACAAAGGAAAAGCCGAGGCCACTACATCGAGAGCTGGAGACCTAAAGTGCTTCAAGTATCACAGAAGAGATCATTATGCGGATGAATGTACAAACAAGAGATTTATGATTATTCATGAGGATGGTGAGATTGAATCCGAGGATAAGGAATCTGAATCTTTGATCGAGGAGTATGAAGAAGAACTCGGGTTAAAGGTCAAGAAGCAGCCGAGGCTTTATACATTAGAATGGCTCCATGAGAACGAAAAAATGAATGTGACCAACCTAGTGGCCGTGCCTATCACCATTGGAACATATGAGGACGAGATCTTGTGTGACGTTCTTCCCAAATGTGCGAGCCATACCCGTATCAGTAGTCTATGGCAATCAGATCATAAGGTAATACATGACGGTTCTACTAACCAGCATTTTTTCGAGTTTAATGGCAGGAAAAAGATTTTTCTTCATTTGACGCCAAGAGAACTGTAACAAGATCAAATACGCCTAAAACAGAAGGAAGAACGTGTAATAAAGCCATAAAACTTCTACGTTAAAGTGGATGAGATCAATATATCTCTTAATTGTAGTCAATCGGTTTTATTATTCGTGTTTAAGGAAGCTCTTTCGAGCTTAACTAACCTTGCACCGGTACTGCCGAGTGAAATCATTTCTTTAATGCAGTCTTATAAAGGTTTTTTTCCCGAAGACAACCCTACGGGATTACCTCCTATACGCGGCATCGAACATCAAATAGACTTCATTCCCAGAGGCGCATTTCCAAATCGGCCAGCTTATAGTACCAACCCGGTAGAGACTAAGGAGTTGCAAACGTGGCAGCATTACCTAGGGCCGAAGGAGTTCGACATACATACCGACCACGAATCACTCCTGTACAAGCAACGTATGAAAAACGTTGTAGCGGATGCCCCATCCTGAAGGTATGCCCTACTAACTACTTTAGATGCTAAGGTTCTAAGATTTGAATAACTTGAAAAGATATATGCATTTGATTTGGAGTTTGGAGAAGTGTACAAAACGTGCGAAAAGTTTCTGTTTTATGATGACCGATCGTGTGTGTCTAACTGTTTTATGCGAGAATTGTTTGTTAGAGAAACTCATGGAGGTGATCTTATGGGTCATTTTGGGATTGCGAGAAAACTCAATAGTACAGGAACACTTCTATTGGCCACACATTAAGAGGGACGTTGAGTGAATTTGTGTAAGACATATCCACTCACGGTTTGTATACCCCTATACCTATCCCGACTCACCCTTGGAATAACATATCTATGGATTTCGTGATTGCTTTGCCTAGAACTAAGAATGGAAATGACTCAATCTTTGTGGTTGTTGATAGAATTTCTAAAATTTCATATTTCATAGCATGCTACAAAACGGATGATGCATTGCACGTAGTGAACCTATTCTTTTAAGGAAGTAGTGAGGTTGCATGGAAAGCCTAGGACGATAGTTTCGGATAGAGATACGAAGTTCCTTAGTCATTTTTGGAAGACTCTATGTTCTAAATTAAGAACTAAGTTATTGTTTTCCACGACAAATATTTTGGGTGGAATTGTTAAAAAGAACTTAAGAACATTGGAAGAATGTTTACCACATGTTGAATTTGCATATAATCATGTTGTACATTCTGTTTCCAAATATTCTCCGTTTGAAATCGTTTACGGGTTCAATCCAGCCTCACCTTTGGATCTAATGTTGTTACCTTTGAGCTTGGATAGAGAAAAGAAAGCTAAAATGGTACATCAGACCCGCGAGAAAGCTAGGAAGAACATAGATGAGAAAACAAAACTCTATGCAAAGCAGGCAAACAAAAGACGAAAGCGAATGATTTTCGATCCCGGCCACCAAGTGTAGATTCCGTTGCAAAAGGAGCGTGTCCCGAGCAAGAGAAAACCAAAGTGGATACCCCGGATTGACGAACCCTTCACTGTGACCAAGAGAATCAGCAACAACGTTTATCAACTCAACTTGAAAGGTAAGTATAATGTGAGTTCCCGTTTTAACATTACTGATTTGGTGCCTTTTGTCGTAGATCAAATAGATCTGAGGACGAATCCTTTTCAAGAGGGAGGGGAGGATATGATCATGGACACAATCTAGGTTCCCGAGCATGAAAAGGACGTCTCAATATTACAAGAAGGTTCCGTGATCTAAGCTAGGGCAAGAAAGGAAGACGCGACCCGTGCCGTGGCGAGCGAAGAGGATGCGACTCGTGCTGAGGAGGATGTGACCCGTGCTGAATCAAAGGAGAAGGACGCAACCCGTCCCAGGGAGAGAAAGAAGGAAATTGGTCTCGTGATTCGTGCTAGGGCTAGAGAGGAGGATGCCTTAACCATACCAGTAGGTCCCACGACCCGAGCTAAAGCTAGGACGTTGAAGAAAGCTATCGACGGATTACTTGCGGCCGTGCGGGTTCAAGACGAGTGCTCAAGTCCACAAAGAATTTTCAACATCCGAATCATACTACATATCGAAGATAAACTTGCAACGATCAACAATTAGGGCAAGTGTGTCGTGTGTGCCTTTTCCCATCGTTGGTTTTGTCCCACGTGGTTTTCTAATGGCGGGTTTTTAATGAGGCCAGACTCACTCCCGTCCCCCTAATTGTTGACCCGAGACTTCATATGTCATTCGTATTGAAGTACTTTATTATTACATTTATTTTTATTTTGAATTTTGATTTTTAGATCATTTAAGTTACAAGTCTTGCATGGCTTGCATGCATTTATGGCAACACTGAAGTCTTGCATGACTTCTTCTCCTACATATGGTTGGCCATGCATTGTAGAATGGAACTTTGATTTTGAATTTTAATTTCGAATTTTTCTTTGAGAACCTCAATTGTTGGTGTGTCATATCTAGAAAGTGTTGGTGCGTAATATCCAACAATCATTCGTTCTTCGTAGGTGTGTCATATCCCCGAAGACGAGCCCAAAAAATCGAGAACTTTTTTATAACTCTCGTGTGACCTATCGATCCACATGCCTTGTGTAAGGATTCTTTCGACTCGCTGCAGCAAGGGTTACCCGTCTTACCTTCGTTCTAGAGTGTCGTTCCAGCGAGGATCACGTCAAATGTGCAAGAGATAGCCAAGTTAAGCACTCAACCGTTTTATAGGCGTTTGAAGAAGACCCAAGTGATCCATTAAGGACCAAATCTGAAGTGAAAATGGACACATGGTCTCTCAATCATCATCGGTATTGTAGAAAGTACATCGTGGATTACGGAGGTTCCACTATAGCATCATGCCATTTGTTAGATTTTTGTTGTGGGCATATTACCAATATATGAATAAATCTTCTTATTGCATATTTCCAATACATACATATTATCTCTAGTTTTTTCTCCGAGCACATGAGGACCAAACAACTAATCTTTAAAAATTTTTGGAAAATCCAAGAGTAATGAGGCATCGGTTTGTTAAACTGAAAGTTGTCGAAACCAAGCGGCCTAGACTCTTCAACTGAAAAAATCATTCACGCACATAAGTTATTCTATAGCTCAAATTTCATAATCATAAACCTCTTTCCATTTTCGATTGGCACCATGGACCATGTAACTCTTGCACCAAATTATTTTTTGGGGTCTCCTTTAAAAGGAAAGTTTTACAAGGGTGAAGATTTCTTGCAAACCCCTTTTGTGTAGCACAAAAGCATTTATCCAAATGCCTAATATCCCAAAATGACAGATCCTAGAAGTTGTAAACACCCCAGAAAAGAGATAAATATCAATTTTCATGATTGAACGTGGTATTTCGCCTTTTGGATAAACTGTTGACAATCTTCCAAAATTAGTTTCCTCCGACAAACATACATTAAAAAAAATCGATTACAGAGACTCAAATCTTTCCCCCTGAAAATAGATTTTCGAACCGCTTAGAGATAGAGATAAATACGATCGCCAATCCCATTTAATCTATCTTATATTCATATTTATAAATGAAATATCATTCCTTAAATTAATTACAAATTACAAATGGATAATCCACTTCTATAACTTTTCCAATAACTTCGATCCAATTATGATTGAGAAGTTCTTCGAAAATTTAGGAAATAAATCATTTGGAAACTTAATCGAGCAATCAAACTATTAAACAATAAAAAAATATTGTTTGACCATTATTTGATCAATTTCTAAAACAATCAATCCGTCTACCAAAAATAATACTAATTAATATAATTTTTATTAATAAAATTAATATATAAAAAAGAATAATATAAATACATATGAAATCTAATTATAAATTTAAATTATAAAAAAAGATAGAAATTATAAAAATAAATCAAGAACGGTGGTGGTTGCGAGGCATCTTCATTGTCGTAGTGTAAGTTCCAACCGACTAACGATATGTTTGAATTTAATATGCATTATTATGCTAAGGTTTGATTGTGTAACATCTAATGTGTCTCTTATTTGCATTTTCAATTCCATTTTCAACTCTTTCATTTTTTTATATGTTTACCTTTTTTAAGCCTTACAGAAAGTTGAGCACAATAGCTCCAAGGTCGAAAATTCAACTTCAATATGTGGCACTCTACGGTATTAAAAAAAAAAGAAAAAATGTTACATTTTTTCGAAATATTAAAAAAATAAAAAATAAAAAATATTTGAAACATACAATATATATTCATATATATATATATATATCATAATATTAGTAATGAATATCTCGAGATACATTTTGTTGAGAAATTGTTGATTTAGAGACGGTTGATATACGTCTTCTCTTTGTAGAATTTAATATATTCTTTTCAATGTCACTTTTTAATTATTTATCATGTAGTTGTAAAAATTTGTCTTCGACCAATGAACCAACCTTTTTTATAAATTTTCTTCTATGATCGTAGATATGAAACTTGTAAACACGAGTGAAATGAATTTACCAAATCTTAACTTTCATTACAAAACTTTTTAGAAGATCTCGCAACCACAAAAGTGATTACCGATTTCAAATGTCTTTCAATGAAAATTTTAGTATAACACATTTTGTAGATATTTGAAATTGAAAATTCATGAATTATGTTAATGCATATTTGCCACTCAAAAGGTCAAACTTAAAATTTCGACACATAAATAAAAAATATGAACACTTATTTTTTATAAATAATTTCTTATAATTGAAAAATAAAATTATATAATGTTTATATATTAATACAATTGAAATTGAATAAAAAGATAACAATCATGAATTTTTATTTCTGATAATTTATCCCCTTATATGTCAACACATCTTCCGATTTTAGACGCATCACCATCATGAATTTAACTGTATCTTTTAACCATTTATATAATTTGACAACATATATATCGAAATTGGAACTTTTCTATCATATGTTAAGTGTAATACTTTTCACGAGTAATATTCTTTTACACTCATGTGTGGTTTGATGGCATCAATCGTTTTTTCTTTGACATTTAATATTATTTTGATGATTGAGATCCAATGTTGTTATGAATAAAAATTCTCTTTTTCATGTACGTGTGAGGTGTTAAATTTTAAGGGGTCATAATAATCAGCCATTACGAGTAATTCTATGAGACATCCGGAAATGATTAAATTCATTTGTGCAAAGGTCTGAATAAATATTTTTACTATTAGAAAAAAGTTAGTGATATACCTTGTTAAAGTGCTTCCACGCATCACCATCTAACGGATGACACATTTCCCCTTTACGACTAGTTGTTTATCATGCAATCTCATACACTTGATGTCTTCTCATTTTTTATACATTACTTTGATTATGTTTGTAATTGATGAATACCAAATATGATGATATGAAATTTTTTTCAAATAAAAGTGATATTTTCCACAATATTATCTTCAAAAAAATAAATTTTCACTAATTAAGATGTGAAATTCATGCAAATTTTTGTAAAAACATTATTGTATGGCTTCAAATTTATTATTAATATTGAAAAATATAATCGTGAAAGGCATGTTTTAAAACCTTCATAAAGTTGATATTTAGCATTATCAAACATCTTAAAAACTTGTTTTCTTCTCATTCGAATCCTTTTCAACTTTCTCGATTGAATTGATTAAATACATTTTGCACCGTATCAATAGATAAGAGTTTGCTTCAACATATTCACTCATCCCAATAGCATGATTCTACTTAATATCTTGTTTATATTTTTCAGTAGAATTACTATTACTCTTTGGTGTCAAAGATTATATATAAGATAACCACATAAAATAATAATATCTCTTAAATAAAGATAATTCCTCACATTTCTCTTATTCCACACTAAGTATACAAAATGATTTGGCAACAACATCGTAAATTAGGTAACATCTTCCAAAAGCTCATTTGATACATCTTTAAGTTTATGCATCATTTCTTTTACACATTTATTATTTAGAAATGATTATATTGGATTTTGAGGATGATGTCATAATAATATAAAATATAAATATAATATAAATTAGATGCAACAATAGTTTTGGGTTGTATATGAAGAATGGTGTTGGGTTAGTTATATAACAAATTTTCAGACGTACTAATGACCGACGTGGATGGATTACATACGAACTCTAGAATGATCCTAATACATTTGTAATAATGAATAAATTAAAATTTGTTAGTAATTTAAGGACATATCAAAATTCTGAGATTTATAAATGCATTCGAATGTCATAAATCAATTAATGATCCATAAGTAATTTATGAACAAAATTATGTTTCTGACAATTTTTGCAGTAGTTACAAATTGGATTATATAGTGACTGTTTGACAATAAAATTACGGACGACTCATGTACTAAATGTTAACCCGTCACTAATCAATTATGGAGGGAAGAATGATTCATATGTTATTTACAACAAAATTATGTTTCATCGAAAAATTTTCAATAATTACAAATCGATTACGTAACGACAATCTGATTAAAAAATTATGGAGGAATCATGTACGAAACATGAACTTGTTAGTATCAATTAAGAATATGTCAAAATTCCTAGATGAGATGGTTCATTTGGAATTTCTATTCAAAATTACAAAATTTCTAGTAGTGTTAAAGGTAATCCAAAATATTGGATACGAGATCAAAATGCTTTATACCCGTTTGACTTTCTAAAGAGAAAATTTCATCTTTATTTAAACATGTAGAGAAGAAGACAAACTTTGAAGCATTAATGGATAATCCTAATTTCTTTTTTAAAACTCCTAAAGAAAAACTATAATCCCCTTAACCAAAGCTATTCATAAGTCCACGAAAACAGTTAAATCGGAAAAATTTGAAGTAGATAGAAGGTTTTTTGATTTTCTGGAACAATTAGGAGATTGTCTAGAAGAAATACGGGGAAGAAGCAGGGCTACAAGAAAAATTCCCACCGCCAAAGGTGTGCGTTCATGAGCCCAAACTAAAGTTTCAATCAATTCATTTCCAATCCATAAAGATGTACCAGAAAATGCAACATTTTTGTTACTCGACCAACCATCAGGAGACGCAAATACAACAGGCCATCTCTGAATACTAAGGTCCTGAGGTGGAGTCGCAGTCGCCTCAAATGAAGCGATTGCATTTTCTGATGATTGCGGGTGATATTAAAACCGACTGGAGTATTCGCAGTCGTCCGCAAACGTGGCGAAACGCAGACTTTAAAAATTCCATAATTATGTTGCGTTACGTTTGCGTTTCGGTGCGTTTTCAATAAAATTACGAAAATACTCTTCTATTATAATTTATATTAATCGTATATATATATATATAATATATATATATATGTGTGTGTGATGTATTGTATAATATATATATATATGTGTGTGTGTATGTATTGTATATTTAAATATTTTAATAATTTTTAAAATTTTAAATTTATTTCAAATATTTGAAAATTATAATTAAAAAATATATACTAAACAACAAAATTTAAATAATTTTTTATTAATAATTATCTATTTTGGCAATTAAGCTCAAAGTGCAATCACAACAGTTTTCTGCCATTCGCTTCAAATCGCAGTCGCCCAGAAACGCAACGTTTCCACCATTCAGGCAAAATGAAACAAAACGCCGCCAATCGCTGATAGAAACATCTTCAAACACAAGCGCAAACACGGCGTTTCCACCAATCAAGCCCTGAATGAGTTAGATTCAAATTAATTCACCATGGATGAAAATCAAATCAATCTGAAGCTACAAGATACTGAAATTATAAATGTTTTTGAATCCAATGCTCTCGGTTATTTCTTTTGTAATTTTTAATTAGATAATCAGTTACTATGTATACCACTAGATATAACCAGTTGCACTTATGGATAAGATATGCGATATAGTTGCTAATGCTTTCATTTCATTCTCAAGATTATTTTTGCTAGTTGGAAATTTTAATCAAGGTCTTTGACCAAATGATGATAAATCTTAAACCTTGTTTGTTTCTTCTCATGTTGATATTATAGCTTTCAAGTTATTTATAAACTAACGGTTTGTTTGACTGGCAGAAATACCTAGAAAAAATTTTTTGCTGACAATCTAATACTATTGAAGATCGATTGTAGAAATATCAAAGGGTTGTACCCATTTAGTTCAAGCTAATTGTGTTTTAAACCTATTAAACTCATACAATAGAATAACATATTTACGCAATCCAAACAACTTTTTAAATGAATTGCAGTGAATTATTTGGTAAACCCAATCCATTTGACATCTCTAATTGATCGTGCAATCACAAATGAAAGATTCAGATATTTCTCCAAACGGTTCACTTTGAATTCCATTTTTTGGTGTGAACTCTTGGTCTGTACACCATCTCAGATCAGTTATGGTACGCCTCACATGGAATCTTAAAACTTTGAAGGCTTCCCCTCGGTAAGAGCAAGGAACCAGTAGAAGGTTTGATGATTGCTCAATCAATCCTCATATCATAGCCATCCTTAAAATCCATTAGCATGAAATTTGATGCGAAAGGCAAGTGGTAGTCTATTGTCGTAGGGGATTAGTCTTTTGTGTAGCTGCAAGAGGAGATCAAGACACCTTTTTTCTCCACCGACCCCCTTATCACAAGGCAGACCACAAACCTTATAAGATACAGTCATTCCCAAAATACGTGTCTATATCTTTTTGGTAGGCTGCTATTCATACCAAGGTTTAGATAAATGGAGAATTCATTGTGGTTTTTAAGAACAAGGCACCAAGATCTGGTGGTGGAGTTTTTTTCTTTATATTGAAACGATAAGAATTGATGAAATTGACATTGTTTATAAATTCGCCATATTATACTATGTTGTCTCATATCGCTTAGGGCATAAATCATGAATTCTTATGTATGTAATTGGACAATCCTAAATTGATGAACAAGATTTTAAGATTCGTTACGTCCAAACTCATATTTTATATGATATTAGAGTATATCATATCGCAAATCTAATTTTTCGATATTGAGTTTCCGATTATTATATCCATCCTCTAAAATCAAATATGGATACGAAAGAAGCGTTATATTGTGTTGTCCAGTATATATGAACTATAGGATTAGACTTTTGAGATAAGTCTAATCCTATAGTTCATATTTTACAAGTAAAAAAGTGAAAAGCTTCTAAAACAACGAAATGCCACCTTGAACTATTATTTTGAAAATCATGAATATAGATTGGTCAGGGAATTTAAACTAATATCATATTGCAAAAGACCATAAAAAGGGCTAACTTCAAAAATATGTTTATAGGGCTAAAAGATTTCAAAAATACCCTTCCCGAAAAAGAAAATTTTTTTAACTTAAAGTATCTTTATAAATGTTGATATTCCCAAAATACCCCTGCGACCTTACGACCCAGTTTGACCCAGCGACCTAGTTTGACCCTGCGACCCTTGTCCCTATGCGACCCTTGTTCCTCTGCGACCCTTGGACCCCTGCGACCCTTGTCCCTCTTCGACCCTTGTTCCTTTACGACCCTTGGACCCCTGTGACCCGTGTCCCTCTACACGACCCTTGGGACCATTGCGACCCTTCCGGCCATTGCGAACCATTTGTCCATTTCGACCCTTTCGACTAGTCTTTTCAATGTCAGACTACACTGCATTTTCCAGGTTTTAGCTATGCTTTTTATTTTACCAATGCCATATTGAAGACCTATATTAAAGGTTCTTTAATGTGGTCAATACATGCACCTTGGTCATTCTTTGTATTTATTGTCTTTCTGGAATTTTAGGAGTCCATTTATTTTTCGGTATAAATAGAGAGAGACCTATATTAAAGGTTCTTTAATGTGTCAATACATGCACCTTGGTCATTCTTTGTATTTATTGTCTTTCTGGATTTTAGGAGTCCATTTATTTTTCGTTATAAATAGAGGAGAAAAAACCGTAAAGCTACAACAAGCACCAAATCATCTCTTGTTTCGAGTCTTTCGTTCTCTCAAAATGGCGATTTCTAATATCTAACCCTAAATTCTCTCAAAAATCCTTGTTACCTTTGTGACCGTTAAGGTCACATGGTCGACCCAGGGCATCGTGCTGTCTATTTGTTACTCAATGTCTTGGTAATCGTCGGACTCAGTCTATATGCAGATACACATAAGTACTTACAACTTGGATGGAGGACTTTGTGATGTATCTGCACTACATAAGGTCTTGGTAATCGGCGGACTCAGACATCAAGCTGTATCCGCGTTACCTAAGGTCACGGTTGGAGGTCATTTGCTACCGTGGAACTCACCATACATGACTCAAAGCCCGAAATGTCAATGGAGCATTTCTTGCGGGGAAGGGCTCCGATGAGTCTTTAAACTTCGGCAAATTTGACCTTTTTTTCTTTCCTTTTGTTTTCCCGAACTTCTTTTTGCCTTTTTCTTCTTCTTCAACTTTTTTCTTTCTTTTTTTTAACCATTGTGACCTTTCGACCTTATGTAACCTTATGTAACTCTTGTGACCTTTGTAACCTTTGAGACCTTATGTAATCAATATTTAAACGTTGAAAATGTCTTATTTTGCATCTATTGTTCGTAAGATTATGACCCAATATAACCCGTTATGTGAAGCTCAATCGGATTAAATTATAATCAGGTTTAAACGGCTACGACTCATGCGACCACACATAACCCTTGTACGACTCATGCGACCACATATGACCCATGGACGACTCATGCGACCAAACATTACCCATGGACGTCTCATGCGACCACATAAGACCCTTGTACGACTCATGCGACCCTTTGTACAATAATAGTAAATCCACAAAAACATCGATACTAACAATAATACATTCTATTGAATAATAGTAAAAAAACCAACCAAAAACAAACATGAATTTTGTTGTTCAAATGAAGTTCAACCAAATACAAAAACCAACCAAATACAACAGAATTCAATCTATGAAGATTATAGGGGTAAGCAGTAGACAAGGTACATCATCGAGAATGGCTTCCAGTTCGACTTTGAGGGTACAACCGATGTTAAAGCCATTATCTTGACAAAACTTTGTCCAACCCCTGGTGATGCTAGCGCCATTGCGTTTCACGGGCCTTAGATGTGCCTCCCAAATGTCTGTGTAATTGGTTATCAGATCAACCTTACTTCATCTACCGTAAAGACCATTCGACCTCGCAAACTGTATCGGAAGTGTCTGCGATAACCGAATAAATTTACAACAACGTCAAACTAATGCATATACGACTAGATTTGATGAATCGAATAAATCGGTTTGAGTTCACTTACCACTGCATCTACGGCCAGATTTGAACGCGTGATTGGTACCGTGAAAATTCTCTCTTCAGAAGAAGATGACCCTGACATCGAATCGCCGTCACCAGTGGTTTGCATTTTCGGCAATATGATGATGATGATGATGATGATGATGAGAGTTAGAGAGAGAGTGTCGTTGTTAGAAAAAAGGAAACGACTGGAATACGAATCGCGGTCAGATGGAATTCGAAAAGTTTTTTCAAATTTTGGTGAAAAGTTCGGCGGGAATTCTGGTGAAAATGAAATAATTCCAAATGAGGGTCGCATGGGTCGCATGGTCGCATGTATTGATGAATAGATGCGAACTCGGCGAATTTACGGGTTTAGGATGATAAAATGACAAAAACCAATCAAACAATACATTTACAACGTCAAACTAATTAATTCCAAATTAGGTTCGCATGGGTCGTATGATCGCATGTATTGATGAATAGATGCAAACTCGGCGAATTTACGGGTTTAAGATGATAAAATGACAAAAACCAATCAAACAATACATTTACAACGTCAAATTAATTAATTCCAAATGAGGGTCGCATGGGTCGCATGGTCGCATGTATTGATGAATAGATGCAAACTCGGCGAATTTACGGGTTTAAGATGATAAAATCACAAAAACCAATCAAATAATACATTAACAACGTCAAACTAATGCATTCCAAATTAGGGTCGCATGGGTCGCATTACCGCATATATTGATGAATAGATGCGAACTCGACGAATTTACGGGTTTGGGATGATAAAATGACAAAAACCAATCAAAACAATACATTTACAATGTCAATCAACGGTTAAAAGAGATTGTGACCCATGTGTACCTAGTTGAGTTGTGTATAACCAATGCCCATGTTTCAAAAGTGATAGTAGTGTTTTAAGAACTCGGCGGATGATTAAACAATACATTTAACATTTTCTTCAAATGTCGATATTATTTATATTATTATCTATATTGATTCTAAGTTAGACATATACAACTTAAATATATTGTTAATGGCATATTGATAATGGCATGGGTCGCTTGGTCACATATAGGCCAGATTAGGGTCGCATGGGTCGCATGATCGCATATATTGATGAATAGATGCGAACTCGACAAATTTACGGGTTTAGGATGATAAAATGACAAAACCAATCAATACAATACATTTACAAAGATTCTAAATCAAAACAATACATTTACAAAGATTCTAAATCAAAACAATACATTTACAAATATTCTAAATCAAAACAATACATTTACAAAGATTCCAAATCAAAACAATACATTTACAAAGATTCCAAATCAAAACAATACATTTACAAAGATTCCAAATCAAAACAATACATTTACAAAGATTCCAAATCAAAACAATACATTTACAAAGATTCCAAATCAAAACAATACATTTACAAAGATTCCAAATCAAAACAATACATTTACAAAGATTCTAAATCAAAACAGTGTTGAGAAAAATGACCAACAACTCTTCCCTAGTCTCAAGGAGCCGACCTTTTTTAGGAGCCGACCTTTTTCCATGGATGGTGGTTACCGAGAGCTCACATATAAAAGGCAACCGAGAGCTTAAGAAAAATCATCAAAAAATAGTTCATTGAGGGTCGCATGGGTCGCATGAGTTCACTGGAGAAATATTACATTAGCAGAGAGTGACCCAACAACGTCACCTACGACATCTCCTGCCATGTATTTGGTCTTCTAGTGAACATTTGAAGAGTGACCCAACACCGTCACCTAAGTCACCCCCGCAACTCGTCAGTGACTGCATAGACCCTGAGTCCGCCGATTACCAAGACCTTGGGTAACATATAGACAACACGATGCCCTGCGTCGACAATGGTGATTGCGCCACGCAGGTCACAAAGGTAAAAAAGATTTTTCATAGAAATATGGGTTAGATACGCATACTAAGAGAAGAGACGTAGACGTTAACTTATATACATGGGTCAGAAGGGTCACATGGGTCGGAAGGGTCACAT
>CM071861.1:11558123-11579080 GCA_036759665.1 Gynandropsis gynandra
CTCAAACGACCATTGCGACCTAACCGACTCACTGACACTGACACTCACCCATTTCAAATCAATAAACTGAGTCGAAGATGGTCATGAAACTACTGCGACCCTTGCTACTCAACCGATTCACGGAGTCGAAGATGTTCATGCAACTCCTGCGACCCTTGCGACCTAACCGACTCACTGACACTGATACTCACCCATTTCAAATCAATAAACCATTTTGTGACTCGAAAGCTTGCAAAACCCTAGAAATCGAACTATAAAGATATTTCTGATATTCCGCCTATAAAAAAGTTGTCTCAAATTCTGGCGAAGAAACTATAGAGATCCTCGCTTCCGTAATTGTTAATTGTTACAAACCAAAGGACATTCTGCCGGATATAAATTTTGTATAAAAGTTTTTGCCTGCTATACAAAATAATATTGGAATTTCATGAACCATAAACTTCAAAGATCTCTCTAAAGTATTCGATCCTTAAAGGACAAGATGCAAACGTCTCATTAGTAGCCCCTTTGCACTAGATTTCCACGAATTTTTTTTATATATGACATCTCCTAGAAAATATCATTTTGTAATATATGAAAGCTTACATTTTAATTTTTTTAGTATATGGAATTTTAAATTTAAAAAAGTTGTATCTCCTGCATGTAAAATTAATGATTAATCAATTGAGGAGTTGATTTTACTTTTCGAATGGATAATTTTTTCACTTAGAGAACCTTATCTAAAAAAATCATATATCCATCTGGGGTGACAACTCCTATTTATTAATAAATATTAAATTTTAAAAATATGCATATGGGTCACTTTAACGTAGACCAAGTTAAACTCTATATAATGATGATTGGTTCTACATATAAAGATTTTAATATACCTAATCAAACCGTAACTAAGAATACCAAATCACACAGACACGCATATACATATACATATATATATATATACAAACACGTGTTTTTGTTACACTAAACCCTATAGTAGAACGTACCGGTTTATATTTCCTATATCCTGATGTATTATTCTTCTTGTTGATTGGAGAGACAAAAGATGCCAAGGGAAAATGGGTTGGAAATTTACCAAACAAATGAAAAAAGAAAAATGAGATGGAGAGAAATTTATCAAAACAATATGATTCTATACTTCAAAAAAAAAGTATGGGAAGCTTAGAATGTAGTCTAAGTTGAAGTTTTCTTTAAAACAATGTACATATACATTGGAAATAAAAGACCAGACATTGTAAAAAAGTTTACAGAGAATAGCACTTGTTAGCTTTGATCGTTGAAATGTCTTTTGGTATGTAGAGAAAATAGGCGGAAATGAATTCTCTTGGATATACATATTAGTTTTATGCAATAACTATCGGGCTATAAATATTTTCGCAAGTAAATTTTTATTACATCTTCGATGCGATAACTATTCGCTTATAAATATTAGGTTAATTTTGTTTGTTAGAACCACATTAAGATCAATTATAATTTATTTATAATCATGTTTGTTCGCCTAATCAATCGGTATAAACTTTTATTCAAGTATTCGAAAAATGATCATTTCGTTATTTATTTTTGTAGATTTGATGTTCATAGACATATAAGGCCCAATACCAAGTTGAGAGGTGTATATTAATATGTTATGGGTTTTACATCTTAAATAACTTAAACATCTAGTTCAATATATACTCTATACATGCTTCCAAATAATAGAAAAAGAAAAAATCCTACAAATTTTGTGACATTATTATCGCAATAAAGATTCTATATATATAATATTAATATTACATTATGATTTATAAAACATTATTACAAGATTTACTAGTATACCTTAATACAACTTTATTATAAAACATTTATAATAAGGTTTACTAGTCATGAAAATATTTTATTCATTAATCATAAAAACGCTTAGACCATCTATACAGATAATGTCTAGAACGCCTAGAGCACCTAGTGGACACCTAAAAAATGCATAGAAAAATTGTTGTGGTTAATATCGTCCACTTATGTCGCTTTTTTATAACATGTTTATAACACTTCAAATCCTAAGATCGTCTCCAATGCAGGGTTTAGTTGATTTTTCGGTTTGATGGTCTTCCATCTTGATCATTTATTTCCTCCATAACTTTGAATTTTTTTCTCGGTTTTATGTTTCTCCATCTCAATCCTCGAGTTTTCTTCGGTTTTATGATCTTTCAACAAAATCTTTGGGTTTTTTTCAGTTTTATGGTCTTCCAACTCTTATACAAAATTCAGAGAGATTTTATTCTATATATTAAAATCAACAAATAATAAAAAAAATTGATACTTTGTCAAAATTAGTTGTTATAATACTATATGGCCGTATTCTAGTTTTAAAAAATTTCCAAACATCGCTTGAATTAGTCATAATATGTCACGTCAATCTAATCTTCAACTTGTGTTGATCAAATACTTTTAAATCAATCGCCTTTTTAGTGGATAAGTCAAGTTTTCTTTTCGTCTATGTTTTTGGATTTGAATGTTATCACACTTAATAATCTCAAATCAAGTGATACATATGCAGAACGTATTTATATCTTTGTTGACAATTTGATCCATTCGCTTGCACTATCGCTCCACTATTATCATATAATAATGAAACATACTCTTTTATTGAAGGCGTCACACCAAGGTTACTAGTAAATGTTTTTATCTAGAACACTTCCTTGATTATCTCACACCTAACTATATATTATGCTTCAATAATAGTGCCGATTACAATAGTATATTTGGAACTTCTCCAAATGACTATTGAACCATTTAAGCAAAAAACAATGTCTGATGTGAATTAGTTGATGTTTTTATTTGATGCAAAATTTGCCTTAACTGCAAGATATATACTTCTTAGATGAGGAATTGGAAAGAAAATGAAAATAGAAATATAGAACTAGGAAAAATTCGTAGAAAGAAAATAAAAGTGTCATAGGATGCATATTAAATTGAGAAGGAGAAGTCAAGAGAAAGACATGAAAACGAGTGAAAAATCAAACGAAACACATTTTCTAAGTGTTTGTGACCTTCGATTGTTTTGCTTTTCATTCATCTTTTTTGCTTTTTATCTTTTCCTGATGTCTAGTTTCTTAAAATCATCACAATGCAAGAATTCACTACTGCCCACCAACGACCTGATTGGGTGGAATATACAGCATGTGGGTTTATCCAAGAACAACCATAGATGGAACCAAACGCTGCTCGTAATCCATACCTATATACATGGATGCGAATGAGTATGTTAGGTTCTAGACTAGGAGTATGGACGTGCATAGATGTCCAACCAATGAGAACATAAAAGAATCAACAATGACACTAGTCACATTCAGATGAAAATTCCTATGTTTGTTGGCCGAACTTATATAGAAGCATATTTGGAGTGAGAAAAAGATACAGAGATGGTATTATATTTCGATCACCGATACCAATTGAAGATGGTGAAATTGGCATCCAAAAGGTTCAACAACTATGCACTATAGGATGGTGGGATCAATTCACGATTTATAGAAGGTGTAATGGAGAGCATGACATCATCACTTGGAATGAGATGTGTACCATCATGAGGCGTTGATTTGTATCTTTCACTATCATCGAGTGGTTAATCAATGTTTAATGTGATTGGTCCAAGGTAACAAGAGCATGGAAGACTACTACAAGAATATGGATTTTCTTAAGATACACACCAACATAGATGAGGATTGGAAGGCCACCATGGATTGCTTTATTGGGGTCTTAATCTCAAAATTTAAGACCGAGGGGAAACTCATCATTACATGGATATGGAGGACCTTGTTCACTTCGCCACTAAGAACAAGAAACAACTTCAACACGGAGGAAAGGCAACTCAAGAACATGAGAGGTCATTGCAGCATGATCGAGTCAAAACCCAAGACGTCAAGATAAAACACATAAGGTACCCATGAAATATTGAAGCGTAACCGTGATATTATATGATTCAAATTTAAAGGTCTTGGATATTACGCAAAAGATTTTTCCGAACACGAGAACTGTGTTAGTACGCTTCGAATGGATTATGAGACAATATCAGAACAAGACGTGGAACCTAGGGCTAATGATTCGGATCAAAGTGTTGAGGAATATGAGTCCAAAATTAAAAAATTGCTGGTAGTGGAGCGAGTCATTAACTTACATGCTATAGAGTGTACAACGGAGCATCGAGAAAATATCTTCTACACACGGGCATTTATCGAAGAGAACATGTATAGCATCATCATAGATTATGGGAGTTACATGAATGTGACATGCACTATATTTTTTGACAAGTTGGGCCTCAGGGCTACAAAGCACCCGCCATACAAGCTTCAACGGCTAAACCATGGTGGAGAAACCAAGGTACATCGTCAAGTAAACATTTCATTCATGATCGAAAAGTACAAAGACGATGTTCTTTGTGACATTATACTGAGCAAGTTGGATATGTATTGTAGGAAGGTTTTGAAAATTTGGTACGCAACTCTAATATTTCGGCTTCAACAACACATATACGGTTAAGTTCAAGGAGAAACGAGTCCGAAGGAAGCCTACGAAGATGAATTGCATCTATAGAAGGATAAAAGATGTGAGAAAAAACTAAGTAACCTTGACGTAGGTCACCAAATTAGTGAGTTCATGATGAAAAAAATGAGGAAAAGGCTTATGAGGGTAAACCTGTAAAAACAAATTCCTTTCCATGATAGCAAGATAAATGATGATAGAATACTTGTTACTTTAACCAATGAATGTGCTCATTCAAAATGAGGCAATACTTTCTAACGAGCGAACTCTTTATTTTTCTAGTGTTATCCTAGTTTGTTGCACGACTCACCAGAGAAAGAACCACAAGATGAAGAGCAAAGGTAGATACGAAGCACTAACGGAGCCTCTGACCATTGCGCGAACAAAGGGCTTAAATCAAAACATATGTTACTTCATAAGTACATTTTCAGTTTAATGTTTCATAATACTGACATGGCTCATTTTTGTGTAGCTGAAAGACTTCACCTGAGATCAAATCCGTTTAAAGGAGGAGGAAATAATAAGGACATCATGGACACAGAAGGATGGAAAACAACCCCATAAGGACGCCAAGGAGCAATGAAGTAAGATTACAAGAGGCTATACAAGGAGAGAATACCGAGAGGTGCATGTTGGAGAAAATGAAAACGTTCGGCAGAGATGAAAATTGCTTCACTTGAATGAATTTTCTAAACCATTGTACGCATGATAAAGCATTATGAGGATAAGATCACTTGGCACGATTATCACACAGTTCGACCGAATATTGAAAACATCGATTGAGAATAAGACATTCTCGATCGATCGAACTTTAATTTTTAAGGCTAAGGTTAAGACTTATGCGGTGCTCAACCAGTGGTTATACCGTTCGATCGAGGAATGTTACTGATTTTTGTTAAGTGAGTTTATTTTATTATGTTTTCCATTATTTTGTGGTCCTTATAAGGAAATTAACATATTGTGTGACATTTTTATGAATTTATAATCAATTCAGAATGTTTTACTCTTTTTAATTCTTGAGATTTAGCTATCGAATTTTTGGAGATATTCTAAGTGTTCACTGATTTATTAATACTAGATCACAAGTGTTATAGCATCTTTCGTTGAATCGGGATTATTTTGTCGATTGTAGTTATGGTTCGGGGCATTCTTTCCTGAGAAGATACAAGTTCTTGGTTAAATTATTATTTTTCTAGGTGCTTTTAGTTTGATTTCATACTTATAACAATAGAACGTCGGTCTAGATTAATATCAAGAACCACCCTTGAGTTGTGATACATGACATCAAAATTTGACCTTTTATAAATCTATATTATACCAATCATACGCTTCTTTGGTAGATTGCTCATTCGGACGTCCCACTACTGGGCCACGACTCCTATCACATAGAAACGCTCGACTCTAGTAGTCATACTACTTAGTCAAAGTAAGTATTAAAGAGAAGAAGTTATGATCAAACATTCATATTGTTCGAATTCCCATATTCTTACATTGCTTGACCGGATGCAACCTCCTATAATTTGCTCCACTCGAACATTCACATTTCTTGCCGAAACAATTGTGAGCATTCTTCCAAAAAATCGGCTGGACAGGAATAACATTTTACTTGGTTAATTAATTCCTAAAGAATAACGCTCGAATCGAGTAATATTTAATAATTCAAGATTTTTCTCACAAAGAATTTGCTTGACTTGTGCAACCAAATTGTGCGGCCTTGATATTTAATTAAACAATTACCATGTTACTCGGTCGAGTGCACTATCTCGTGCAAAACATTATATTAATTATTTACTCGTCTCAAATTATTTTTTATAGCGAATGCATTCAACCTGATCAATCCAATTGCTCGGTCAAACGAAACTATCATCGTGTTCATTCATCGTAATAACCTATTATGCTCCAACAAGTCTCTCTTTTGTTATCTATAAAACTCAATGTTTTTTTGTGATTGAATTGAGAATAAAAAGTTAATGAGGCATGGTTATCACATTATTTCAAGTTCAACTATTTCAACAGAGTTAATCTTCTATTTTATGTGTTATTAAGCATTCAAAAACTTTGAGATTTTGTTTGAATACATTGAAATAGCGTTTAAATCACAATAAAAATGACTAAAATTGTTTTATTATTTGATAACATGGGATTGCAAGGTATGAATGGTAAGATAAAAAAATTAATGATTAAACGTTAACTATTTAAGATTAATTTAAGAAGATTATCGAGCCTTCAAAAATATATTAAAAAAGTCACCAAATAATTCAAAACAGTTCGAAAAATAAATAAAAAAACATATTTTATATTTTGATTAAGAGTTGAGAACGGTGGAACTCTCGTAGAGATTTCACATGATTGAAATTCATAATTATTTATTTTATAAATAAATCGAAATTGCTCAAAAAACGGATTAGATCGTATAATTAAATTATTAAAACAAGTTTTCATTATCCTATTAAAAATGTTTACAATGTCAAAAATGCTACCAATATCTTCATTGTTGCAGTCGCAATATACATTTTTCTTGTATTCGTAGGATTAAAAATGTGTTGTCTATCATTCATGATTATGTTTTGTAAATGTAATAAAATTAGTGTCGTATGATATATTTGTAATTTCAGGTTATTGAGACTTGTAATGAGCAGAATTCAAATGAGGAGAAATTGAAGGAGTCAAAGATAAATTTGAGGAGAAGAAGATGGAGTCAAAAGTGGATCCGGAGAAGTCAAAGCTGATGGGAATCAGTAAGGAAGTGCGGCTGGAAAACCGAGAAGGTTAGCTGAGCACGGGCGAAGACAGATAAGTTAACTTGACGAAGAGAATAAGTTAACTTATCTGGGAATATATGGAAGAAGTACTTAAAATAGAGAGAAGAAGTTCTTAGGGTTTTAAGTGTACTTAGAGCGATATTGTATTGAAGTGAGTGAAATAGTTTAGTGTTTATTTACGTCTAACTCAGGGGAGTTATCTGTGGAGATCTTTGGTACATTGTAAAAGAAAACAAGTGTACTTAAAGATTGATTGGTAAATAAAACTAGTATTGTTTTATATATTTTGATCTCTTCGAATTAACGATCAACCAAGTTATCTGTCTACAAGTTTTTCAATTGGTATCAGAGCAGGTAACCTAAAACTTAGAGCAATTCTAAGATCAGGTTCGAGAGCCTAGAAGACAACAATATGGAAGGACCAAGAGATTTGTACTCCTTTGGAAAACTTGTCATGCTTGATGAGTCCAATTATGGCTATTGGAAAGTCAAAATGAGAGCAAGCATAAGAGGAATCAGTGAAGATGCTTGGAGTGCTGAGAAAATTGGTGGAATCCACCAACTGTTATTGATGAAAATGGAAATGTCAAAGAAAAGCCTTCAAATCAATGGACGCCCAGTGAGAAAAGAAGTTTGACATTCAATGCGAAAGCTTTAACAACTATTTTTCTTCTGTAGACATAAATGAGTTTAAACAAATTCAAGGATGTGAATCTGCAAAAGATGCATGGGATACTTTAGAGATTATTCATGAAGGAACTACCAGTGTCAACTGAACACATCTAGATATTCTAGAACATCAGTTTGAGAAACTAGAAATGGGTGAGTATGAAAGTGTCAAGGAATTCAGTGGTCGAATGAATGCAATTGCCAACGAAGTAAGTGTACTTGGACAGAATCTGGACGATAAGAAGCTTGTCAAAAAATTCTTAGATTCTTCCAAAGAAATTTCACTCACAAAAGGTTGCAATGAATATGTCATTGAATACAGATGCTGCAAGTTTTAAAGAAATAGTTGGAATTTTAGCAGCATATGAACTTGAACTTCAACTTGCACAAGGAGATACAACAAAAGAGGGAAGCAAAGGGGTTGTACTACAGGCTACAACAGAAAATTCCAAACTTGATAATCTTGAAAAAAATATTGTCTTACTGACCAGAAGATTTGGAAAATTTATGAAAAAGCGCTCAGGAGTGCGAAAATTATCTACTGAAGAAACTGGAAATAAAAAAGGATAATAAATCCGGAGCTCAAAGCATGATTGTAAAGGGTTTGGTCATTTCAAATCCGAATGTCCCAGTATCATAAAAAGAGAAAGTATGCTGAAAAATCTATGAGAAACACAATGTTACAAATGTAAAGGGTTTGGGCATACCAAGAATGAATGTGCAGATGGTAACTATATCAAAGGAAAATCACTAATCATGTTTAGTGAATCGAGTTTGGAATCTGAAGATGAAACTGAAGAAGAACAGTCAAGTTTAGTAGCATTCATTGGAATCATTGATGAGACTGACAAAGAAAGTGACAAAGATCAATTTGAAGAAGAGGAAGACGAAGTAGATGTAGAGACTATTTATATCGAGTGGCTGAAAATGAGCAAACTAAACATTCAACTGGTCAAGACTAATGAGAAACTGGAAGCTCAAATTCAAGAAATGAAACCGGAAGTAGCGTTGAAGGAAGAAGAAGCGTGTTTTGCCAAAAGTCAAATTGAAGAAACAAATAAGCAATTAAAAATGATGTCAAATGGAACTAACAAACTGGATCATCTGCTTTCAATGGCCAAAAGAAAAGGTGATAACCATGAAATTGGTTATTTGGGAAAATCAAATGACTATGAAAATAAATTTTTTTCTGGAGATGATTTGTAAGAAAATATGAAACAGAAAGAAAAACAACAACCGTACATTACACTCAATAAAGATCATGGTCTAAAAAATCTCAAGACAAACAGAAATGAAAATCATCATTTTCATGGGTACAATTCCAGTAGACAGTTTCAGGTTTCACATCACAACTACAACAATATAAGGAAAAAATCAAGTACAATATCATGGACTAAATACTGGAAATGCTGCATTGGAAATCCTTCTCTATCAGGTTTTGGGCTGAAGCCATAAATACTACATGTTATATCATTAATCATGTGTACATCAGACGAGGTATATCAAAAACTCCTTACGAAATGTGAAAAGGTAAGAGCCCTAACTTAAGCTATTTTCATGTGTTTGGGTGTACTTATTATGTGTTGAATGACAGAGATTGTTTGGGTAAGTTTGATGCTAAAATTGATGAAGGAATTTTTATTGGTTATGGCAACAATACAACTGCATTCAGAATATTTAACTTGCATACCAGAAAAGTTTTTGAATCTGTGAATGTGGTATTTGATGAAGATCATCTAACTGATAATATTATTTTTCCATTTTACACAGATACAATACAAGAACAGCCAGAATCAACTACTGACCATTTAAGTGTACCTACTGACCAAGTAGTTGCTGAATGTGAAACATATGGAGATTTTTCAGAAAATGAAAATCACACAACCAACATCGAAAAAACAATGGTGTATAAATAGAAGATGTCATAGGAAACATTGACGATGGTAGAAGAACACGAAATAAACCAAGGGTAAATTATCATGATATGGTTAAATTTGCATGTTTTACGTCGCAAATAGAACCCAAGTGTGTTCGTGATGCCTTAGATGATGAATCTTAGATAAAAGCCATGCATGAAGAGTTAGAACAATTTGTTAGGAATGATGTCTGGACGTTGGTTCCTCGTCTAGTGGATTTAAATGTGATTGGCAAAAAATTGCTATTTAAAAATAAAACTAACGAACAGGGTGAAATTGTCAGGAACAAGGCGAGATTAGTTGCACAGGGTTATACATAAGTCGAAGATGTTGACTTTGATGAAACTTTTGCTCATGTTGCTAAATTAAAGTCAATTCGACTACTACTTGGTATCACATATTTCTTTGGTTTTAAGCTATTTCAGATGGATGTTAAAAGCGCATTTCTAAATGGTATACTCCAAGAGGAGGTTTACGTCGAACAACCAAGAGGTTTCGAAGATCCGCATCATCCAGAACACGTGTACAAACTAAAGAATGTTCTGTACGGGTTGAAGCAAGCCCCACGAGCTTGGTATGAATCACTGGCAAGTTTTATGATCCAAAACGGCTACAAGAGAAGGGGAGTTGACAAAAATTTGTTTATTCATGATTCTGATGGCATTCTATTAGTTGTACAGATTTATATAGATGACATTGTTTTTTGTTCAAAATCGCAGGATAAAGTAAATTGGTTTGTTCAAACAATGAAATGAGAGTTTGGGATGAGTATGTTTGGTGAACTAAGTTATTTTCTTGGTTTGGAGGTGAAACAATTTGACGATGGATTATTCATATCTTAGAGCAAATATGCTATAAATCTGGTGAAAAGATGTGAACTAGATCATAGAAAGTCAGCTAGTACTCCCATATCAACAACAACTAAGCTGACAAAAGACTCAGATGGAGAAGATGTTGAAGTGAAACTTTATAGGAGTATGATTGGAAGTTTACTCTATCTCAATGCAAGTAGACCTGATTTATGTTTAAGTATAGGGATCTACGCCAGATATCAAGCAAAACCGAAGAAATCTCATTTGCTGGCTGTGAAACGAATAATCAAATACGTCAAAGGTACAACAGAATATGAAATTTGGTATTTAAAAGATACTAATTGTGAACTTGTTGTTTCAGTGATGCTGATTGGGGAGGCAATGCGGATGACAGAAAAAGCACGTCTGGTGGTTGTTTCTTTCTTGGAAACAATTTAGTCTCTTGGTACAGCAAAAAGTAGAACTCAACGCCGCTATCTACAGCAGAGGCGGAATACATTGCCTTGGGAAGTTGATGTACTCAGCTCTTATGGATGAATCAAATGCTAATGAACTACGGTATGAGTTCTAAAACCTTTGTTGCATTGTGTAATAATACTAGTGCTATAGATATCTCGAAAAATCCTGTCCAGCATTCCAGAACAAAGCATATCGAAATAAGGCATCATTTTTTGAGAGAAAAGGTTGAACAAAAACAAATGAAAGTGAAATATGTACCTATGGAACGTGAGCTAGCTGATATCTTCACAAAACCTTTGGATTTAAATCGGTTTGTTTCTCTAAGAAAATCACTTGGTGTTTGTGAGCTTTGACGATTTTGTTGACATAAGTGATAAATTGATGAATTTTTCACAGTTAATGATGATCTTACAAAGAAAAGAGAAATTACGTATAAGTCTGCATGGTTTAAGTACACTTAGTTGACTCCTGCACAGCTTATTGGATATTGCTATGGTTCTGTTTTAACAAGTTTCCTGACTTGCGACTTAAGTGCACTTAATTGTATCACTTACTTCTCTAACAACTTCTACACTTATTTCTATGCAGATATAAGAGAAGTATGTTATGAGTATATGCTTGGGTCTAAGTAGGGATATATTCAGTTTCAGTTATAACGTCCTATGATACAAAGCTAAGTTAAGCTTACATACTCCTCTATGTTAAATTCATTTACATAAGAGTATATTTCAAAGAATTGGTAATCAAAGAACTTGTTATATGAATAAAAGGATATCTAAACAACGTCCTAAAGGCTGTTAAATTAAAAAATAAAAAGGGAGGAAAGATTAAATATGCTACTGAAACTTGTTTAAAGTGAAAAACAGTCTTGCGTAAGTGTACTTACATGGTCCGTCTTGTGCTTTATTTGACTAATTCTTAACGGCCTGATTTATTTTGAAATTTTATCTTTTTTAACATCTTATTTTAAACAATTTTATTCAACAAGCAAATTTAGCACTCGAGTGTTTCTCCTTTAAACAGGGCAATTTTCTGCACAATGGTCTTTATGATTTGAAATTTTGGTGGTTGGTGTGATTGGTGCAGTTATTTCCATTATATTTGAAATCCTTCTTTTTCATCTAAACCGCAACTACACTTATCTTTCTTTAAACTACTACTCCTCTCTCGCATTTTGAAATTTCGAAACCCTAACATTTACTTGAGAGGGAAAGGAGAGCGATTTTTGTTTGCAGTTCTCTTCACGAACAACAGAGAAACCAATGGCAATCAGAAGAAGTCGATTTCTCGGTCTCGACGACGATGCTCTTCTATTGCTTGAAAACAAACAGGTTCGTATGGGAGATCTGGTGTTCACAGTCAATCCTCCTAGAATGAATGGGAAGAAGTACAAAATCCTGGCTACAAAACATTTTGCTCCCAACAAACGAGAGAATCAGCGCTCGAATGTCACATCCATGGTTGACATCCATACCATTTCTGAACTTACTCAAGGTTCTTCTTCAAGCTCGATGCCACAGAGATGTTCCAACAACAGTATCGAACCCTGAAAAATCTGTTCCGTCGTCTTCACGAAGAGGTACTCATTTATCTCCCTCAAAAGCCTTTTTCCCACAGGTTGTATAAAGAGTCATACGTCAATATGTTTAAGACTCTTAAGGAAAGAGAGTAATTTTTAGAACAGGGTCTTAGTGTAATCCAGTTCGAACACCTGGATATCTGGAAATTGTTAGTTGATAGGAAACTAACACACACAGTTACGTTTGTCGTACCTGTGTGCAAAGAATTGGTGTACGAGTTCTACGCCAATCTCACTCCAAAAATTGAGGATTCTGGATTTGTGATGTTTGGAACGAAATATGTTCGGATAAGGTTATTAAATTTGATGCAGAGGTTATTAACAAATTTTTTGGAACGCCAAATATAGAGATAACTCGGACAAAGAAACTGCAGATTTATCTGGATATGGATAAAGTCACCAAGGAGCTTACTGATGGTAATCTGGTTCAGTGGCCTGGGCAGATTCCAAATTCTAAACTGTAGTGGGAGTATGCCTTGCTGAATACGATATGTCACACAAATTGGGTTCCCAACAAGAAAACAGATGGAATCCGGAAAGACACAGCCATTTTTCTCTACTGCTTGAAGAATGATATCCAAATAAACTTTGGAAAGGTGTTTCTAGACTCTATTGTGGGTCTTGGTTTATCGAATTCCATAAAGTTTATTCTGCTATTTCCGTGTTTGATTCAGAACATTCTGAGTCAACAAGTCCCGGATATCATTGGCTTTGAGGAAATTCGAGACAATATTCCTCCTTAGATCATATTAGAGAAAAGGTATATGGCTAAAATACCGTCGTCGGGTGTCGATGCCACTTTGGGTGGTGATGTAGTTCAAGAACTCCTCTAGTTAAAATGGAAGATCACTACAATGCAGTCTATTTTAGAGGCTGCTCAAAAGTCGGTCACTGGGCTTCTGAAGCGTTATCAAAGTAAACGAGTGTATTTTTGCTTTCTGGCATGTTCTGATATTTGTTTTTCTATTTTTGATGTTTTTTGTTTGAATTTCTTATCACAAAACAGTGGGAGAACTACAGGAGGATGAGGAACGAGTGGAACAGACAAGAGACAAGAAAAAAGGAAAAAGAGCGAGGAACTGATATGTTCCTTAGTATTCACAGTTTTTTTTAAGTGCACTTATGGACAAAATCTATTTTAAGTGTGCTTAATCATATCTATGGTTGAACCTACTTGTGATGCTTGATACTGTGATGGGATTATTGTGTGCTATTGATATTCTTAAATCTTTATTGCATTGTGATTGAATTCCGTATGTTTATTGACGTGTGTTTATGTGATAAGAATTCAAAGGGGGAGATTGTAAATATAATAAAATTAGTGTCGCAGGATATATTTGTAAATTCAGGTTGTTGAGACTTGCAAGGAGCAAAAATTCAAATGAGGAGAAATTGAAGGAGTCAAAGAGAAGTTTGAGGAGAAGAAGATGGAGTCAAAAGTGGATCCGGAGAAGTCAAGGCTGATGGGAATCAGCAAGGAAGTGCGGCTGGAAAACCGGGAAGGTTAGCTGAGCACTGGTGAAGACAGATAAGTAAACTTGACGAAGAGAATAAGTTAACTTATCTGGGCATATATCGAAAAAGAACTTAAAATAGAGAGAAGGAGTTCTTAGGGTTTTAAGTGTACTTAGAGCGATATTGTATTGAAGTGAGTGTAACAGTTTAGTGTTTATTTACGTCTAACTCAGGGGGAGTTATCTGCGGAGATCTTTGGTATATTGTAAAAGCGAACAAGTGTACTTAAATATTAATTGGTATATAAAACTAGTATTGTTTTATATATTTTGGTCTTTTCTAATTAACGATCAACTAAATTGTGTGTACAAATTTTTCATGTTTCTTGGTCTCAATAATTTCAGCCTTCATAATTTAAAAGAAATTAAGAATATCATTTTCTTTAGAATTTAAAGAGTTCTCAAAGATTCAAATTGTGTAGATATGATTTTTCTTTTCTTTTAGTCTCATTTAATTTAGAAGTTTCAATTCTTGCACCAGACTTTTGACCACTTAAGGCTGGAACGAGATAATTACGAATTTGGCTATCCAAACATAAATAAAATTAACAAACCAATTTGGTGATTTTAAATATTACAATATAATAAATTGTCTATAAATTCCTGAACCACCAGCTGATTTTTAGCAATCTATTTGATCATAACTTAATGCACAAATCTTCTTAAACCAATAAAATATTATTTTAAAACGTTTAAATTTTTATTGATTTTTTCAAACATTTTTGAGTTGCATAAGTTTGACGGAAAATTTAACCTCCGTCAAAGATTCAGATATACTAAAATGAAGTTCGAACGTTTTAAAATCATAATTTGTTAATTTCAAGCATTTTAATACATTTTACTAAATTAGAAAAATCTGTAAACTGAAGGATGGTCTAAACATTTTCAGACTGTTTAACCATTAAAAGTATGAAAATGATGCAACAAAGGACAAAACCCATCCTTCCACCAATAGAACTTTTAATAGTTTAGTTAAAGGGTTGCAAAGTGACACTATCTTCTTTCTTTTTTCTTTTTATACAAATATTTTAAAGCAAAAGATACTTGTCTATTTTTCGTACTTAATCCTCCTTTTTCATGTATTTTGCTTTTGCTTTTTAAAAAACAAATTAATTATTTTTTTCGTACCCTAATCCCATACCTTTTCCAATGTAAAAAAGCCAAAAGAAAAAAAGAAAATTAATTATGTATATTAAATGCTATATTATTGTGGCAACGCAAATCATATATAAGCGCGTAAAAAGTAGCGATCCTTTGATATTTTTAGGTAGGATATGTTTATATTTGTTTTGTCCCATGTAAAGTCGAAAAAAGTGGCTTCCCCTTTGCACAATTCCTACGTTACGGATCTTACTCTGTAAATAAATATATATACATATATTTATACATATTAATAGACTATAAATATATCAATGTTCTAAAAATCGTTTTAGGTGCCGCTTAGGTGTTGGATGTTTTCTGACCGTCCAATTAATCTCTAGATAATCTTTTTTTTAAAAAAAATTAACGTCAAAACGATGTTGTTTTGGTATTTAAAGAAACAAACTAATAATGACACCTATCTATACGTTTATATTTTATCGATTTTACTATCATCATTTCATTTGTCTTTTTTTATTTATTGCATCGTTTAGTGTCTTTATCTGATTATCTTGTCCTCGCATTTGTATCTCATTCTCGTCTTTACCTTCATCATTGTTTTCTTATCTTCATCGTCTCTCCTATGTTGTCATCGTTTTAATCTTTTGTCATCGTCTTCATTTCTTATCTTCATTTTTATTTCATCTCCACTCCTGATTTCATCTCTCGCATTTGCCATCGCCTTTGCCCTTATATTGGTCTAACATTGTCCTCACTCGACGTCTATTTTTTATATTTTATTTGTTTTATGTTGTTTGTCGTCGTAAGTTTGATAATGTGAATTTAATACTTATAAATATTTTTTATAAATCTAATCTTTATTTATTTATATGTGTTTTTATAAAATTAAGTACTTATAAATATTTGGAATTAAGTATTTATATTATAATTATATTATATAAAAATAAAAAATATATATATATTAAAATATATATATATCCGTCAAACTCGCCTAGATTTCGCCTAGATGCTCTGGCGCTAGACGTTAGGTGTCCATCCGCCTAACGTCCAGCGCTTTCTTTAAATTGGGTAAGTATATATATATATATATATATTTGTTAGAGGCATCAAAAAGGAAAATAACAAAACATGATAGAAAATGATAAGAATATATATAACTAAAATTCGATAAAATTTAACGTAATAACTAAATATATAAACAAATATCTTTAATCAAAATTATAAATGTCTAGATCAATATTTTAATATAGAAACTTGTTGAAGGTTTTTTTTCTTTATCTTTATCACAAATTTTCTGTTTATTAAATATTTGTGTAGATATATTAAATTTCCTCTCGTAAAGTCAAAAGTCTGTTGGAATACATTTTTACAGCTAGACAAGTCTTTCATAGAATCATATCTGTTATAAATTAATTCAAGAATTACAAAATGTGAAACTCAAAGCAAAAAATAAATCTAATTTAATCAAATACATATAAATAATAGAAAGAAATATTTATGTATATTTAATACTTTCATACGTTTCGTATGCGACTGTATTTTAGGGTGGACAATCAGCGATCCAGGTATTACAGGTTCGGTCCCGAGAATTTCTCGGGTTATGAAAAATGAATTCGAATTGGAACCGTATGTTTTTGGGTATGGATTCTTCGAGTTTCGATTCGGGTTCGAGTGGTTCGGATTTTGGAATATTGAATCCAAAATAACCCGAATTATATTTGAATATTTGGATATTTCGGATAATCCGAGTTCTTTGGGTAATTTGGGTTGTTTGGTTAGTTTTGGATTCTTTGTCTAATTTGGATTGTTTAGGTACGATTAGTTCAAATTTGAACTCGGTTCTATGGGTTTTTTTGGATTTTTTTGGCTTTTTTTGTAAATTCAAGTAGTAAAAACCAAAAATTAATGTTTTTTTTTTCTAATTTTTTAAATTTTGGGTTGTTCGGGTTATTGGGGTTCTTCCGAACCCGAATTGAATTGACACAAATCTGGACGGGTCAAGAGTTTGAACCCATATAGGTTTTGTGGGTAACTCAAATGACTTTTGTTGACGACTTTAATCCTCATCTTTTAGGGGTGCTCGATTAGCATATACTAGCGATTTCTTTGGACTTTTTGGTGCTTGTTTCGGACTCAGGTCTGTTCTACTATTTAAACAATCCTTTGAGACGGTGATGTTTTCGTTTTTCTTTATGTGATTCCAATTATAGACGCACCTCACTGATGGTTCTCCTTTCTAGTATATCGCCTTGCTTTGCTTCAACTGTAGTCGTTACTTCGTTCATGCCATTCACCTACCAACGATAGCATGAGTTTGTTGGTCTCCTAACGCCGGTGAAATGAGTTGGAGAAGAGCTCTGGGAAGTCCACCACTATTACACCATCGATAGCCTTTGGTTTTGTTCAAGGCATGGATGAGATAGCTCCAAGTTTCGTGGTGTCCCCGAGAAATTTCACCCTACTCACCATATTATTTCATCCAACGGAAAGACCCAATATAGTGAATACATTCCTCCAACTGAAAGGAGATGCATAATAGGCCAAGCATATTCAACATATTTTAGGATAAAACATAAGATTGGTTTCATCAATGGAACAATCACACGATGAACCCCAACCCGTGTTAAATTTGCTGAATGGGGATCATTTAATTCTTTATTGGTCAAATGGATGTTTAATACGTTTGGTCTACAGATCCAAGGTGTTAATTCTATTGTTGAGGATATTTGGGGTTCTTTGAGAGGATTTGCGACAATACTACGCTATCGGCGTTACATCACGAGTTTATCAACTACTCAATGATTTAGCCATTGTACACAACGATATCAGAGTGTAAAAGTATTCTTTGATCGACTGAACCATTTATAGAGTGAGCTCGAGGGTTACAGGTGCTCTGCACTGTCTTTGTGGTGCTTTTCATCATCATTTAGGTGAGGATCGTGAGAAAGAACAAATTCATCAGTTTTAATGGGGTTTGGTGATGCTTAGTATACTATTGTTCATTTTTTCCAAGATCCATTGCTCAGTCTCAATCAAGTATTCAATGAGATGAATCAAGAAAAGCAATATCAATTTGTTACTCGAATAAAAGAAGAATGATCAGACATCATTGATTTTGCTACTGGTTTTACTGGAGTGACCTCCCTGTTTAACGCATTCGCAACTCCAGCATGTGATCGCAATGTCGTGTGTTCTCATTCCAATTAAAAGTGTCAAAATTTTGTGTGGCGTTTTGAGATCTAAATATATCTTGATTAATGGAAGGATAGACCCTCTCATGGCACTACACGTGGAAAGGGACGTAAAACCTCTTCTAAGGATATCTTCTGCGTCTAGCTGTGGTGAACACATACAACATGTTTCTGCTAAGGCCAATTACGTTGATGCCTTTCGTCCACTACTCTTTTTCATAATGACCCTAACTTGACCAATATGCTAGGTTCAGAGACATCTAGTGGGAAACTTAAATTTACGGAAACTTTATTAAATTTACTGATCATGAAGAATTCTACCTCTTCCGAGTGTCACTCTAATAAGACAAGATATTCCGATTTTTTTTTGGATTGTAGTGCGTCCATCATATGATGTGTGACCTAAATATTATGACTCATATCGAGAATATTGTCTCTTGTCCTATTGTATTAGTTTATGGATCTCAAACTGCAGCTATTAGATAGGGTGCTATCTTATTGGGCGATGACTTACTTTTTTATGGTTTATGTCCCTCAATTTCAAGTTAAATTGATTTTTTAAGCCTAATTACTCCAATAGAACAATTTTCTACTCATATTTTCCAATCATTTTTGTATCATCAATTCAATATCGTATGATGATGACCCTAATTAGAACGAGTGAACGATGCAACGAGGCTACACATTTTGAGTAAAGATTAGGGATGTGGGAATCAAGTGGTTCATTTGAATTGTTAAGATCTTTGACATCATCGGCTTGGTCATCATTCCAACATAAATTAGACGTTTCTTTCTGAATTTTTGTGTTGATAAAAACTTAGCCAATATGGCTCTTTGTGGCATTTGTTTTAGGACAAAACTTACTCGTTCTCCAATTTTAGACAATCTAATAAAGCTAAACATTGTTTTGATCTTATGCATTGTGATATGTGAGGTACCTAAAACATTGATTCCTCATGTGGCACCACATATTTTCTTACAACTGTTGATGATTATTCTCATTCCGTATGGATTTTGACCAAAAGTAAAGTACATATTGTGTTATATAATTTTTTAGCAATGGTTTAAAGCTATTTGTACAGATAATGTCACATAATTTACTAGAATGTCCTCATACTTTACCGAAAATAGTATTATACATCAAACTTTATGTGTTCACACTCCTCAATAAAATGGACAGATGGAACTTAAACATAGATATATTCTAAATGTCGTTCATGCCTTTATGTTTTAGTCTGGACCGATGATACATTTTGGGGAGAATGCATTCTAGCATAGTCCTTTTTATCAATCGAACCCTTTTTTTAATTGTTGAAGGGAAAATTTCCCTATGAAGTGTTGGAAAAATCAGAAGAATGCACAAAAGAGATGAAGAACAGACAGCTTGAACATGTAAGTATTCTGAAAATTTTGTTCTCATATTGCTGCAAAACGTGATAACATCAATTTATAGAAATTATAGGATGACCCAATCAACCCACAATCTCTAATCCCTACAATTCTGTAGAAAATCAAAAACCTCCAAAATAACTAAGTCTAGCTACAAACAAGGAACCCACAAATGAACGTGGCTTATTACAAAGACTAAGTTAGGAAACTAACTTTGTTTCAACACTCCCCTTTAATTCAAAGTCACATACTCCAAGCTTGCTCGTAAAATATCTGAACTTGTCTCTTGATAATGCTTTGGTTAGAACCTCTGCAAGCTGCTCATTTGTATTGCAGTATTCCAGAACAATTGAACCTTCACTGACCAAATCTCTGATGAAATGAATTTTGATGTCGATATGCTTTGTTTTATTCCATGATATGCTGAATTTTTTGTCATTGCTATAGTTGCTTTGTTATCACAGAAAATAGTAGTGACCTCCTCTTGTTCTTGCTTGATATCTGATAGAATCCTCCATAACCACACTGCGTGACATGCCAATGAAGTAGTTGTTGTGTATTCAGCTTCGGAGGAAGATAGAGCTGTCACAGCTTGCTTCCTTGCCTTCCAACACACCGCCCATGTTCCAAGAGTAAAAACATATCCCGATTTGCTTTTTCTGTCTTGTAAACAACCTACCCAGTCACTGTCCGTGAAACAAATCAACTTAAACTTTAAACTTGGGTTGTACCATAAGCCAAAATATGTTGTTCCAGCAATGTATCTCAACAATCTCTTTGTTGCCCCATAATGTTGCTTCGTAGGACTATGCATAACCTAAAAATCACACCAACAGCAAAAGAAATGTTTGGCCTTGTATGAGTAAGATAAATGAGACCTCCAACTAGGCTTCTGAACTTTGTTTCTTCAGCTTTTCCTGTTCCATTCTCCATCTGCAGCTTCTCATTAATATTCATAGGAGTTATTGCTTCATTGCAGTTAGACATACCGAATTTCTCCAACAAATCTCTTGCATATTTCTTTTGAGAGACAAAATTCTATCTTCCACCTGC
>CM071861.1:11579254-11603578 GCA_036759665.1 Gynandropsis gynandra
CTCAAGACCTAAAAAGAAATGCAGCATCACAAGATCTGACATTTCAAACTTTTTCATCATGCTAGCTTTGAAAACATCTACAAGTGCGGTATTAGATCCCATATAAATCATATCATCAACATACAAGCAAACAATAAGAATGTCACCTCCATTTTGCTTCCTTGTGTAGATATTAGGTTCACTTTTGCCCCTTTCAAAACCAGTTTCTATAAAATAGGAGTCGATCTTGTTGTACCAAGCCCTCGGCGCTTGTTTAAGCCCATACAATGTTTTATGCAGCTTGTAAACACACCTTTTTTTGCCATCAATTGTGAAACCTTTAGGCTGATTGGCGTATACTTCTTACAATAACTCTCCATTCAAGAAGGCCGACTTGATATCAAATTGATATATTGACCAACGCAAATGAGCTTCTAAGGAAAATATGATTCTTACAGTTTGGAACCTTGCCACTGGTGAAAATGTGTCTTCATAATCCACACCATATTCTTGAGCATTCCCTTTAGCTATGAGCCTCGCTTTATGCTTTTGTATGCTGCCATCTGTATTTAGTTTAAACACCCATTTCACTCCAATTGAATATTTACCTTCAGGAAATTCAACTAGCTGCCACGTTTGATTCTTCTCGATAGTTTCTATCTCTTCTTCCATTGCATTGCGCCACTCTCCCTTATCAACTGCCTCATCAAAAGTTTATGGATCAGCAATAAAAAGTGCTTGAGATGACTCATAAACCTCCTGCAAGGATCTGAATTTTCTAGGAGGTGTCGAGCTTGAATTCCCTTCACCTCTTTTAGAGCCTACATCACTAACACAAACAGTACTTGCTGGAAGTTGAGTTGGTTGTTGTTCATAATTATTGTCTAGGAAAACTTTCACAAGTTTACCATTTACTCCTTCATGACAACTACAAGTTATGTCCTCATCAAAAATAACATTTATACTCTCAACAATCTTTTCCTTCATAGGGTTATACAATCTATATCCTTTAGGTTGCAAGAAATAGCCAATGAATATGCATTTTTCAGATTTGTCATCCAATTTTCTTCTGTTATGAGCATCAATAAGAGAGTAGGCAACACTACCAAAACTCTTAGTTGACTTACCTTAGGTTTTCTCACACACCATGCTTAAAATGGAGTTCTGTTCATGACAACTTTTGTAGGAGAAATATTTAGCAAGTACACTGTTGTCCTCACACTTTCTACCTAAAAATGGTTTGGCAGATTTTTCTCCTTCATCATGCTCATTGCCATCTCAACAACTGTTTTGTTCTTCCTTTTAATAACACCGTTCTGCTCCAGTGTGTGAGGCATAGTAAGCTCAGGATGTAGCCTTTCTTTTGCACAAAACTCTTTGAATTTCTCTGTCTGTCCGCAATGATTTGATTTGCTGCCCACTTTGTTTCTCAACGAGCGCCTTAAATTTCTTGAACATTCCAGATATTTCTCCCTTAAAATGCAAAAATTATACCCAGCTCATTCTACTAAAATCTTCTCGAAACAACAATAAATACTTGTTGCCTCCAAGAGACGCAGTTTGCATTGGACCACACAAGTCAATATGTATAATCTCGAGACATTCAATGGCTCTCCTTGCTTTTCCTATAGGAAATGACTTGCGAGTTTATTTCCCATAAATGCAACCTTCAAATAACTCAAGAGAATCAATCTTTAGCAAACCAATAACCATCTCTTTCCGACTCAACAAATTCAACCCATTCTCATTCAAGTGCCCATATCTTAGATGCCATAACTTAGAACCAATATAACCTTTAACATTAAGAACATGCCTTTCAAGAGATGATATTCCCAAAAGAAACAGATTACTTGCGGTCTTTTTCACATTTGCTAATATCATACCAGATTCCTTATCTTTAATCTCACAAGAATTCCCATTAAAGATAACAGAAAAACCACTTTCCATCAATTGCCCAATGCTTAACAGGTTTTGAGCTAAATCAGGAATGTAATAAACATCATAAAGGAGTTTGTTGTTACCGTTACCATTGTTAACAACCATTGTTCCTTTGCCTTCCACTTGACCTTGAGATTATACGAATCATTCAGCTCCTTAAATGATGATTTAATCCCTTTTATGTGATTAGAACACCCGTTGTCCAAATACCAAATATTAGTGGACATAACCTCAACTTTATATGCCATAAAAAATATGAGTTCCTCCTTTTCTAGCTCAATGAAACTGGCTTGTTTCTCTTCATTTTGTTTTTGCCAGTAATCAGCCTGCATATGACCATATTTCTTGCAGTAATGGCACTGAATATTACTCTTATTAATACCTCTATTATAGGACTGCTTGTAAGAGTCTGAACGACCTCTGCCTCTGCCTCTTCCATGGTCTCCTCGACCTTCAGATCTGCCACAACCTCTTCCAGCTCCGAAAACTACAACCATTTTTCTGTCCAGAGGACTTTCCTTTCACTTGAAAAGCTTTATCCGGACTTTTCATAAATTATGCCTAGTTTGTCCTCATGAGCTATCAAAGAACTCATCATTTTATCAAAGGTGTAAGTGCTTAAATCATTTGCCTCAATGATTGCAGGAACCACAAACTCAAACTTCGGGGTTAAACTTCTAAGAATTTTGTTGAAAATGGCTTCATTTTTTGGAAATTCACTATATGACTTCATCTGATTAACAATAGAAGAAAATCTCGCCAAATAATCTTATATTGACTCAGTTTCTTTCATTGCAAGGGTTTCAAACTTTTGACGAAGAGTTTGTAACTTAATAGAGATTACCTTTTGATCTCCCATGTACTCTTGTTCCAGGATTTCCCATGCTTCATGAGTTGTACCCATCGCAGAAATCTGAGAAAGTATATCCTCATCTAGTGCCGATTAAATGAGGAACAAGGTATTCGCATCCTTCTCACGATTCTCCCGTAATCGTTGGTCAGGCTCCTTCGGATCTGCGTCTAAAAAACCATTTTCCACCAAACCCAAAGCTCTTGAGATCGAAACATAGTATTCATCTTAAGACTCCACATGTGATATTTTTCACCTTTGAAAATGGAATGAGGTCCTGCTGATTTGCTCCATTTGCTGCCATTGCTTACTGTTTTGTTTTTTGTGTGAAAACATCAGGGGACAGAAACCGAGCTTTGATACCAAAATTGTTGGAAAATTAGAAGAATGCACAAAGGAGATGAAGAACAGACAACATGAACATGTAAGTATTCTGAAAATTTTGTTCTCATATTGCAGCAAAACGTGATAACATGAATTTATAGAAATTATAGGATGACCCAATCAACCCACAATCTCTAATCCCCACAATTCTGTAGAAAATCAAAAACCCCCAAAATAAATAAGTCTAGCTACAAACAAGGAACCAACTAATGAACGTGACTTATTACAAAGACTAAGTTAGGAAAGTAACTTTGAATCATGCTTCAACATGAAGCCCTCTATTGATTTTTCATGCTAAGATAGGCTGCGAGTGTTTGTTTTAATATGATGCTCACATAGGTCAGTCTTCTAATGATAAATTTACTCTCCGAAGTCGATGCTGTATATTGGTTGGTTTTTCTTTTAAGTAGAAAGGATGGTCTGTCTTTGACTTAGAGACACAGTAATATTTCAACTTCCATTTCGCGATTGTTTTCAGTTAGTTTGACACTGCCTCACCTTTATCACGAGTTCATGTAGTCATTTTTATCTTATAAATCCTAATGATAGAGGGCATCTTAACTCAACACAATCCAATGTACATTTGGATTATTCAAAATCAATTATGGATACTAATGATCATCATCTTTCATCATATATGGATACTCTTCGGGTGCTCCCCGATGTTTTTCTCGCACACGACCCTTTCTGTTTTGTTTTATAATTTTGTCACTTATTATATTTGTTACCTCGAAGAACCCTTTGACCTCTCTCTATTCATTGATTATATGGTCCCATGTATATCTCTATATCTAATTGGTAATTAGTTCTCGTGCACTCGTTTGTCACCTCCCCCTAAAGCATTCTTGGTTGTGGTTTCCACATGTATTGAGCCACTGACATATTCTAAGGCCTCTCATTCTCCATCATGGAGTGCAACTATGCATGACGAACTTGTTTCCCTTGCACAAAACAACATGTGGAGTCACATGCTTTACCTCCTGAGAAAAAGGCAATTCGATGTCGCTGGATCTATAAGATCAAATATCATAATCATAGTTCAATGACCATTTTCAATGTCTGATTGGTGGTTTTAAGAAATAAACAATGCGAGGGCATTGATTTTAATGAAAGATTTTCCCCAATCATGAAATCCTTACAATATGTCTGTATTTGGTTGTTGTCGCAGTTCAAGGGTGCTCATTCATCAAATGGACGTTAACTATTTGTTTTTATATGGTAATTTTCTAAGGATTTGTACATAAAGCCCCCTTAGGTTTTGTAAATATATATGAAACTTCTATTGTTATTAAGCTCCTCAATGTTGGTTTGTGAAATTAAATTCAACACTACATCGATATGAGTTTTTTTTTCAGTCTTGGTCAACTTATTTATTTTTATACACCACTTGTCATCTTTGGAAGATCTTTGTTTTGATATAGGTCGATGCTCTTTTTGTTGATGGTAATGATGCTTCTGCTATTATTTCCTTCAAAAAATATTATCATAATTGTTTTATATGAAAGATTTAGGATCTCTGAGATATTTCCTTGGCATTAAAATCACATGCAGTTCAATGGGATAATTTTCTCACCACGAAAATATGCTTAGAAATTTTTATTGAATACAAATTGTTAGGTGCACAACCATTAATTTTTCTATTGAATAGAACAACAAACCGTCCATTTCCTCTAGCTTTTATGTCAAGCTCCATAGCAACATCGACGTTTATTGAACGACTGATTTATTCTATCATCATTCGCTAAGATCTCTCCTATTTGGTGCATGTTCTCTCTCAGTTCATGCATCAACCGAAGATAGATCATTGGCACGCTGCTTTCTGGGTCGTGTAGTTTCTCAAAGCTTCCCTAGGCAATGGTATTTTGCTCCACCCGATAGTGACCTACGAGTTTTATGGCTATTGTAACTCAGATTGGACAACATGTCCTCTTACTCGTTGTTCTTTGAATGGACATATTGTACATTTCAGTACAGCTCCAATTGCGTTGAACACGAAGAAAAAGGCTACAGTTTCACGATCGTCGGTCGAAACGTAGCATCATATATGGTTGTTTAAACGTGTGAATTAAAATAGTTGAAATCTCTCTTTTAGTTTCAAGGTGTCTCACATACTATCCCGATGTGTATGTTTTTTTTATAATTAAGTTGCTCTTCATATTGGTACAAATATGGGTTTTTACGAGTGTATGAGTATATTGAGATTGATTGTCATTTTGTACGCGACAAAATTGTTGGTTGAGTCATCTCTACATCATATATGCGGTGCAAAGATCAACTCGCTGATATTTTCACGAATGTTCTAAGACAAAAACCTTTATCCTATTTCCATTTCAAGTTAGACATTTACAATCATATGTTTCAACTTTGGAGGATATATTGGAAATATATTACGTATATTTGTTTTTTAGTTTTCTTGGAAGATTTCCCAATATTGTTTTTAGAACTTGTTTTATGTATATATTAATGATTAATCGATTTAAAACTAAATTATATTGCACAAAAGTTCCTTCGATCCTTTAAAAAAGGATAGTATACATTTACATACAACATATTCACGTTACGTTTTAGTTAAATCATATACTCAATGAATAGATAAAAAATTAATGAAAAGGACTAATATTATCTCTATTTATTGTTACATTTAAACAAAAAAGATTGGATACAAATATATATTAACACGGTGCAAAAGAGATTAAAAAACGAATAAAATAGTTTAATACATAAATGTTGGCGGTAATGACTATATTGGAGGAGCTAAGACAGCATACACCTTTATCCATGTGGGTTTATGGACCCAAAAGTTTATAAGAATATACAATAATAAATCTGGGAAGTTATATAGAGTTGGCATGGACAAAATATGCAAAATACTGTATAAAATCTCTATTCAAATTAAAAATTCGAACATTATAATATATATATATATATGATTGATATTTTTTTATTACAAAAACGAATTTGAATATGATTACGCAAGAATATCGAGCTACGGAGGACACTTTGCTGCAGCCAAGACCGCTGCGAAGGTGCTGCAAGCGGGGTTCAAAATATATTAATTATTTATTTTGAAAATATATACATAACTATATAAAAATGAAAAAAGTAACAAAATATTGTTACAATATATAATATATAATAAATGTAATAGCTAAAATTTAAAATTTATGAAAAAAAACTTAAGACAATTTTTTATTAAAAAGCTAGTGTAATTATCGTCAAAACTAAATATAAAATATTTATGTGATTTTCAATGTAAAAATTACTTGTTTGTTTTTATATATCAATTTTTTGTATTTTTATATAACCTTAAATTTTGTTTAGCGGTTCTATTTTTTTATAATATATAAATAATATAACCAATGGAATTCGGATATAAATATAAAAGTAAAATAAATTAGATATCCTATATACCTCCCTTCCTAACAAAAAAAAAAAGTTATATATGTAGGAATGTACATATGAGAATTTTACATAAAAATGGAGAAAAGAAAACAAAGTTTTTCCAGTTGTATCCTTCTAGAAAATCCCTTAAGCCAAAAAAACAACAGAAAAAACCTTCGACTACATGTTCAGAACCAGTAAAAGTAATTGGAAAGTTCAAGAACAAGAAGCATTATGAGCATCATGATTGTTCATGGATCATGTTTATACATCATGATGGTGATGATGTCGAGGAGGAGGACTTATGAAATTGAACCTTCCATCCACGGCTTCCAGTAACCCAATATCATCACTGCATTGTTCTTCAGAAACATCATCTTCAAGAGAAAGATTCAGATCAAGAGGCATACAAGGACTTGTTGTTGTCACGTTTTTATCCTCTGAATCATCGGAACCCTCTGATCTCCGAGGCGAACACACTCTCGATCTCGATCTGAAGCTTTCACAGCTTAAAATCACTATTGAATCTCCCAGTGAAGCTTCTTCACCACTTGCATTGTGAACTCTTCCTCTCTCAATCGCTCTTTTGAAACCCATTTGGGAAAAATAGTCGGCTTGTTCGATATCTTCGATGAAGAACACTCTGTGTGGATCACTCGATATGGCTTCACAAAATCTCTCGATGTAGCTCCAACTATGTTCATCTCTTGACCTCTTGTTCCTGAGATCATCTGCCGAATCAGCTCTTGTTGAGGAGAAACTGCTCATGCATATCGATACAAAGCTGTTTTTTGATCCGAACACGAGTTTCGCCAATTCTCTGCCAATCTTTTCTTTGCCTTCCACGTCCACACCTTCGAAAAATAACCAAGTTTCTCCCTTTAGATCCTCGTTTTTATCCTTAGGTTGCTTCCTTGTAGTTGATCCGGACCTACATGTCAAGATCGTTCTGGCTATCTCAGGGATAATATCCTTCTGCCACGGTACCTTCTTCTCCAAGGCATCACATAGAGCAGCTAGATTCTCGGTATTCGTTTCCTTAAACTTGGAGACATACTCCATCTCCATTGCATCACTCGAAGAAGCCGCTGAGTTAATCATGGAATTGGGGTTTGAAGGAAAAAGCTCCTCTGTTTTGGGATCATTCTCACGCTCGGAAATGAATACTCTCAAGTTGGGTTCCACAGTGACAACATTAGACGCCTCTGGCATCAAGACATGACAATACTTGTTAGATTGGATCACGGGCCAGTCGCTGTTGCTTCGATGCAGAGTGTTCGAGCCTTGGAACTCGTAAGAGAAGGAGGAAGAAGGAGAAAGAGAAGATATTGTGAGGGAGTTTTCATATGGTTTCTTGTGGATTGAATTGCAGATTGAGTTCCATTTCATGCGAATTTTTTTCATTGAATCAGCATCCTGAAATCCAACAAAACAGAACAAGAATTGAGTTAGTCCTGTGACATGTCTACCTACGTATATCACACACTTCGTAAATGCGAATTGCTTAAGTATAATAACTCACATTATCATTATTGCGTTGATGAACTTGTTCAGTCTGGTTCTTGTACTCTTGAAGCCACGAAGGGAGAGTTATAGTGACGTTACTGTCGCCGCTGCTGCTTTGTAATAAGCTCCGAGCTTCTGACTCAAACTTTGCAGAGCAATCACTGCATAGCTCCTCAGCCTCTGCAGCCATTACATGAGCCGGAGTAAGCTGTAGTGGATGTTGCTGTGGCAGTAGATGCCTGTTCTTCTGTGTTACGGCATCGTTTTCGACATCACTGGAAAATCCGTGCCATAGAGTGAAACATTAGATTACTCTAACATCCAACTGACATATATACAAGAAGCAGAAAGAATAAGGGTAAAGAAAGAAAAAAAAAGGGTTATGCCAACTCCATAGAAACGTATAAAAGAATCATCGATCCGTTAGATGATCATATCACACGGAAACTTTATGAACTCCAAGCGGCAAATGTTGGAAGAAGTAATATGGAATTTTACCTGTCAGATAAAAGACTCAAGCGGAGGCTACTCGTCGGAATATTGAGCGTTGTTAGGCACCAAAGTGATTCAAGTGAAGGATGACCTGACCTGCATCTCAAATATGTTTCCGAAGTCGCTATTCCCATAAGCCAAAATCTTCCATTATCTCCCATCATTAGTCCACGGGCCAATTTAGCAATCTCCATCATCATATGCTCCACTGCGCAATAGTTGTAATTTCTTCCAATTTGTTGTTGATGATGATCACTCGAACTTCTTGCTCTATATTCCACGAACCAATTAAGATCACCAAGATTTAGAATCGCCCCTTTGCCTACACAACTTCTCACAAGCATCTCAAGCTCTTCAAGCTTCTGTTCGACCTCTGTTCTACTGGGTTGCCCGAATGACGAAAACGATAAAGTTATAAACTTTACGTCTTTCAACACATCGGGGACGTCCCTTCTGTCCACTTTCTCCATCACCGCTCTCACAACTTCATCAATAGTCGTCAAACACTCTCCAACAATCACGAAGTTCCTTCTCCTCTTGTCCACGAGATTTTCAACAACGTACATGACATCTTCGTTCCTCACTTGTGTTGATTGCTTGTTTGCTTTGCCCTGAGAGAGAGGGAACGCACTTTCGCTTCCCTCTTTAGGTTTACTTGAAGAAGTTGTCTTGGAACAAGTCTCAAAAGAAACAACTTGCTCGACCTTGCTCTTCACTTGAGTACTTGAGAAACCAGCCTCTCTCATCACTCTACTCACACTAGGATCATCAAGAATCGAAATTATCAGCTGCTCCAGCTCGATCTTCACAGCTAATATTGGTTGCTGCTGGCTTTCGATCGATCCACGCCGTTGGTGAGCCTGTGCGCGCTTGAAAGCTGCAACCAAAGCATTGGATATCGAAGGGCACGAAGATGTCGGAGCTCCCAACATGGGGCTTCCGGTGGATGTGGGAAGACGGTTGAGGGCAACGTTGAAGCAAAGCTCAAGAGCTCGACACTGGAGAGGGTGAGTATGTGATTGGAGACAAGCCGTACGAAGTAGGCCCGTGGAGGCAGAAAGCATAGTGTTAGCAACATGAAGAGGAGTGACCTGAGCATGGCCTCGACGTCGTGCCAAGGCCATGGCTTGTTTCACAATGCTTGCCGCCTCCGGAGTCAGCGCTTGCTGCACCGTGCAACCTCCTGCTCTCATACTGGGTTTGTATTTATGTATATATGTATAGAGCTGTACGAGTAGATGAAAAGTGTCAGAAACAACCGCAAAGGGGGGAAGTGAAGAGAAAAAGACACTAAAGAGAAGGATTTAAGGGACTTGGTGGCGTCATTTCCTTTTATTCCAAGACAATTTGTGTGAGATTAGGAGCAGAGGATGCATAGATGAAGGGCTTAGCAATGGAAATGGTGGGGAAGAAGAGAGGGAGAGATAGGGAGGTGAAGGTGTGAAAGTGTATATGGAGGAAGAAGTATGCTTTTCTTGTGGGAGAGGCAAACTTTTTTTTGGGGGTTTTGAGGGTCCAAAGTGGATTTTGTAGTGCAAAGTGGAATACATGTGATGACAAGAAGGAAGGGTTGCTGCAGTACTAAAAGCCAAAGGCAACTCAGCTTTGCTCTCTCTCTCTCATGGGTACTGCTGCCTGAGTGGGTCTCTCTTTTATGCAAATTTTATACATTGACTATAGTACATTTAAAAACCCACAAGCTACGTATACAGAATCTTAATACATTTATATATGATTCCAAGAAGAGCACATGGTACAGTTTCTTTGTAAACCTATAAACATCCTGGAATAATTTATGGGTACAAATTCTTTGAATTAGACATTAACATATTTCCCTTAAATATGATTTACTGCAAATGTTTGTGCTTATATAAGTCTCTGACACCTGACGACAACCTCCTTCACTCACCTTCACCCAAACAAAATAAGTCGTTGCTGCCTCGGGGCGCCAATGGAATAGCGTAGAAGTGTCACTCTATTTTAGCAGTGAAAACAGAGGAAAAGCAGAGTGCACGACTCAAGCCACTTTGCACACCAAACCCAAAATAAATTCACACACAAAATAAACAGAGGGTCTCTCATCATCAAGACTTCATCTCCCAATCCTCTCAAGCAGAACATTTTTCCGGCAATCCTTCCTATTCTACTCCTTCTCATGGCTATTACAACACAAACTCTCGATCTTCCTCGAGAGGTTTTGGTTTCTACAACTCCTCAAGAGGAAGGACTAGCTACAACTCAAGCACCAGAGGAAGCACACAACAAATATTTTCTCGACCTGTATAATCTTACTTTAAATTATAAAACAACTCCTATGAGGTGACACATACCACATGTTTTTAACTCATTGAGAGTGCCTAATGCCTCTCGTTCTCAGTGGTAACAGCATTTAGGAACCACTTCTCATATGAGTAATAATCCTTCTAACCTTAATGCAATGTAACATTATGGTGGATAATGTAATGGTGGGATTGTTCTTACCTTCTCATCACACACATTGGCTCCACAACCCTGAACTCAACCGCAGGTATGTTATCTCTTAATAATATTGTGGTTGTTCCATCTTTATAGATAAAATTATTATCTATATACTAATTTGTTAATTAAAGACTTAACCACCCATGCAATTTTGACCAAGGGTCAACAAACCAATGGCCTCCACCAATTAGATGCTTTGTAGTTCAAGCCCTCTATTCTATGAGACAAAGAATCGTTTCCAAAGCAAGATTGCATCAAAGACTTGGTCACTCCAATGATGAAGTAACTCAAAATCTTCAATCAAGAGGCAAGATCCACGTTAACAAAAACTCTTTAAGTTTATATGACTCGTGTAAAATTGCAAAGAATTCCAAACGTCCTTTTGAAAACAATTTCTTTCATGTTTCTGTTGTTTTGAATTTTATGTCTTGTTCTTTTTCTTCAATGTTTTAAATATTATGCAATCTTTATAGACAATCAATTTTACTTCTCGTGGTTTTTTCCATTAAAAATGTCATTTTATTGAAGTGTTTATAAGTTATTAGAAAATGTTGAACTGTAGTAAACCTAATGCATCAAAGCTATTCAATGTCATGGTGGTGACGATTTTGACAACAATGTCTTCATCACACATCTCACAAACTATGATATACCTTTGTGGATGTCTTGCCCACACCCATTAGCAAAACAATCTTTCAGAGCTTAAACACTACCATATGATACGACTAGCTCTGTCAATGTTAATCCAATCCAAAGTAACTTTAAAAATTTTGGTTGAGGTTTTCTTTATTTCTAAGTATTTTATCAACCTATTCCCTCTTTTCTGTTAAATGGTAAGACACCTTATAGCATCATTAATGACCATGATCCTAAATATACCTCTTTACGAATTTTTGTAGCTCATGTTATCCTCACTTAATACCTTATATATTAACCAAATTCGATCCTCAATCAATTTGCTATGTTTTCTTAGTTACAAAATAAATACAAGGGATATTTCAACCCATAGGTTGAGTATACATCGCAAGACATACAATTTCTAATGAAGGTCATTTTCCTTTTAATGATGAGTACTTAATCTTAACACCAACAGATAACATTCCGCTATCTATAGTTTGACTCAAAGGTAACCAAGTAAGTATTCCTCCCACCTCTTTTATAAATACAAGGTTGTATCTAACATATAACTCCCCGTTATCGTTAACAAGATCGTACAATCTTAGGTTCAGTGACACCCAGATCATGCAATGCAAGCTCTAGCTCTACTACAACTTCATCTACTCCATCCTCCCCCTATCCTACACCAATACAAACTTCCATGTCTACATGATCAAGGGCTGGTATATCTAAATCAAATCCTAGATACCCTTTTTTAACCACCAATGAGGTAAATTTAACACTTGAGATTATAGTTGTTACCTTGAAACACCCAGGTTGGTATGCTTTCATGTGTGAAGAAATTACTACTTTTAAATAAAATAATACTTGATAACTATCCCCCATTAACAAAATATGGTTATAATTGGTTGTAAATGGATTTTCAAAGTAAAGCTTAAGCCTCATGGATCATTTGAAAAACTCAAATCTAGGTTGGTAGCCAAGGGTTTCACCAAATTGAGGGAATTGATTTTCGTGATTCATATACTCCAGTTGTTAAAACCTGAGTCATAAGTGAAGTGTTAAGCCTTGCTTTCATGAATCACTCGTATGTTAAACAACTTGATGTCAGCAATGAGTTCTTGCATGGCACACTCCAAGAAACTGTTATGACAAGACCTCTAGGATATCTGGATCAAGAACATCCTTATCATGATTGTAAACTGAAAAAAATCTCTATATGACCATAGACAAGCTCCAAGTATTTGGTTCAATACAATTAACTCCTTGTTGAATTATGGGTTCATTTGTAATGTTGTAGACCCTTCATTATTTCTATTTAGATATGGTGACATAACACTCATAGTTTTACTGTATGTTGATGATTATTAATTAATAGAGAAATCTGTATCTACATTAAGCATTCAATTAGTGTTTCATTCCCTTGGGTTGTCTCATCAATCTAATTATGCACTTAATACTCTTGCACGCTTATACATGCTTCTTTGAAGCATGTCCTAACACATATACCTCTGAAACATAATAATTCTTCGGTTGATCTTAAGAAATATCATGATCCCACATTTTTTCGTAGCATTGTTGGAGCTTTGCATTTTCTTACATTAACATGTGTTGATCTTAGTTTTTAAGTAAACCACATCTATCAAAAAATGAATAATCGATTAAATGAAGATTTTAATTTGCTTAAACACATATTATATTATTTGAAAGGAACATGGCCTTTATATTCACTCCAACAACACTACAAATCTTTTCTTATTTAGTGACAATGATTGGGCTAACAACGTAACACCAGGTGCTCTAAGACACGTTTTTGTGCCTTCTTAGGAAGCAACTTAGTGTCTCGATCGACAAAGAGAAACCCTACGGTGTCCTGCTAATCCATTGAAGCTGGATATAGGCAAATGCCTTCTCTAGTAGTCTAGATTATGTTGATTTCATTCTTTCTACGTGACCTTGAAATTGCACAAACACAATCAATAATTTTCCATTGTGATAATCTGCCAGCAGTTCAATTATCGACCAATTTGGGGTTACACAAGAAGTCTAAACATATTAAACTCGATTATCATTTCATTGAAAATAAAAATTCTTGGGGTTAGATTATAACAACATGTTAATGTTAAATCCCAAATTTCTGATATATTTACTAAATCCTTATCGAAGGTACATTCTGTGGGGATTTGCTATAAACTTAATATTGGCGTTCAACCCAATCAAAGATTACAGAAGGATGTGCTTACACAAGTATCAGATATCTCACAGGAACGTTTTTCATTCACATTACCAGAGCCCAACGAAACACGTCATCGCTGTCTTAGGGTGCCAAAGGAATAGTAATATAGAAGTGTTACTCTATTTCGATAGTAAAAAACATAGGAAATGTAGATCTCATGAACGCCTCTGTTATACATCCCACGACTCAAGCCTCTCGACACACCAAGCCTTTAATAGATTCACACACGTTTCAGAACATCAAGAGTGGTCCTCGACACAACGAAAATTCTGTAACGTATGGAGTTCGCGTTGTTAACCGATTCATAGTCCTTGCATACAACACATCGTTGCTCAGTTTCTTGTATTGTAGAAACGACATGTTTGTAAATTAATGATTGAAAGACCAAAAAATGAATAAAGAAACCTATTTGTATTTCATCTTCTTTCTCTATTCTTCAAAATCTTTACGGATTTGTAAATATTTTCGTTCAATATGTATTTAAAGCCAAATTAGATTCATGAATATATTATGTGGATTTCTAGAAATGTGTAATTTTTATTTTTTTGAATTTTTAAATTTTATAAAAAAAATAAAGATACTATATGATTTAGCTCAACTGATGAGTGTAGATAATACAAAATCGTCAAACAAAGGTTCAAGTTCCCATATATTCACAATAGTTAGAGTTTAAACCAAAGTATTTTCTTTTATGATACTGATATGTTTTCAAGATACTATATAAATAGTTATAGAAATTCTTAATAACATGATGAATATAAGAAATAACATTTTTGTTTATAAGTATTTTTGACTACTCTACGATTTTGAAACAACTTTACGACTTGATATTAAACGAACAAGTTCTAATTTGTTCTCTATGGCTACATTGCTGTCCATATTGTTAATATCTCGTCTCGTTATCACTTTAGCCTCGGATCGATGCTACCAAATTATTTATAGCTGCCTAAAAGTCTTTGGAAACTTTCCCTAGAATAATTCAAATCCTTAGCCTTCTCGTGTGCTCTAGCTCATAGGCTGGATCATTTATGATATAGTGTTTTTACTATAAAAATATGATTTTTTCAAGAGACTTGTCTATTAAAAAGCTTTTCAACGGATACCACTGATGTTTCATTCATTGCAATCCGCTTAAAATATCAACAGATTATGGATGCTGAAATATCCGTTGATAGCCTTTGAAGACAATGTTCAAATTTGTAATGGTTATTCAACAAACTTTCATTGGAATTGGAAAGTTCAACGATTTTCCTTTAAAAACTGTCAATGGTTATCAATGTATATGTGCTGTTAAAAAGCACAATTAACAACCACTGAAAATTCTCTTGTAATTTTCTTAAAGATTTCAATGGCCATCAGTTGATTCGATCGTTTTATTTCACTATTTCACCATCTCATATCAATATTATCGTTAATATTTCAATGATGATGTGTGATATTACTAAACAATGATCGTTCAAAATTATGATATATATATATATATATGTATATACTAAAAAAATGTTTTATCACTCACCAATGGTCATGTGTGATATTACAATCAATTTTCAATGGTCATGTGTGATATCACAATCATTTTACCAAAAAATTTCTTATTCTTAAAATATTAATGTATATAGATTGATGTAATGGATATATCAAATAGTATATCTAAAAATATAAGAGACTACAGAAGAGTTCCAACAAGGGTTCAACTAGTTCATCAGTTTTGCGTCGGTAAAATCTTTGTAGAAATAACAAATTGTTATGTTCGTTCAAAAGATGTAAGAATAATAAGTAACACAATCATGAAAAAAATTTGCAAGCATCTTTATAAAGTTGGTGTCTTAGAAAATTATAATGGTTGTTTATTACATGGTAAAGATGTCAGTGTAAGAGATGACATGATATCCAAATCACAACTAAATGAGAGAAGTGATGAGGATGTTGAAGTAACAATTACTACATCTCCATATGTCAAAACAATGGCAAACACTTTTTAGGAAAAATGATGAAAGAAGAGGCATCAAATAATGATGTGGGATAATTCTTTAACGTATTAATACGATGAACCCTATATACACATGTTGTTGGGAAGGTCAATCAAATTTATCTTTTTCATCAGTATTAGTGAGTTTAAAAATGATTTATAATGTTACAAATACTTACATTGATTCATTTTATCAAGATCTACAAGATTATTTATCGAAAAAATAACCAAACTCTAGAAACTTACGACAAGATAAATAATTTTTAAAGAATTAGAAATTCCTCACAAAAAGATTGATATTTGAAAAAATCAAATCATGATATTTTGGGATGAAAATAGAGATTTGTTAGAATGCAAATTTTTTGCTCCTACATATTTTGTCTCAAATAACCATATTTATGAAAATATTTTTCATACAAAAATGAAAATTTTTAAATTGTAAATGTAGACAATGTAACACCCCCATCACGAAACAACCTGGGGACTAGGAGTGTCCACCATCACCTCCGAAAGGTGGCTATACGTGTCATTACTCTAAAAATATTTATAAAATAAAATAGTACTTTTATTTCAAATTAAAAATGGTTTGAACCATATAGTGAAAGAAAAAAATTAAAATCATAATCAAGATAAACACAAAATGTATAATAGAGTTATCAAGACATCATGCACACCTTTCCCATCAGTCCTCTATAACCTCTGATGTTGTTGTTCAACCTCAATTATCCTTTTCCTCTTTATAACCTGTCCATCCACGACAGTCCACAAAGGGGTGAATACGAAGATGTACTCAGTGAGATCAAAACGTGCACACACTATGTGCCACGTATTATTCCACTCTCGAATACGTAACATAAAATAAACATTCATCACTATAGACACATAAATAACTCTAACCAACTCAACTAAGTATCTTACGTCTAATACTAGCACCACATCGGATCTACAGAGCACACACGACTCTAGCTCGGACATACGCTCGTAAAGTCTAGAGAACCCCAGTACACTGAAAATCTCGAAAGGTCAAAACGTACCCCAAGCGTCAGTACAATACAGCGCTCCACTGAAAATCTCGAAAGGTTACCACAACCCCAACATGATATGACACTAGCAAATCAACTGATCTAACTAACTACAGTGCTCCATTGCCTGAAAGGTTACCACAACCCCACACACGGTACGACGCTGGCAGATCGACTGATCTGACTAGCTAGAACGCTCCGTCGCTCACAAGGTACCACAACCCTAGCACAATACGACACCGATTCTGATCCAAGTATCACAATACTAATGTCTTCAACCCGATACTCTTCACATGATAACTTTGACCGACACCATCGAACACGCCTCATGCCGAAGGTTTGAGTGTGAAATCACTCGATCGAGCACACTAGATAAGATGCTCACTTGAATTGTATCGCTGAAACCAGAATATCCACGTTATCTGTCCTCAAAATTTTGATGTGTCAATTTTACAGATCATCTCTTTTCACATTAGTTTCACCACAAACAACTCCTATATATGTCATTAATCATCATCTGACGATTCTAGGCTTGGGTCCATTCTTCACTTATAACGTCTCAACTTTTCCATTATGCTCCTAGAATTCTTATTGTGATCATGTCTCATTTTAAATGTAGAAACTTAACCATAAATGAACAACATAACCGAAATTGAAATGGAGAAAGATCAACACCTTAATTTTCCATGATGACACGACGATTCCTGATGATATAACTAATAACATCACGAATCAATTTTCTCCTATCACGAATCCATCAATTTATCAATATCCATAATATAAATCTTAAAATTGAGGAAATAATCCCAAAAATATGTCTAGAGATTTACCATAATCTTGATTTTAATTCATCCACGAAGAACACAACGAAAAATTGATGTATCGTTCTTTTTTTTTCTCTTCTCTCCTTTTCTTTTCTTGTTGTTTTTCTTCTTCTCCCCTCTCTTTCTCTCGGTTGCACGGATTCCCTTCCTCTATTTTATTTTTATTTTTTTTAATTTACCTTAATACGTGTATATATATATATATATATTATGTAATTATATAGTTGGGTATACTTGGACTTAGGCTTGGGCTTTACAATTACGGAAACACCCATACTTATGAGACAACCTGCATAACATTCAATAATTAAATGGGAAACACAACAACATATGTATGATTGTAAGATTTGGAAGGAATTTAACAAGATATTTTCTCAATCAAAATAATGAATCAAGGAATATTTAACCCACATGGAGAAATATAGGAGTCAATATTCTCAATGGTTGTGATTATATCGCACTATTTTGCCCTGAAGATGTGTTTGAAAGGGAATTTTTTCTTCGAATCTTCAAAATACTAGTCAATACTTCACACAATTTCAACGACTTTTCAACGAACCCCGTTGTTCTTTACGATGGATGTTCAATGAATTTCCGATGTAAATTTATATCATATTTTAAAAGAATATTCATCTGTAACTTTCAACAAAAATTGTTAATGAAAATGTTGAAACGTCATTTGTTGACATAGTTCAAAGGCTTTCAATGGTTTCCATTTGTAATTGCAGTCATTTTTCAACATATTAACTATTTTTATTGCCACCTAATGAAATATCAAAGATATTTCAACGGTATACCGTTGATGGTTTCAGTAGATAATGCTCATTGAAGTAGTATTAAAACATCCAATGGATAACAATAGCAAAATGATTTTCAACACCTTTTCATCGTTGGAAACATGTTGAAAAAACAGTGTATTTTGTAATGTTTGAAAACATCTTTCTTATTTCCAAAATGATTTATCCATAAAATCCATTGTTTATGTTTGATTATTTTAGGAACTCTAGTAACACTCAATGTTCAGACGAGTTCTTGGGAGGACATTTACTTTCACGACAAGAAAATAGGTCTCGGTCTCCTTAGTTTATATGTCTCGTTTATAAATCCCAATTGATTCGTGTGTGGTGTTTGAGAAAATTTAAAAGATTTAATTCAACTATTTATGATTTCAAGATACACATTCTATATCGGTAATCTACTTGGAAAACTTTCAGAATTGAACATACCCGAGATAGATTATTCTCAGAATGGATGGCCTACTATGAAATACTTTATATGCATGTGAGTGAGAACAAATCAAATTTTAGATAATTCATGGTGATCTGCAGAACTAGTTATCTAACTCTTTAAACTTTCCTAAGTTCACACCCGCGACCCAGAAAATGGTCACGCCATTTACTTTGATTCAGATGCCCTCGTTGATCTTTGGTGCAATTTATTCTGATTTGGAGAATATTTATATGTATTCATATGATAGGTGACTATATATACAGTTTACAAGAGATTTATTTTAGAAAAATAGATCAGATCGTAATCTCTATACAATATATACTTATATGGCCCCTCAAGATGGAGCACGATTAGTGACTCCAATCTTGATACTCAAATTGTGAAACTGTTTTGAATGAGGGGTTTGGTGAGAAGGTCAGTCAATTGATTTTTCGAACTGACGTGAGACACTCACAGAAGACCTCCTTGTACTTGATATCACACAAAGAAATAATCCAGAGCCAAATGCTTCATTCACGAGTGAAAGATTGGATTTGCACTCAGATAGGTGGCACCAATGTTATCGCAATATATTACCGGAGGTGTGGTAGATATGATTCCATGTTCTGATAAGAGAGAGGTGAGCCATCAAATTTTAGCTAACGTTTCTGCAACAGATTGATATTCCGCCTCAGTAGATGAGCGAGACAAGAATTTCTATTTCTTCAATGGCCATGATATTGGATGTTTTCCCAGATAGACGATATATGCCCCCATGGAGAGAAACTCATCACGATCGCCAGCCTAATCTGCATCATTAAAGGCGTGAAGAGATGGAACATTAGAGGCAGAGAGAAAATACACGTGTTGCGAGTACCAGCTAGATAATTGAGAACCCTTTTTACAACCGGATGGTGTTTTTGATTCGGTGAATGCATAAACTAGGAAAGGCGATTAACGACAAAGATGATGTCTGGTCTCATCAATGTCAGATACTGAAGATTTCCCACAATAATTCGAAAAGAACTCGGATCAGCAATAGGAGGACTTGAGTTTTGAGTCAGACGTAAGGTGGAAGCCATAGGAGTATGGACATATTTTGCTTCAGCAAAGTCAGACTTGTGAAGAATGTCTGCAATGTATTTGTTTTGTGTCAAAAACAGACTAGAGGAATTGCGTGAGACTTCAATACCTAAAAAATAATGAAGAGGGCCAAGATCTTTAATTGAGAACCGAGAGGCTAGTGAGGTAATGAAGTCTTGTACTTTTGAAGTGTCACTCTATGTAATAACGATATAATCAACATAGACCAAGACATATATAGTGATAGATGAGTTCCACAGATAGAATAACGAAACATCTGCGTGTGAGTTTGTAAACCAAAAGTGAGCAGAAAATATCACAGTTCGGAGTACCATGCTCGCAGAGCTGGCTTCATGCCATAGCTTGCAGATATGAGTGGGACGATAACAATCAATAAAATCCGGGGGTTGCGACATAAAAACTTCCTCGGATAAATGAACTTGAAGAAAAGCATTGTTTACATCAAGTTGGCGAAGGACCCAACCTTGAGAAACGGTCAAACTCAGCACAACACGAATGGTAGTTGGCTTCACAACAAGGCTAAAAGTCTCATAGAAGTCAATACTAGGATGTTGATGAAAGCCTTTGGCACTGAGTCGCGCTTTGAAGCGATCCGCTGATCCATCAGGTAATTTCTTGATACAAAACACACATTTACAGCCAACAACATTGGAAGCTTGGCTCGATGGTACTAGATCCCATGTCTTATTGCGAATGAGAGCATCGAATTCATCACTCATTGCTCGTCTCCATCTGGAATCCTTTAAGGCCTGAGTAACTGTCTGTGGTTCTGAATCTGCAGAGGACACAACAACAGTGTAAGTGAGCTGAGTGATTGGTTTCCTAATAATTTTTTTGGCTCTATTTTGCATCGGATGTTGATTGGTCGGTGCCACCAGCAAGGTATTATATGTGTTGGCTGTTGGTTGTGCTGAACCAACATCAAAGACATGTTCAAGTGCAGTTGCAGAATCAGAGACAGAACATGGACTAGAACTAGAAACATGATGCATAGTAGAGCTCATCTGTAAGTCAGACAAATCATTTACTGTTAGACAGATTTCTCTGCTGTTGCGGTAAAGTATCATTGCTCAGGGGAGTAGGAGTGAGTGGTGGTGTGAATGACCAATGACTGGATGAAATCAAGGAAGCAAGAGGTGACTAGAATACATGTTCTGAAGAATTAGTGAAGTTTGACACAGAAACTGGGAAGCGAAATGAGAAGGGTATTTTGCAAAGGGGAAGTTAGTTTCATGAAACTCAACGTGATGGGAGACATAGAGACAAGGTTTAATAGGATCAAGACATAGGTAGACACTTTGGGTAGGAGAATAGCCGAGAAAGACACAAGATGTAGAACGAGGAGATACTTTGTGTGAAGAGTAAGGTCGAAGCCATGGGTAAAAAAGACATCCAAAGTTTTCGAGCTTGTGATAGTTAGGGGCAGATCCAAGAAGATGTTCGTGAGGAGTGTCACGAGCTAGAACAGAACTGCGTAGATGATTGATAAGGAACACGATACAGGTAAACGCATAAGACCAATAGGTAGTGGAGAGAGAGGCATGCATGAGAAGTGATAGACCGGTTTCAACAATGTATCGATGACGATGCTCAGAAATGCCATTGTGTTCGGGTGTATGTGGAGGAGTGGTATGATGAGATATTACATTTGATTAAAGAAACGAAGCTAGCGCAATGAATTCTCCACCATTTTCACTGTACAGAGTTTGTATGTGAGTTTGAAATTGTTTTGCAATGAGAGATTTAAATTTGACAAAGGTTTCGAAAACATGAGATTTTTGCTTTAAAGGGTAAAGCCAAGTGTAACGGGTGAAGTGATCGACAAAGATAATATAATACTTGAAGTTGTCAATGGAAAGTATAGGTGAGGTCTATACATCAGAGAATCTGTAATGGACGAGTAGATGTGAGGGTTGAAGAGGAAAATGGATGTTCATGACTTTTATTACCCGAGCAAGAGTTGCATAGCAAAGAAGAACTAGAACAAGACAATGGTAGAATGTTCTTGGAAATAAGAAATTTCAAAACCGAAACCTGAAAACTCCCGATCATGTAATTGATTGGTGTTAACTTGGTCACATTAGACATATTAACTGAGAGGAGGACACCTTGAGGCTGTTGAGGGTTGAATGCAAAGGCTACAACAGTGTTGGAAGACAATGAATCAGTGTGTTGTGATGTACTGCTGGTGGTCATGATTGACCAAGGAGCAAAGGGATGATTCGGCGGTTAGGGTTTATGAGAGACATCATGCTCTGATACCATATAGTGATTTAGAGAATATTATTATTTATTCATATGATAGATGAGTATATATATAGTTTACAAGAGATCTATTTTAGAAAAATAGATTAGATCGTAATCTCTATACAATATATACTTATACAATTTGAGCTTCAAATCTCTTTTTGACGTTATGTGACTAACTATTTATCTTTTGTTCACGGAATGTCTCACAAGGATTTATTTAGCTTGGTTAAAGTTTTAGATTGTATTCCAATATTGTATATGCGTTTTTACTTGATACGAATATAACTAGAAGTTCATAAATAAAAAGGTATTCCGGGGGTTCTCCAATATCAAAGGCACAACGCAATTCACACTTATTGCCCAAAATTATTTATGTTTTACATCATCCAAATCATAAAGCTATATCAATTGTTGTTCCTTGCAAAGGAATAAGTGAGAAATACGTGTATGAAAAATAACTTAACATTTTGTATAAAAAAAAATGGGAAATAAAAATCTTATGTTTCAATTCGATTTCTTGTTCTCAACATATTAAGATTCCAGATTTAGAACATTCATATATATATATATATATTATTCAGACGTTGCAAAAGAAATCTAAGCTGAAAAATGATAGTGTCCTTGATTGAGATTAAAATTCATAAGTATCATGCATAACAATTTTCGTACGCATCTCCTAGGAACATGGAATAAATAGCCCCTATTTTGGTCATTGTATATTCTTTAAATTTTTGCATGGGATTTCGAAACTTACTCACAGCCTAAAAGTATCGTTTTTTTCGTTTCATTATATATTTATCATCTCTTTCCTTACGCTACTTTCATAAAGTGTGTAGCTTTTGGACCATATACTTCATTTAAATACTAAAGAAAAGGAAGAAACGAAGTGTTTAGAACAAGAAAAGCAAACAAAATCACACAAAAAGACAGTCTTTAGTGGGGGCTATATGAGCTATCAAATTTATTCAAATTGGATCTATCATTACTACTACTAATACCAGTAGGAATATGAAATCCAAAGGGAATTGCATTCCAAAATGCTATGATAACCTTAGATTTCCTAAGAATATTGATCTTTATTAAAGGGGCACTTTGATTTGCTATTTAATTAATGAGCATAATGCAAAAACTCAGAAATGTTAAAATCATAAGTAAAACACTTGCATTTTGGTGTATATATGTATATATATCCCGAAGCATGCCACTTCATAGAAAGAAGAGAAATGCACCACTATTCTTCACCTTATCTAGGAATCTTCAACAAGATTTGCACTTAGATTCTCCCACACTTTGGAAAAAATATACACCTTGAAAACAAGAGGAATCTTATACAAGATATACATGCCGACTCTATAGGTAAACTTATATGTGTGTATATTATATATATATATATATATACATATACATATATAAACACGAAATGACAGGTGGATATTTTGGTAAAATTCTATGTTCTACAATTTATCTCCACGAGAAAACTGAAATCGTCCTTTCATTACCCAATCATCTTTATTTCAGCTTTTACTTATTTATATGCAAAGCCTTTGTCCAAAGGCCACTATTACCTACAACATGTACTATTACACTCACTCTTCCAATGCTCCTAGAAAGAAACTATAGCACAATTCACTAAAATTTTAAAGAAAATAATATGTATATATATGTGTATATATATATATATTTCGAATGAGAGAAAAATAAAAGATGTACCATAAGAAAAGAGAGTTATCCGACAATTAAAAAAGCAAATGATGTGAAATGAGATTTGAGTTATGCATCAACGTATCTACACTGCACCCGAAAGCAAAACACAAAACATCAACAGAAACAAGAATGTAGTTTTTTTCCATGGTAGCATATGACAAGAGAGGACAAAAAGAGTGCGATGGAGAAGGCGAAGAGGGAGCTTCACTCCGAACTCCTTTACCTAAAGACCATCAGCCTCGAGATTTTGACACAGCAAAATATATATATATATATATATATATATATATATATATATATATATATATATATATATATATATATATATATATATATATATATATATATATATATATATATATATATATATATATATATAT
>CM071861.1:11618496-11629449 GCA_036759665.1 Gynandropsis gynandra
TGACTTGTTCGGGGGTCACCTTTCCACGGTCGAAATTCTTCAGCCTGAATGTGACACCCATCATGGATTCCCATCCTATGGGATATGGTCCGCATTTCAATCCGGAAATTAGTGCGTGCTCCACTATAGAGTACCGGATGGGAATGCCGTTTATGACGAACCACAACTCTGTATTGTCCCGTATAATCACGGAGTGATTTAGTAGTACAGACATTTGAACCTCCATATTCTTCACACTACAAACTCACTGCACACTACCTCATGTCTCTCAATAAGACTCGATCCTTACAAGAGCACCACGAATCTGAACATTACTCTTGCTACCTCATTTCACTCTCGAAGCCCACACGACATTTGTTGTGCTTGTTGGGATCTTGAAACACCTCATAATACATAGATTGCAATCGCATGGTATTCTCTTGAATATGGGTCCAAAAAACTAAAAAAACAAGAACTAAAAGTTTCACGTCGAAGAATGTCTCAATCTTGCATTTTGCCGACATCCCAAAATATCACTGAAACAACACTCAAAGCCAACAAAAAGGGTCAAGCAACCATGTGCTCAGTCGAGTGGTTTACATAGTGCTTTCTACTTGCTCATAACCGAATAGTTTTATCTTTTTCCTTATATTGTGCTCGACCAAGCATATTGGGTGTCAATCGATCACTAGACTCAAGGTAATGTAATCCGTTGAAAATGCATTTTCTTTTTGCAAAACTTAACTTGTAATAGATCTTCCTTCTCCACATTACTAGACCATAAATACTTCCTCATATGTTTTCTTATACTTACTCTACAAACTCCACCATTCATAACATGAACTTTCTATTCTTTACAATCATATCGTTGTAACGTTTCAATCTTCGACTATGAACCTAAGCAACAACGATGGTTCTCACTTTTTTTTGTTCCAACAATGGTGATATTTCTTTCAACGATGGTGGCGATCCTCCAGTGTCGACAAACTTCACTCTGATCTCCCATTTGTCTTTTCTTGTTTTTTTTTCTCTCATTTTACTAGTTCTCTCTCTTCCTATCATCACAATGATGGCATTTCTCTCTCTTTGTTTCTCTATTTTGAACTACCTTTCAGCATCCTCATCACTGTTAGATTATCCAACTGTTTTACCTATTATTTTTTGTGTTAAATGTTTTCTTTATGAGATACTTAACACCAATCATTGAAATCATTTTTATTGTTTATGGTTGTTACAATTCTCCTCCACTACAAAATAATTCATCCCCGGATTCATGGGTTTGAGGATCCGACTTTTGCCTCAACAATCTCTTTTTTCTCCTTAAACAACTCCTAGTAATGTTTCGGTAACTACTCCTTTGTTTACCACATTGATATTTCCACATCTTGGTTTTCCAACAGAATTCGCCAAGGTCTAGTGATTCCTCGTTTGGGAAGAATACATAAATTTCCTCCAACTTCTTGCTCTTCTTGTCCTCTTCTATTTGTATAAAATTCAGGTGTGCTTGTCTTGACACCTCTTAATTCCCTCGTAATGTAGTTACAACATCTTTTGCGACCATTTGACCAAACATGTTGAGGATATTCTTGGCTCTAACCCTTGTGACTGGTCCATGCGTAGTAATGTCTTATTTGAAGTCTCAACCTCATCACCCCTTCTTTCTTCAAAAGGATTTTTTTTAAACATGATCGTCATGTGCATCGAGTTGATCCAATTTAGCAACAATAAAAATTGAACTAACATTGTATTCACTACATAGTTCAATATCAAAAGCATTTTCGTTTATGTCGTTAAGTACTTTGAATGGTCTGTCGACTCAAGTTATGAGTTTTGATTTACGTTGTTAGGGAAAATGCTCATTGCCTAAATATACCCATAACATATCTCCAAGTTCAAAGATAACATTCTTTCCACCTTTTTGCATGGCCAATGTATTGCTTCATTTACTTCTATATGCTTCTGCGTACCTTCTCATGGACTTATTCCACAAACTTGGTTCTTTTTTTGCCATCCATGTTAAACTCCGATAATTGTAAAGGAACTATCTAACATTGTCAATGGATTAAATCTATACACAATTTCAAAAGGAACAAATTGTTAAATACTATGAATCACATTATTATATGTACAAATTCAACATATGGTAGATATTTTTCCGACGTCTTAAAGTTACTATTAAGTAATGCAACACAATGATGTCGACAAGGTCCTATTGAGCATTTTAATTTTTTCATCGATTTGCGAGTTACAAGTAGTTGATAAAAATAGTTTAGTTCTTAACTTAGCCAACAATATTTTTCAAAACTAACTGAGGAACTTAACATCCTTACCTGATGGGTTTACATTGAAAAAAACATTGGGTTTACATTCACTTTAAAGCATTTTAGTAAATTTAGGTAACGCTAACAAAGGAGCTTGTGATAGTTTATCTTTCATCATTTGGAATGCCTTCTCTTGAGTTTCGCCCTAAAAGAATGTGACATTCTTCTTGATCACATCGTTCAAAGGTGTAGCCAAGGTATTGAAGTTCTTTATAAAGCATTTCTAGAACCCAACAAAATTTTGAAGCTTGTCCAATTTCGTATGGCATCTATCTTCTCTTCATCGATGTGTTGTACACTTAGTATGAATCCTAAGAACACAAGCTTATTATTTTAGAAACTTCATTTCTTAAGATCAACATATATCTTCTCATTTCTCAACACGTCTACAACTAATCTCAGATTTTTTATATCGTATTCCGATGTCTTGCTATATACTAAGATCTCATCAAATTATACTATTGTGAATTTTCAAAAAACATGATTAATTAGCGTAATAAATGTACTAGGGAACTTAATAATACAAATTGCATGATTAACCACTCGTAGCTTTGCTGATGTTAGTTTCAGTTTTTTTAGTTTAAAGTATTTATAGCATTTGAAAACCATCTATGTCTTCCACTCCCACTCTAAATAAGCTTATGCATCGCTTTAATCAATGAACCTAGGAATCTCTATATCTATACTATTAATGTCATCACTGATTTGATCTCTCGTACGTTTGGTTATTCCTAATGGGACAACTATACTCCTCGTCTAGAACCTCGTCATACTCATCATCATTCATGTCTACAGGATATGGAATACGAGCTGCATTTTGTCCTCTCGATTGTGGCTTCCCACATCCTACTTCTTCTACTGGACCACGTGTTTGAAACTTAGTGAGTCCCTCACCTAACAGTGGTTCGTTATGATAATTTCTAGAACTAAACATTGGAAACATAAAAGAAGAAAATATGAATGAGATAGAAGACGGAAAAAAGCTCACGATCTCTCAAAAAAGAGTTTCGTTTGATTTTTCACTCACTAAAATGTCTTTCCCTCGGCTTCTGTTTTTATTTAATTTCGATCGCAAGAAAAACTCCAAGTGAATTATCGAAAATTTCAAACTAAATTTTAATACTAAAAGTGTATAACGTCGACACTACGTCTAAGATTCCTAATCTACAACACTTTTATTTCCCATCTAAAGACTTTTATTTTATTTCTTTTTTCTAATCCTATTTTTGTTTCTTTTACTTTTCTTTCTTTTTATTTCTTTTCTTTTCATTTTCTTCCTTTTTTCCTTTGTTTTGTTTTCTTTTCCTTTTTATTCCCTTTTTTCTTTTCTTCCTTTTGTTGTTTTTCCTTTTTTTTCTTCCTCTTTGTTTCTTTTCCTTTTTTCCTTTGTTTTTCCTTTTTGCTTTTCTTCCATTATTTTTTTTCTTAATTGACAAAAACAAAACTAAACCAATCTAAACTTAATCAAACCAAAGAAAAAAAATTAAGTAATTAGAATTAAATGATAGAAAGATAAGCTAACAAGAGCGAGGTTTCGATATCACTTGATGATAGAAAGATAAGCTAACACAAGAACGAGACTTCGATATCACTTGATATGAAACTAGACTAATGTTCTATTATTTGAAGGATGGATTTAAAGCCCTTAGAAACTCGATAAAAAATGTTGAAATTTGTCTTCTGTAAGAAAGTATGACCAAAATTCCAACTCCAACCCGATTAGAAAAATCCAGACATAGCGAACGATGCCACAACAATTGTGATCTAGTACTTATAAGTCGATGAACACTCAAAATCTCTCTAAGATTTTCGTAGCAAATTGTAAAAATAGCAAAGAAAATATACTCTCAATTGATTAAAAATTGGTTACAATGTCACTTAATGTGTCTCCTATTTATAAAGATCAAACAATAATGGAAATTAAATAAAATAAATTAAATTAATAAAGCATAGTATAATCATTTGGTTAAGCGGTACCGGTTAATAGCCTGGTCAGGCATCTCATAAGTCTGAACCATAAATTCGTTTAAACTAAAATATGTTGAGCTACAAAAATCACTCGGTTCAAGCAATTTTGACCGAGCATTTTCAGCTCCTTCATATTCTTGCTCCTCTCAGTGTCCTCTCCTCGTAAGAATCTCTTATAGTCTTGCTTCAGTGGTCCTTGAAATCCTTGTGGATCCATTACCCATGCTTTTAGGTCCATGTGAGTGAACCTGTCCCAAAGCTCTTTTGTCTTGACCCTCCTTTTTGGTCCTCGTGTAACTTGTAATGAATCCAAGATCGCATCCTCATTAATCATTACACAGTCTGGTATTATTTTTATTCTTCATCTGAATCGGGCACATATATCTTATTATGTCATCTCATCAACTTGCATGGTCGTGGCTTTCTTATTCGGGCGGTCTCTAGCAAAGTAGTCTTGATCTTGACACTTGAAACAATGAGTTTTGTGGTTTTGTAATGAAAGTTGTGGTATTTGGTGGTTCCAATTGCATCGTCTCCACGTTTTGCTATGCCTTGTGTCCCACATTCGGTTTGTCAAAATGATTCATTTATGGGCAATAGTTGGAATATTTCTCGTACTTTTAATTTTTTTTCTCTTTTTTTTCAATAGCTTCTCACTCTTAACTGAAAAATATTCAACAAATCGTCCATTTCCACAGAGTGATGAATTTCTACAAGAGTTGTATGTTAAGATTAAGATTGCCAGGATATTGATCCATTGTTGCTTCCCGATTTTCCTCGATATTCACCTAAATCATCAGGAAATCCATCTCCTTGTAGAAGCATTCCATAGTTCTACTATCTTGTACTTATCGTCTTAAACATTGATTGGCTTAGCGATGACAAGAAGGTACAAATCTACGCCTCATGATTGATGTGATTCAAGTTAAACAATTTTAACATAAAATTACCCGTAAGTGCACGATATATGTGTATCCCACAAGGACTACGCAACACGAGCTAAGATCAAATTAGAATCAAACTTGCTACAATGAAAAAATGGTTGTTAGATGCAATAATGAAAATGTAGTACACTAATCAGTTCTTGACATATGAGACAAATGTTCTAGGAAACGATTTCACTGCAAAACTTCTGGAACCATCAATCGATATTCTATTCATGCGGTCCCAATCAAGATATCTAAGGCAAATGATCCTAATGTAATTCCTACCCTCTCTCAAGGCATATAAACGTGATTCAATTGAATTATCCCCTACTTTCGTGGTTGATACCCCAAACTAAACCCATACGATCTATGATTCATCCATTAACCCTCAACTGTTACTACCTAACTTTCATGACCTAGTCTCGGTTGTTCTAAGCCTGATTTTCTAAGACTAGAATTCTCCTTTCAGTTCTTCTCCTAATCTCTAACACATGCATCTACTTGGCCTTCGTAAATACAAGACATTCAACGTTCAAACAAAGAATAGATTAGCAAAACGGGAAATGCATTCCTGAATAAATCGAAAGAAGTTCCGGGATAGCCATTTGCTAATCCCTTTTCCTAGAACAAATCAACTACTCAGTCATGAGTTTGAAACCAAACAACACAAATCAAATAGATAAATTAAGAAGCATAGAAATATCAAATGAGGCGTAGTCCCAAATCGATTTTCCCGTCTCCTTATGTGTCTCTCGTCAAGAGGACTCTCCTATGATGGATGGTGAATGAATGATGAAGAATGGATGAATGATGAATGATTTAATATCCTTTGTTCTCTTGATGTCTTATTATTTAAAATTTGAATTCTTGTCGTCGTGCTGAGTTATGTGCTCGGCGGGGTTGTGTTTGTCTTGGAAGCTCGATTGTGCTGCAATATATACTCGGTCATGCCTTGTCCGTTTGTTGTCCAATTTGCTCCGTTTGATCTTGGATGCTCGTATTTTGTCCCATGTATATTCTTTAGCTCCAAAACGAATCAAATATGCATTAAAACCTATAAGAACATGAAAACACGAAAACAAGTAAAATGGATACAAAACCACACGTAAACATCATTACTATCGTCATAAACATCTCTAAAATTATTCGATTATAATGTATGAAAACGAGATGATAAAAATCCCCCAGAATATAATGTTTGCTTCTCCCTAAACAAACGTAAACGTGGAAGATGTGGGAGATACAAAAATCGAGAATTTCCCTTTATCCTAGAAACACTGCCAAAGCAAACCTAATCGATCAACAAGCAAGTTAATAGCAAATTTCGCCTAATAATCTTTCAGTCTACATCCTAGGTTACCATGGCTACCTATAGGAAAGCAAATTAAAGGCAAGCTAAACAAGAAACTGCAACTCTCTCCACCAAAAGAGACTTCAAACAAATGCTAAATTTAGAATCAAAAAGGATATTTGTTTCATTGATGATCTTATTTATTCCTTTATTCCATTTATTCTTTCGTTCTTTTTATTGATATGCGGACACACTAGGCTTCTAGGATGTCAGATTTGAAGGGATCTAATCTCTACTTAGATCCAGGCTACCGATAACGGTATACTCTTGCATTTCTTTCAAGAGTGCAGCGGAGTAGATGGTGTTTTTATGCGCCTTGCCCTTAGGACATAGAAAGATGATCGCCAACCCACCAGTTACACTCGAACCAAGAAAAAGTCTCAAGGTCAATGCACTCATATCGATTTTAGATTATGCTTTCAAGTATTATTCCTATGGATAGCAGAGTGTTAGTGTGCGCTTTTATTCTGCAAACAAGCTCATTTCATACGTCAAACTATCCTCGTGAAAAGAAGTAAACCATCGTCTACATGAAGTATAATCATTTGGATGGAGAGAATAAACAAAAAACTAGCCTAGAAACCTCGTCTAAACTTCCAATAAGTAACACTAGGATTCCAAAGACTTACGACCTATTCGAAGTTCAATCGACTAATAAGCTCTAACATGCAAGATATTACATAAAAGGCCTACTTCTTAAGCATCCAAGGTTCAAGGATTATCTCAAAACGTGGCACCGGATAAGTGCCTGGGACGACTCTGTCTCATGAAAACAAAAACAAACTAAAACTAAACTAAGAAATACGAAATCAAAGAGAGAAACAAAAGAAAATGAAATGGAATCACCTGACAAACGTGAGCTACTCCCTTCATATTTTAATTGAACGGTGTCCTCGACGTGAAGCTCCGATGGAGGATAAGAGAGGTGAAGTCACGGTTGTTGGTCCTATTTTTATTTTATTTTTATTTTTTTGTGTTTTAGATAAACCAAGTCCAAAATTTCAAAACTACGAAAAAGAAAATAATGTACTGGGTTGCCTCCTTAAAAGCACTTGTTTAACGTCGTTAATCTTGATGTCTCCATGCCTCATGTGCTCGCGATGGGTGGAACAAATAGGAAAATGGAGCTTCCGCTTTCGATCGGTTGAGCGGCTTGGTAGAGCTTTAGGCGTTGTCCATTGGCTTTTAATGTTCCGCTCGTCTCGCTCCAAAGTTATACTGTGCCTCGTGTGAATATCTCTCGTACCTAAAAAGGACCAGACCAACAAGACCGTAGTTTGCCCGAGAAAAGATTAAGACGAGAGTTAAAAAGTACAACTAAGTCACCTGGCTGAAAATCATGAGGGTGGATCTTCGTGTCGTGCCATCCCTTAGCATGCTCCTTGTTCGCATTGCGTGCTATTATCAGTGCTCCTTTCTTTGCAACGCCATGCACGGGGTTCACCCATTCGATGTCTGAGGTTGGATAAAAGATATTTGAATCAAAACGTTTAATGGTCTGTTTTTACATTACCTCTTTCAACCTCGGGTGCAACCTCCTTTGAGATTTGATGGAGGGTTCGTGGTTGTCCTCCTTAAGATTTTATGCATACATAACTCTCCTACGCTTCTTTAGAAGACGGGTGGTTGTCGCGTCTCATACCAAAGAGAAGAAGGAAGATGTTTGAACTCAAGTCTAGACGCTTTCTCCATTGCAAAATCAGTAAGCGTTTCACGCGGTGTCTCCTCATGTGGGGCGTCTTGCAGTGCCTCAATGGCTGTCTTTCGTTTCGTGTAGAGCTCGGCCTCTTCATCCGTGACTCGCATTCCAGGACTTCTTCAAGCATCTCTTGAGAGAATCGGAAATACTTAGTCGGTCAAGCATGTTATTCGCCGAGTCTTCCAACAAGTCAACTCTAAAGCATACCGGGCAACACACCGGTACCCGATCGGGCATCTTGCAAACCGAGTTTTGTATTGATTTTTTCCTTCCGATTGTTTTGCAGATGGCCTCTAAAACTTCCCAGAGCTCAAAGAAACATCGTTCTGACGCACATGACCCAGAGCACGGATGGCCAGCGAGGTCGGATATGATTACGAAGCTGACGCCGTATATGCCGATCACCGCCTCTCACCAGCAGTACAACTACAGGACGACATCCTTCTTGCCCAGCCATAAGTCGAGGTTCACCGAACTTCATTCGCGGATCTTCCCATCCCGCTTCTTATCGTTCGAGGCGATGAATGCTCTCCGCATCAAGGAGCACATTGATGTCATCTTTCACACCTTGGGATGGACGGGATTGCGGACAGCGAGGGAGTACACCTACCGCAAACTCACAGTGGAGTTCTTTGCGACTTTCACTGCCTTCTTCGCTGAGTTCGGAGACCGAGAGAAGACTTTCATGGAGTTCCGCCTGCTGGGGCAGAGCTACCGGGTCACCGCGCGACAGTTCGCCATGATACTTGACGTTCCGCACAGCGTGTATGCGAAGCTACCCGAGATCAACCGGAGCCGTCAAGCAGAATTTTGGGCTCAGCTAGCATATGGCGAGTACTCGACAAGGTCGAAGGCGAGCCACATACGCCACCCCGCCTTGAGGTATTTTCACTATTTCCTAGTTTCTTACATACTAGGAAAGGGAGCACAAGGTGGTGTCAACCACACCAAGTTGGGCTACCTGAGGCGGGTGGTGCAGACGAACATTGCGGACGATGAGTTGGACGTCACGACCGTCGACTTGGCATCACTGATCATTGGGCATTTCCTTGACATATCCACCGAGAAGATTTGCACGGATACGAAGATCATGTGCGGTGGCATTGTCACTATGATCGCACGGAGGGTCGGGATCAACCTTGGGATCCTGACCGAGGACAAGATAGACGAGGAACCAGAGTTGAACCTCCAGAATCTGCGAAACCGAAGAGCAATCACATTAGAGAGATACAACGTCATTTGGTGCTACAAGGACGAGCACGGTCGGAATTTGGAAGTCGACATCAGCGAGATTGAGGTACCGAGCTTAGACGAGGAGGGATCCCGATTCAGGATTGATCCGACCACCGGGCACCGACCATCAGGCACATCGGCCCGAGGGTAGCAGAGATGGATCCACCTCCCGCCGCCGCACCAAGACCGTCTATCTCGAGGCAGCGCAGCCGACGCGCCACACATGCACGCGCGCGTCCAGAGTACCCTCACAGCCGCTCTAACTTCCCTTCGATGGAAGGAGTCTCCGACGCCCTCAGGTACGTAGCGGAAGAGACCAGGTACCAGTCGTTCATGGCAGAGCAGAGGTACGACATAGAGGCTGCGAGGTATGCAGAGCAGTAGTAATTCCAGGAGCAATCTATCCAGCATACCTACTACCTCATTGAGTCTGTCCGACGATTTCAGCGGCTCAGCATGACACACCACCAGGAGCCCTACATTCCGATCCCGCAAGACTACCTCACTGGAGCCATCCCATACCGTCCTCATATACGGTACGAGCTGGAGGCATTCTACATCCCACCTGGGGAAGGAGCATCGGCGGAGCCAGCGTACCTACCGACTACCCGTGATGGAGCGGATGAGGATTAGATCATCTCTTTTTTTCCTATTTCTTTTTCTTTTTTCATCTTTATGGACTTTTTTTTATCATTTTCTTGTTTTTAGTTTAGCTATCTTGTACGCTCGTTCAGACTTACGTATTTGGTGCTCTTTGTTCTACTCTTTTGCATTGCATGGTCGTATCACAGGTCTTTCACATTATCAAATGCATTAGAGCGCAAGAGTCACTACATCCGGACGTATCACGGTTCGAGAAAGACACACGCACACACCAAGTGTATTCGTCACCTTTATATGCTTTCTCGAATTATTATTATGTAGGGGTCCCTATAGGTCTAGGAACACCGAGACTGTGTTCCGTTCAGGTCTGGGGGTATTCTTACATTTTGTGATACGATACGGATGTATTGAGGAGGAGACGCATACAACGTCCGGACGCAAACTCGGGATTGCAGGATACACAAGGTGCACACGTTCTAACTCTTATTTTCCCGTTGTTTTGTTTGCGATATCCTCTTAGGTTTTGAACCCTGGGACGGTGTTTCATTCAACCCTGGGACGGTCTTAGAAGCCTTCTTGATACCGATTAGTCGAGTAATTGTGTTTGAAACCCATATCTAGTTGAATTCACACCTTAGATCTCGATACCAAGTAGACATATCTCCGTATATACCGTCTAGCTTAGCTTTGTTGATATGTTTAGCGTTCAAGAATTAGATTCCACACGCTTATACTCCGCTGTCATCTAGGATAAGTTTTTCGCTATTCCGAGTTAAGATTGACATGAGTACATCGATATTCGATGGTTCGGGTCTAAGTGGTGGGTAGAGGCGCTATTCTACGTCCTAAGGGTTAAAGTGTTGAGTAATCCAG
>CM071861.1:11640923-11657499 GCA_036759665.1 Gynandropsis gynandra
CTTCTAGATTTCCCGAAGAATGTCTTCAATTTCCCTACGTGCCATTCTCGATGTCCACAAGCTTGTTGGGGAAAATTTCGATGATTGGTACCGCAACCTTAAGATCGTCCTCAAGCAGGAGAAGATACTCGATTCGATCGAGAATCCTATCAAGGAACCTGCTGATAACGATGTGGATGGCATGATTGCTTGGGCAGAGCAAAGGGATCGCCTTGACACTGCCAAGTGTATCATCCTAGCCTCAATGAGTTCAGAACTCCAGCGCCAGCATGAGGATATGGAGCCTGCTGCTATCATTGAGCATCTTAAGAAGATGTATGGTGCGCAGAGCCGAACGGCAAGATATCAGTTGTCGAAGGCACTATTCAAGTCAAGATTGTCTGTGAACTCTCCGGTGGGGCCCCATGTTCGTAAGATGATCAGTCTTATTGAACAGCTTGTGAAGCTGGGGTGCACACTAGGCAAAGAGTTATCTCAAGATCTGATCTTGCAGTCATTGCCTGAGACGTTCTCTCCGTTCATTGTTAACTTTAACATGAACAAGATGGACATGGATCTGCATGAGATGCTGAACCAACTGATTGACTATGAGAGTCAGTCAGTGTCTGAGACGTCTAAGGGACATAGTGCCGTGATGATGGTCGGCTCTTCTTTCAAGAAGGGCAAGGGCAACAAAAAGCCCAAGAAGAAGCTCCTTGGGCCCAAGGGTGGTGTGACCATACCTAAGGCAAAAAGGGGCAAATCTGACCAAGCTGATGCTGAGTGCTTCTTCTGTAAGAAGAAGGGGCATTGGAAGAGGAACTGCAAAGAATACCTGCAGTCTCTGAAGGGCAAGAAGCCAGGTAAGATTCTCATGGAAAATGTTTTCATGATTTCCTTAACTACTATTGATTCGTCTAGATGGGTATTGGATACCGGTAGCAGTTTTAACATCTGCAATATGTTGCAGGGGCTGAGGATCAGTAGGAGGTTCAGGAAGGGAGAGTTCAGTCTGAAGGTTGGAAATGGCGCAAGTGTTGCTGCTCTAGCCGTAGGATCAATTTCCCTTGTAATGCCTACGGGCAAGACCTTGTTGTTAGACGACTGTTATTATGTTCCTAAGTTTGTTTCGAACATAATTTCTATTTCTATGCTTGATAGACGTGGATTTCGAACAGTTTTTAGTAATAACATTTGCTCTATTTATCATGGTGATGAATTTTGTGTGAATGGTTATTTACAACAAGGGCTGTATATCTTACCTGATGTTAATGTAGAAGAAATTAACATGCATGTTTCGGGCCTTAAGAGAAAAGTAGATGATCGTCAAAGACAGACGTATCTTTGGCATTGTAGACTTGGTCATATCGGTGAGAAGAGGATAAACAGGTTGCATAAAGATGGTCTTTTAGGCCATTTCGATTATGAATCTTATGCAACTTGTGAGTCCTGTCTCACTGGTAAGATGACCAAATCTCCGTTTAGTGGAACCGGGGAAAGAGCTACAGAACTCCTAGGGCTGATACATACTGATGTGTGTGGACCTATGAGAGTTCAAGCCAGGGGTGGATATTCGTACTTCATCACATTCACTGATGATATGTCGAGATATGGATTTGTGTTCTTGATGAAACACAAATCCGAATCTTTTGAAATGTTCAAGAGATTCCGCAGTGAAGTGGAGAAACAAACCGGAAAGAGTATCAAGGTGTTGAGATCTGACCGGGGCGGTGAATATCTTAGTCATGAATTTGTCGATTATCTAAGGCAAAATGGGATTTTGTCTCAGTGGACTTCTCCCGGAACACCACAACATAATGGTGTATCCGAACGGAGAAATCGAACCTTATTAGATATGGTGAGATCCATGATGGGGTTCACTGATCTTCCAATGAACTTATGGGGCTATGCTTTAGAAACAGCTGCCTATCTGCTAAACAAAGTTCCCACCAAAGCAGTCTCGAAGACACCATATGAGATATGGAAAGGACGTAAGCCAAACCTGAGGCACATCAAGGTTTGGGGGTGTCCGGCCTTCGTTAAGAGACTTCAGCCAGACAAGCTTGATGCTAGGTCTGACAGATGTAGGTTCATAGGTTATCCCAAGGAAACTATGGGATATTATTTCTACCACCCGTCTGAACACAAAGTGTTTGTGGCCAGAACGGCAACCTTTCTTGAAAGGGAATTCCTTGATGAAGGAATTCATGGTGGGGAAGTAGTTCTTGACGAGATTCAAGAACCCGATGAGCCAACACAAGCTCATGGACATGAGATGTCAAATGAGCGTTCTTGGCTGAGTGATATAGTGTTAGGCTCCGGCGCTTCATCTTCAAATGTTGAAGTGACAGTGCCCGTTCAGGAACAAGTTCAGGAACCTGTTCAGGAACCTGTTCAGGAACAAGCCCAACAAGATATCCCAGCGCAGGTTGAACCTGCTACACAGGCTTCCTTGAGAAGGTCAACACGTTCTCGACGTGCACCTGACAGACTTAATCTGATGGTGCAAGAGGATGTGGTCGGTCATATAGATGACGACCCTTTGACTTTCCAAGAGGCTATACAAGGCCCTGATTCTGAGAAATGGTGGAAAGCCATGGAATCCGAGATGGAATCTATGAAGATCAACAAAGTATGGACTTTGGTTGATTCTTCACAGGCTTCCAGACCGATAGGTTGTAAATGGGTTTACAAAAGGAAGATTGGAGCGGACGGGCAGTTAGAGACCTATAAAGCTCGTCTAGTTGCCAAGGGGTATAGTCAACGAGAAGGGATTGACTATGAAGAAACGTTCTCCCCTGTGGCAATGCTCAAATCTATTCGGATTCTGCTTGCGATAGCGGCATTCCATGACTATGAGATTTGGCAGATGGACGTGAAAACAGCTTTCCTTAACGGAGAGCTCCAGGAAGAAGTCTTCATGACTCAACCTGAGGGTTTCACGTCGCCACCTCAAAGTCATATGGTATGCAAGCTTCAGAGGTCCATTTATGGACTCAAGCAAGCTTCTCGAACCTGGAACATTCGCTTTAACAAGGCAGTTGAAGAGTTCAACTTTGTTAGATGCGAAGAAGAGCCTTGTGTGTACAAGAAGTTTAGTGGGGGCGCGGTTGTCTTCCTTGTGCTTTATGTGGATGACATATTGGTCATAGGAAATAACATTCCGGTGTTGCAAGAGACAAAGTTCTGGTTATCCGAACAATTCTCCATGAAAGATCTGGGAGAAGCAACCTATATTCTGGGAATAAAGATCTATAGAGATAGATCAAGGAGGTTGCTTGGACTATCACAGTCCCAGTACATTGATACCATCATGAAGAGGTATAACATGGAAAATTCCAAGAGAGGCTATCTACCGATAGGCACTGGAATTACTCTCTCCAAAGAGGATTGTCCTCAGACACAAGAAGAGAGAGAACGCATGAGTAGGATCCCATATGCTAGCGCAGTGGGAGCCATCATGTATTCCATGACATGTACGAGGCCTGATGTAGCCTTCGCGCTAAGTGTAGCGAGTCGGTATCAGGCAGATCCCGGTGAGGAACATTGGAAATTGGTGAAAACCATTCTCAAGTACTTGAGAAGGACTAGAGACCAATTCCTCGTTTATGGAGATTCTAACTTAGGGTTAGAAGGGTTCACGGATGCCAGCTTTATGTCTGATAAGGACGATAGCAGATCGACATCGGGGTATGTCTTTTGTCTCAATGGGGTGCAGTGTGTTGGAAAAGTTCCAAGCAAGCTACTGTAGCTGATTCGGTTACTGAAGCAGAATACATAGCGGCTTGCGAAGCTGCTAAGGAAGCGGTCTGGATGCGAAAGTTCATAATTGAACTTGGTGTGGTGCCTTCGATAAAGGAACCATTTCCTTTATTATGTGATAATACCGGGGCAATAGCCTAGGCGAAGGAACCAAGATCTCATAAAAGATCAAAGCATGTTCTGCGGAAATACCATCTGATAAGGGAAATCATTGAGCGTGGGGACGTTCAAATCCAGAAAGTAGAAGGAAAAGAGAATGCAGCAGATCCGCTCACAAAGGCGCTTGGTTCAAATGAGTTTGACAAGCACAAGTTGAAGATTGGATTGAAAGACATGGCATGCTGGAATTAGTTCTTGGAATAGTACAACTGTTGGAACATTTAAGAGCTATTTTATGTCTTGTATTTTGAACACTTATAAATAAATGAAATGGCATTATTTTATCATTTTGATGATATTTGTAAATATATATGTGTATATGTTTTCATAGCTAGTATGATAGAGTCCATGATTAAGTTTAGAAACTTGTCATCATGATAAGATCATGATTAAAGAGAGTCAAGTTTTGGTAAAACTTAATCTAAATCGTTCTTGATCATAGGATAACTAATTGGACGTTAGTAATCCGGATAGATCAACATGGATGTGATGGTTTCTATTTGATAGAAATTAGTAGATCTCTTTTACTAAATCACATGTATGGATGATGCACATAGAGATATGATCATTGAACAGACCCAAAGGGAGAATTCCTAATGGTTACATTACCATTGAACTGCCAATAGGAATTTCTCTAGAAGGATTGGAATATTATAATTTCCTTAGACCTGAGATCAACATAGTAACTGACAAGTTATCTACCATTCTTTGATACTGGACACCTTATGCCTTGGGATGTAAGTTGAAAGGATATTGGGAATGATTAGATGCTTGTGCAGTTAGTGATTGATCAAGATGGAATCCGTCAACTCTAGGTAAAGAGTTTGAGCTCTATGTTGTCAGCAACATAATGACTGAAAAAGACCTTGGCCAGGGCATTTGAATGAGAGAAGAAAGGAGTTTCTTGCGATCATTCACCAGTCAGTTATGTTAGGCATGAAACATAGTTGATAATCTATTAGGACTTGACAGTCAGACCATGTCCTAGGATTATCCGGAGCTGTAAAGACGGAGGGAAATAATAATATTATCCTTCTACCATGGTTCTACAGAGTAAGGATGTTACTTCACACTATCTGGTCGTTGAGGAGTGTTGCTAGACGCCAACCTCGATTAGTTAATTAGTGAGACTAATTGACTACCAGCTTAGTGATGAACCTACGAGGTCACACGCATACGAGTGTCTCGGTATCTGCTTATGATTGTTAGACAATCAGTGTGGGATACAGTTATATTCATCCGCTAGCACCGAAGAATATAATTGTATTTGTTTTTTCTTTTGGGTTAGTACATAAGATGTACAGGCAAATATGTGTATGGAGATACATGTATTTCGACTATTTGAAATATTACGTAAAGGCAAGTGGGAACGAAAAACAGTTTTTCGTTCTTCCGAATCCCGCATCAAAGAGATCCCGATCTCGGCGTGGATACGCGTAGAGGACTTGTGCTATCAAGTCTCACATCCGATCCTCAGTTCAACGTTTCAGGTATCTCAGAAACTGTTCTTGAGTCGTTTAACGTTGAAACCGAACAATTAATCGTAAACATGACTAGATCTATATTCGGGTTGATTAAAACACGTTTCCGCATAATCAAATCAACCCTACAAAACGTTTAACAAGGCTGAACAAATTATCCGAATAACTCATTCCAACCTGAAATTCGTTCCAAACCTGAAGAAAATTGTTCGAACCCACGGATTCGAATTGGGTTCAGGTTAAAAAATCTCAAAATCCGTGAATTTGGGTTTTATAATCAGATACTCGTGAATATCCGAATATATATATATATATCCAATATCTAAAATATCCATAACTTTTATGAAATTTACTAAATTGTCATTGATGTTATTTAATATTTTATTCATCTTTTTTCTCCAATCTAGTTGCACAACCATGGAGAAAAAGAGAATGCAAAAGTTTTGAGCTTCCATCCCCATCCTTCATCTCTCGCCGGCCGTCGACACTGTCGCCAGCTTCTTCCTTGTCATCCTTTTCAACGGGTCTCCACTTCTCGTCCTCCTTCCATCGATTTGTCGTTTTTTCTTGTGTCAGCTCTCTTTTGTAGTCCTTCCTTTCGACCATTGCCTCCGTCGTGTGATTTGTTCTGTCATAGATCTCTGTGCAGCCATCACTTGGTATTGGACACATGTTGTTCTGTAACCTTTTCGTCTCCGGTAGCCATGCTCATCTTTTTTTTCTGTATTTTCTTGTAAATCCGATACTTTTGAAAGCGTCGTTACCATTGAAATATCCAAGTCAACTATGCTACTCTTGATTTAGTTATGTCCGCAAGGTTCATATCATATGTTCACAAGAAGTTCGACGAAATGTTTGTTTGAAATGAAGATTAAAAATGAAGAAGACTAACTTGATAGGCAAAAAAAATCATCACAACGTCATTATTATCCATTCGGATTCGGGTTTAGCCTAACGTCTAATTACTTTTACAACGTCAATTTTAATCTAAAACAAATGAATCATTACTAAATTGATCTTACATTGTATCAAAATATTAATAATATCTCATTAAGCAACTCTATATTTGATAATCAATTAAAAACTTCTATAAATAAAAGGGAAATCTCATAATAATCACTCTAGTTGTCGAATTTTTACCAAACTATACATGTATTTTTTATAACATTATATTTCATGTACTTTTTAAAGACTACACAACAATACAACAAGTCATAATATGACTTCCAAATTGATACATGTGCCTACACCATTAAATGTTTATATGATTCTACTAGCGAAGATGTTTATATGATTCTACTAGCGAAGATGTTTATATGATTCAAAGTCAGAATTTAAAAGAAAAAAAATAATTTAAAAACAAAAAAATTGAAAACAAAATTAAAAACTCATGTCTTCAACGAGCGAAGATGTTTCTCCAACGCGAGGTATTCCCTAACCCAGACTCTAGAAAACAAATAACCTTTGACCTAAAAAGCCCTGAGTATTACAATTCCATACATCAAAATTACTTTTTGAAAATGCCTTGGTTGATTGAATATTAATTGATTGAATTCTTCTTAAAAATCAAAATTTGTTTCTTTACCTTCTACCTTGAAGACGTCGCATGGAAAACTTTGAGTATGCAGTCTCGAAACGTCTCGAATTTTAGACCGTTTATGGATGGTTTGTCGAAAAATGTTAAACAGTTCGAGGACACCCTGTATATGGTCTCTAATGATTTCCCATTCGTCAAGAAACAACAACAATTACATATATAAATCGCACTATACCTTTTCTCGTTTCCAACACAAAATTACCACACATTCTACTTCATATAATCTTCTTATTTATTATTATAATGACATCATTATCGTTATCAAATATTTTTGTTTCAAGACAATGGATGTACATAATAATTGATCTAAAAATTAAGGTGTGTCGAAGTTTGTGGAACGCGTTACATAATTCATGATGATGATGACAAATCAACAAGTTTACAAATAAATCGATAAGTTTGCCGCTTCGTTAAATGAAAAAATGATAAATTTCTTAACGCAGAATCGTGTGGTATCATCTTTATTTAAGAGGTTTTACTTCGAATTACTTTATTTGGTTATCTCACAGAGAAAAAACTTTACATAACGGAGTAATAAGATTGTTGAAGATTTCAATATGAGTATTACACATAATGAGGTAATTGATATACGTCAAGATGTAAAAATGAATCCTTATTAGGAAATGGTGCAAAATGTTTTCGGTGAAAGAAACGAGAAAATATTGAATAATATCTGAATGAAAATACAAAAAGACTTTTCATATGTTAGCAAATGCTAGATATTGACTTTATGATTGATGTAGAATGATTCTTTCATATTTGTCTTTATCTAAACATATGATGAATTTGAAGACATAAAATAATATTTCTAAGAGTTGCATGGATTGTGTATCACAATTAGTAATAGATTATTTTTCAGAAGATAGTAATGTAATAGAGTCCTATTATGTGAGAAAGAAGATGATCACATCAAAAGATTGATGATTTTCTAGACAATTACATGTTTTTTTTTTTTGGAAAACGACATCGGATTTGAGTAATTATTGTTTTTACGAAAAATATCAAATTTATTCGACAAGAAAAAAATGAAAATTGGTTCCACATCGTTGTATGTGATATTTACTAATTATATACATAATAAAAAATATATCAATTTCAGAAGACAACAGGTGACATGAGATGACATACTGAACACTCTACACGTAAAAAGGAGAAATGTGGCATCCATATGGTGAGGCGTAAAACAACTTTATCAAGGTATATCCTGACTTTGTACTTTGTAGTTTAGATTCGAAATATTTATTTAAGGCTTTGCACATATGGTTTTATTCTTTTTGGAGTTTCTATGAAAAATTATTCGCTATTATCGGTTATTATGATACCATACGATTTACCGCTACACATGTGCATGAAAAAGAAGTTATTGTTCATAAAAATACAGATTTCCAAGACTAATCACCTTAAAAGAAGTTTGGATATATCTTTTCAACAACTGATTGAAAAATTAAAATAATAATGGGAGGTTCAAGCGTACGACATCTAAACGCGATAAAATTTTATGTTACGAGTTGCTCTGATGGTCGAGCTGATGGTAAGAGAATGCTACCACAACAAGATATATACATCACATACTTATGTCATATTCAACTACAAATATCTAAGGCCTTTTGAAATATAACCTACCAACTATATATCTATATATACTTAAGGTTATTCAATTGTGAATATCTAAAATACTGTAATAATTGCAAGATGCTTGATGATTTCTTGAATAATACATACGCTAACATCAATGAATCTCAATTTCAAGAACTAAAAGAAAGAGATTTCTTAATATGGATCAGGCAATGCATAACTAAATTATCCTTTAATAAAGTAAATAGTTGTATAATATATGAATTATTATATGAATATCACCCGTTGTGCAATCACTCATTACGGCTACGAGATCTTGTTAAAAGACTTATTTTAAAAGTTACAAGTTGAAAATGTATTTAACTTTTGGTTAACCACATAAATTTGAAATCAACAATGAACTATGTGAAAGGTGAAAGTTCTGTGAGTCGAACAATGAGCCTAACTTTTATGGGATCTTAAAGGAGATTTTGTATTTGGATTATTCAGGTTTACATTTGTTACTAATCTAAATAGTTTACCATTAACATTATAACATGAATTATACAATATTTTTCATTGTACAGGTTATGTCGGTTTAAAATTTATGTTATTTCAATGTGATTAGTTTGATCCAATAATTGAACGAGAAACACGAATAAACAAGTTAGGTATCATAGAAATGGATATAAATATATGCAAAATAAAAGCCTTTTATTCTTGTGTTACAAACCAATTAAGTTTGTTATATTATGTATTTGCGCACAAGACGATCTTGTGGTTCGTGTATCACAATAAAAATACTTCCAAAGGGTAAATATATCGATAAGACTTAAAACCAACAACAAGCGATGCATGGTGAACAAACTACCAAGATCATTTCTGATGATTGAAAAACTTTCTCAAGGAGAAATTGAAAAAATTTAAACAAATGAAAATAAGATAGTTATAGCGATAAACGAAGAATAAGAATTTGGATATTTTAGAAATGTAAAAAATGATAGAACAATTATCCGACTGTGAAGATGTTAAATGTCAAATATGTTACGTGTATACAACTTTTTTTAATTTGATTCGAATTAATTTTTTTATTTTTTATCTTTAGATTTTTTTTAATTCATTCTATATGTTAAGTATATTATTTGTAATTTTTTTACATTTAAAGAGTGAGACGGATTCTGAATCAATAAAAGTCACCGGAAATCACGAAAAACCTACCACATTTTTAAGTAAATCCAAACGGATTGACAACCTCTGACGGAAATCTTGATGCACGTAAAAAGGCATGCACAATGCAAGAGACACCTTGAGTTTCCGGACGAATTAGGGTCCCCCGATTTGCATTTACAAATGGAATGTTAACTTCAATGCTTAATGACGAACACGCCTCGGAGTTTTGCCTTTAATGACACATCGCCACATACGTTTGTCTACATTTTGTACGGCTCACGGATGTTTATCCATATTTTTTTTGTAATTGCGAATGATCATCTAGATTTCGTCTGAAAATTTACAAACAGAAACTCGATCATCCGAAATTCCGGATGGCATCTGGACGTTCATCCATAATTCGCAATGATTTTTTGACATCCATTCGTAAATGTGGACGAACTAATGACGAAAAATAAAATTTCGGTCATTAGAAGGAAGAATCGCCATAAAAACGTCTGTAATATTCTATAAATGTTGATTTATCAAGAAAATGTGTTCATTTCGTTGTTGCTAAAAGCTATTTCTATTACTTCCATCATGACACTCTATCGCCACTACCTTCATCACTATATCTCGTTGTCAATGTCAAATGTTCTAAGTCTTAGTATAGTCGTTGCCTTCATCTTCGCCTCTGTTGGCCTCCCGTCCGTCGCTCATCCATGTGTCACCTAATCATTTGCATCATCCACGTCATGTTTTCGTCTGTGCGTCACCCATTCGTCCGCCACATCTCACCACCCTTTCTGGCATGACTACTTCTATTTGTGCCTCAACACTTCTCCAGATCTATTGCATTGGAAACTGGTCTTGTTGAGCATTATTTAATGGCTATAACCTGACTTTCTGGATCCATTATGTTGTGAATAGATCAATTGAGCGGTGTTTGGATCCATTGTGTTGTTAACATGTCACATTGAGTCTCATTAATGTTTAACAAATTTAAAATTTTTTAGCTAATAATTTATTCAAATTCTAATTAAACTTTTAAAGTTAGACTTTCAAGCTGATTCAGAAGAGGAGGTGATTTAAGATTAACTTCTAATCATGATACCGAAGAGAGTGCCAATTACATGTCTCCTCCTGATCACCTAAGGGTTTTTGGATCGAAATTTTTGGATCTATGAATCCAATCCTATTTCATACTTTGTGATTAACAATATATATGTCATTTTCATATGCTCAGCCAATTCTGCCTCTAACTTTTGAGCCATCATCATCGAAGGTGCACCACGAATAAAAAATCGAGGAGTTGCAACCGGTGGATGAATAAAGATGTAAACTCTAGCGTTTAGATCCAAGCTGTGGATAAGATGCACAATGCTATATAGTAAAAAAAATAAAATTTAAGTATATAATTTATTGATATTCTAAAAATATAATCTAATTTTTATTTATAGGTTTTAGTATGATCATTTTTCTTGTCAGATAAACGATGAAAGCTAATTTTGATCGATGTTATTATAACTGGATGTAAACCGACTTAGAAATCAAAGAACATTAGGGAAGGCATTCACGGTACATCTTATTAATAATACTTATTAAAAAAATTATTGGAATCCTGTGATTATCAGACTAGTGAAGTTCGACTTTGAACGGGTGGCGATATGAAGACATAAGTCTCTCGTAAACAAAATTAAATATGATCAAGAAAAGAAATGAAAATCTGTATGAATGGCTTCCGACCTGTGCAAAGACATGTGAGCCTATTAGGATGATTTTGGAGCAAAACAAAAAATTGAGAAAGCACGTCAATCTTGTCGCCCATACTATTGGATCTAACTTGTTGGTTTGTTACCCTATGTGGTTCACGTATTTCGTTGAAGATGAAAAAAACATAAATTTATATCTTGTTCATCTAGAAAAGCTGAGTATCATGCAATGGCTATGACTCTCTATGAAATCAAAAGGTTAATTTTTTTTAAGTCTCGGTGTCTCACACTTTTATCTTGTTCAATTGTATTATGATAGTCAACCCGCTATTCACATCTCTATAAATACGATTTCTATTAGCATACAAAGCATATTGAGATCAACTTTCACTTCGTTCTTAAGGAGATACTCGCTGGAACACTTGTCCCGTGTCATGTATTAACTCATGATTAGCTTACTGATATTCTAACAAAGTCAGTTGAAAAAAAAATTGGATGTATTTATTTCCAAGTTGGATATAAAAAATCTATACGCATCAGCTTGAAGGGAGATAATCTCGGACACATTTTGACTGATTGTATATGTTATTAAATTTGAATGAAAATTATATTGGACAGTTAGTTGAATGCAATAAATATAAATATATGACAATATTCATCAATAAGACAACTCAATTTTTCAAAATCTTATCAATGATCGTTCCTCTCATTTCTCTTTCCTCTCATCCTCTTTCATTGTTTTCACACTCAAATAGCTAAGCATAAGCATCATCTATGATGGAGATGTTGCACTATATGTATTCAATGAGATGGCCAACATTCTTATTCTATCATGAGTGGCGAGTGATGTCGATGTCGAACTTGTTAAGCATTTAATAAAGAGAGTATAGAGAGTGAGATGAAGAATCAATGGAAATCTCTTTTATGAGCCTCCATAATGGGTTATCAAGAATTTGTATATTTCGAATGAACTTTGAAAATTCTCATCGTTTTACTTTTTCTTGTTGTAATTTCTCTTTGAATGTTGAATCACAATTTAGTAGGGGTGTCTAGTGCTCATTTTAGGATTTTAGAATTGGGCAGCAGAAATGTTTTACTACAGTTTGAATATGAGATCTAGTCTGTTAATGAATTCTAGTTTTGAGGATGGTGTTTTTTTTTTTCTGAAAACGATACAATCATGGGTACGAATTAACCTTTAGTAATTGATGCATATGATGAAGCATCGATTATACGGGACCTCCACAAGTCATCCACCATTCAACGTTTGACGTGGCAGAAATCTATAGGATCTGAGTTCTCCTTTTGTCTTATATTTCTTAGTCACTAATATTTTTCATGATTATGATTCTCTTTTAATTAATGGATAGTTAAGTTAAGATATTTATATGACTTAAATTCACGGACCAATTTGTAATTAATTAATATATTAATTAATCACCTTAAGACCCTTGTATTAACCGTTAGTTGCATTTAGAGACATTACTTTAAATAATGTACCATTTGTCCCAAGTGATAATTATCTAATATTACATATACATATCTCTGAACGCAATCCACTATACATATCATATATCAAATCCTCAAAGACATGTCCATTCCTAATGGACCGATTCCATTCATCAATTGTGTTTTCGATAGTAGTACAAAATAAAATCGATTTTCACACTGATTGTCCAACAATCATCGGTGAATACAGAAACAATCATAAGTGTGTGAATTCATGGGTTCAACACTAAACTGGTAGGTGACTAGTCTTACTAATCTTCTAATCGAGGTTGACATCTTTCAACACTCCTGAACGACTTGATAGTGTGAATAAATATCCTCTTTTCTAAAAAACCATTGTGGAAAGGAATTCATATTTCCTTTTGTCTTTTTAGCTCTGAATAATCCTAGGATATGGTTTGATTGTCAAACCCCAACATATTATCAACCATGTTTCATATATATCATAAACCGAATGTCGAATGAACTCGTGAAGAATCCTTTTCTCTTATCATTCTTATACTTTAGCCAAAGATTTTATCAGTCTTTATGATCTATGAGAACAAAGAGCTTAAACTCTCATCAAGAGTTAACAGATTTCATCTTCATCAAACATGAAGTCCACAAGCTAATGATCACTCCCAATATCCTTCCAACAAGTGCACTAAAGCATAGGGTGTCAGGAATAAAAAAATGACAAATAACTTGTCAATTTCTTTTTTATCTTAAGTCCAAGGAAAATCTGACATTGAAATCCTTTCCAATTATTCCTACTGACGTATCAATGGTAAGTTAACAATTAGGAATTCTCCTATTAATTCAATTTAGTGATCACATCTTCATGTGCATCTTTTATATTCATGACTTAGTAAAAGAGATATATTATTTCTTATCGACTAGAAATCATGACATGTATGTTGATCTATCCGGATAACCAATGTCCTATTGGTTATCTTATGATCAAGAAAACCTTTTGATCTATATACGATAAAACTCGTTTCTTTTTATCATAATCTCTATCACAAGAATGAGTTTCCAATATATACCATGGAAAACATCATATCTTATATGTGATCCATGAACAAATATATCATATATATAAACATGCAACATCAAAATAATATAAAATTTCCATTTTATTAAATTAATATTTATACATAACGTTATTGTACATTAGTTCTAAATAACGCCAACCATTTGACCTATGCTAGAACTAATTTCAATACGTCAAATACCACAATCTTATTGTTAACATATGCTCATCAAACTTCTTTGACCGAAGAGCCTTTGTGAGTGGATCGGCTGCATTTTTCTTTTCATCCATCTTCAAAATCGGAATGTCGCCACGCTCTATGATCTCATGAATAAGATGGTACTTCCACAAAATATGCTTTGATCTTTGATGAGATCTTTGTCCCTTCGCTTGAGCTATCACTTCAATTTTATCACATAATAGTGGAACGAGCTACTTTACTTAAGGTACCACACCAAGTTCACTAATGAATTTCCTCATCTAGACCATATCCTTCATTGTTTCGCAAGCAGCGATATATTTTGATTCTGTAACTGAGTCGGCTATGAGAGCCTGCTTGGAACTTTTCCAACTGATCGCTCCACCGTTCAAGCAAAATACATAGCCCGGTGTGAACTTAATATCAACCTTATCTGATGCCAAACTTGCATCGGTGAACATTAAAAGACAACATGTCATCATCAATATGGTTTCCCTCATTCTCTTGCACCATGAGGTTTAACCTATCAGACGCATGTCAAGAACGTGTAGACCTTCTAAGAGGAGCTCATCTAGATGTTTTTGTTGAACATATTCCTAGACGGATTTCATAATCGGTTCTTAAACTTCAATGCTTAAAGAAGAAATATTCATGTTCATCTTCATCATATCCATAAAACAATGCTCACGAGACATCTCATGCTCCTGAGCCTATGTCGATTCGGTGGATCCTTGAATCTAATCAAGAATTATTTTATCACCATGATTTCCTTCTCTAAGGAACTCTCTTTCCAAAACGATAGTGCCTCTATTCATAAATATTTTGTGATCTAATGGATTATATAAATAATATCCCATATTTTTTGGGTGATATCCTATAAATTGACACTTGTCGGATTTAGCCTCAAGCTTATATGACTATAGTTTCTTGACGAATGTCAGATAACCCCATACTCTTATATGTTTTATATTCGGGGTACGTGCTCTCCATATCTAACATGGAGTCTTAGATATTGTTTTTTTAAACTGTGTTAAAAAAATAAGCAATCGCTTATAAAGCATACCCCACAAGCTAATCGGATGATCAATGAACCTAATAAAGTGCGATTTTTACTTTCCAAAATTTTTTCGTGGTGTGCAGTTCCATGAAAAGTCAATTGCGAGACAATTCCATTATTTCGTAGATACTCAGTGAATTCATGACTCAAATAATCCTTTCCACGATCAGATCTCAACATTTTGATGACCTTTCCCCTTTGCTTCTCCACTTTGTTGTGGAATCTTTTGAACATTTCAAAACACTCAGATTTGTCTTTCATGAGATACACAAAATTGTACCGCGACATATCGTCAATGGACGTGATGAAGTAGAAATACCCTCATGTGTCTTTAACTCTCTTTGGACCACATACAACAATATTTATGAATTCTAAGATATCTGAAGCTCTTTCTCTTTTTTTCTGTAAAACGAGACTTGGTAATTTTTCCTCGAAGACCTGATTCAAAAATCGCGTATGATTCATAATCATATTATCTGAGATATCCATCTCGATGCAACAATTTGATATGTTTCTCCCTAATATGATCGAGTCTACAATACCAGAGAAAATTTTGATTCAAAGGATCATCCATTTCCCTCTTTTGGCCGCAAACATACATGTTAACCATATCAAAATTTTGCATAAGGTAATTGATCATCTCGTTTTCATACGTATTTCTTGCATGATTTAGGAGACGTTTTCGATATATATTTGATGCTTTACGTATGATTCCGTATCCGTTTTACTTGCTTTCGTGCTTTTCATGTTCTTACAGGTTTTTACGCATATTTGGATCAATTTGGAGCTAAAGGAACATGCACGGAGCTAAGGAGCAACTTCGGAGATCATCACGGGACAAACGGGACGAGATTGAGCATGGAAAGCCTCCACCCGGTCGGGTACAAGCCTTGCACGATCGGGCAGAACCCACGGGGCTTTGGACAGAACAAATCACACGACTCGGGCAAGCACATGCCCGACCTGTTGCCTAGTGCCCGAGCGGGCACACACACTATGCCCGAGCGGACATGCACTCCAGCACAAGACGCGCACGAGTTACCCTAGCCGTGCCCGAGCGGGCACACTCATTGCCCGAGCGGGTCGCGGCCCGTAACTGCTCAAAACTTAAGTAAACTTAACTTAAAACATAAGGGAACTCGTGGGGAAATTTGGGCAATAATTGGACCGATTTAGGAGGCTTAAAAGGAGGCAAAAAGACATCATTACAGCAAGCTTAGAGAGGAGAAGAATTCATAGAAGATTAAGGAGATTCTTGCGAGGAGACAAGCGAGGAGCATTGGAGATCGAGCACTACCACTTCGGTTTTGTTTGGTTTTTATGTTCCTTAGACTTTCTACTATGTTTATATTTCTTTACAGACGCATGAGCGAGTAGTTTGTTTTTTTTTGGAGAAAGGATTTGCC